>OX393567.1:3301937-3366166 GCA_947652115.1 Blastomussa wellsi | reverse complement strand
TGACTGCCGGGCATTTAGTCCATTCAAGACCCTGCCCGGCTGCCGGGCATATAGCCACAGCGTTTGAATTTAGATGTAAAATGCGACGGTTTTCTCGTGACTGTTTTAATTTTTTTCTGTCAGGTTTCCAGCATAACCTATCTCAGGTAAGAATCTTGCTTCTTAGTGAATTCACGAGGGTAGCTAGCAATCAGCTGTAGCATCTGATTCTCAGACGTCCGAGGTCATCGCGGCCGAGAGAGAAAAGTGGATTGAGAATTGTTCATAACGTGGTCTATAACATTGTTGCAGGACCATATTCCCAGAACATGCATTTGGAGACAGATGCTTAGAAGGTATGCAAAAAAATATTGAGTAAAGCTTGGTTCCCACTAGCGACATAACGATCATAATGATTATCATGATCATAAACATAAACATAAACATAAACTTCTTATGTTCTAGTTGGAATGGCCGCGCTAAAAAGTTAAAGGATGATATTCCAAGGTGGAGGCCATCTTGAAATGAACCGAACCGATAGTACGAGACCTAGAAGTTAATTGGCCAAAACTGATCCCGTTGCGTCATTATGTTTATGATTATGCCGTTATGGTCATTTCGCGTTCCCACTGCAAATTAAAGCAACATAGTAAATAGTAAATAAATTAATTGCATGTCCATTTATATATCAAGATTAATATTAAATGCATGAAATGATATCTTATGCTCTTAATGGTATAATTTTGTTCTTGAGTAGTCGTGGATATGCGGTTTTGCAAGTATTGTGTTGCAATATAATAAAATATTAAAAAAAATGAAAAAAATCATTTTGTTCTTGTAATTATGCAGACTTAAATTTGAAAATCCTGAAGGATGACAGTGCTTGTCCAGGAGCATGCCAAGTAATACAATGGTAAGAAGTGGAACATGTCATTTGTTTTGTTTGTTTACTTACAGGAATCACAGTGCTGTGATGTGAAATATGAATATAAGTTTATAAAGTAATGTTGTGTGTTGCCATTTCATCTCCAACAGGATAAAGGGTTGCTTTGATGCTCTTGATAAAAAATATGTAAGTTTTTATATGCTAATGAGTGACTGACTGCTGTAAAGTACTGGTATTGCTGCGTGCGACACTACAATGGTTGTAGTTTCCAAAAATTAAAGGCATCTAATTTCTTTTACTATTTTCTTTTTCAGCTCAGGATGATTATTATTGGTGTAAGTGTCATGCATTTTAAATAATTTGAATAATTTAAAATTGTGAATAACAAGTTACTAACTTGCAATTCCTTTCCTTTGAGTCAGATATACGGAGATGCTGAGGATCCTGATGTAAGTAAAGCAAGTGACGTAACTGATAACTGTTGTAGTGTGAATATTTATTGCCAGCAAGTGGCGACTGGTTTTGCAATTTCAGATTACAAAGAAAGAGGAGCCAGGGCAATGACAATGACAAAAATGGATTAAGAAATATATTACATATTATTAAAACCTAGCTATGGTATATTGCATTTCCTGAATTTTGATTGGTTTAGAGGCAATGGTATATGAGCTCATATACCATTGACCTACAAATATGGTACGTGTACGCGTCAAAGAACGCGCGCTCGTGGAATAATTGTTAAATATTGAGTATTGTATATACTCTGGTAAAACTACAGTATTTTATATTTAATATTTCTTTTTTTGGCAGACTGTCATAGAGTCTTACACCTTTAAGGTAGGGTGACATGATCTTTGTGTTATAAATACGTGTCATATGATCATATAAATATGTGGCCAATTTGTCTGTTAAGGTATTTACAATGAAAAGTCTCTGTATTCATTTGCAGTTTTCGTATATTGAAAACGAAGTCAGCATTTTCAGGTAAAGCTAATGACTTCAGCATCTATTAGTTTTCTATTCCTGCTGTACCATCATGTGAAAGAAGTCTCATTAAAACTATTTCACTAATCTTTAGGAATGGAAGTAAAATTGCAAGTGCTCACACTGAAAAAGAGACCAAGAAGGCAACCATACGTTTACTGAGGTAAAAATATATTTAAAGGTTAGTTGCCATAAAATATAATATTAATTTACATGGCAACTTTTATTTCCCTTGCTAATGTTTTAAAAATTGAGGCAGGAAGTCAGTACCAACAAAATTGCTCCATTATCATTCTGCCTTGTACAAAATATGTATAATTAAATGATTGAGCAGTTAATGTATACTACCACATATTGGGAAGATCTTTAAAAAGATGTATACTAAGAGACATAGAGTTACCCAATTACATGCAATTTTTTTGGAAAAAGTAACCAGCCATTTCATTGTTAAAAAACAACATTAAATTCTGCTTCAAAGACATCACTCTATTTCCAGCTTTTTTAAATGTTACACTGTAAAATAAGCTGAACTAAAAGCGATTCTGTTGTATTTTATTTTTTGCTTGAAATCAAAATTAAAATTCTTATTTACAGGACAATCATTCTTCTCAGTCAGACTTTGACTTCACTACCAGGTATGTTTCAGTTTACACTTTGTGAGTGATTATCCTACTGAATACTTGGTTTTTGTGCCCTTTCAATTGATGTCATATAAATCAGAAACAAAGAGCTTTCAAACAATAGCCTGAGGCTGTTGTTACATTAATGATATATGAATGTTACGACAGCATGATTAGTTCATTATTATGTTAGAGTAGTCAATAGTATAATTGTTGTACTAATTGCAAACCAACGTGGTGTCTTTTAGATGATGTAATGATGACAATGAAGCTACTGTACTATGATGAGAGTAAGTAGAGTTTACTTGGTTCTTGTGAGGTAGTCGACCATGTTTATCACTGCATGTCTGAAGAATCTGGTATTTATGTATGGGTTATAGTATCAATAATATAATATAATAACATGGATTCCTTTCTCTCTTGTTCTTAGTTACACCTTCTGACTACGAACCACCAGGATTCAAGGTAATAACTGGTTTCCATCACAATGCCATTACAAAGGGTGTGTGATTCAAATATTTGTAACGTGGGAAAGGAAATATAACTAATATCACTTTTGTTCATGTAGCAAACACCAAACGATTTTTTCAACTTTGTGGAGGAACCTCTAAATATCAAAGTTGGAGATGTGTCAACGGTATGGAAACTCATTTATTTATTTTTATTAAATGTATAAAATTTAATTTTTAAGAATAGGATAAGAATAAAAATAGCTGAAATGTCATTTGCTCCGCTTGGGATACTAAATGGAAGTAGGATTAGAGGTACAATTTGACTTGTTATTTTCCCAGTGAAGCCACTCGCCTGAAACAGGAGTATTGCTTGTTAGTTTTTGTCTGAAAACAACATGCTAAAAAGTGTAAAACATAGTGACACAATTTTGCAGTTGTTCCTTGCAATTCGGGAAGCATTACAAAGCCCTTGTGTAATCAGTACTGTGTTCAGCGTGTCTACTCACGCATTAGCTAATTTCTTGTCCTCTATTTTCTTATTATGTGTCCATCTTTTATCTGATGTCTTCAAACGCCTTCAGCCGTTTCACACGTAAGTATGGAAAAGGGTGCGTTTCTTTAAAAAAATTCAAGATTGGATTATTAAATCCGAAAACGGATTTTGCGTTTCTTTATCAAACAGATTAATCCAAGATCACTCGGGTCGTGGTGCATTAAAGGAACCGAAGAATCCTTGCCCAGAGTGGATTCTTCGGTTCCTTTGATGCACCATGATCCCAGTCAGTGATCTTGGATTAATCTGTTTTAGAAACGCAAAATCGGTTTTCGGATTTACGAATCCAATCTTGGATTTGAAAGAAACGCACCCTTAAGATAAAGTTTTTGAGCTGTGGCGCACTTTTGTTAACTGCATGCCCTGTTGGTTCATTTCATTCCAGTGACACAACTTAGACTTAATTTTGTATTGGCGAGGTAAGCTGCCCAAATGATTTGTTCTCTTAAAATTTAACAGGGTAAAGCTGCGAATAAAAACGGATTGTCAGCAGTTTGAAATGAAAGAGGAGAACCTCCACGAGGAAGTTAACGACATTGACTTGAAACCTGTAACGCCGCCTTCAAACGAAAACAATTCACCCCGTTTAGCCCCTGAAAAAGAGGACGAAGTAGATGTCCATTTGGTACGTATTTTACATAAAATTAACAAGAGTCTTAGCGTCTAGCTAATGGTGTGCACAAACATTGGACCGAGTGCTGTATATCCTGAGCAGTACAGCCAATCATATCTTAAGTGGGTGCCTCTGTAAAACGGAGAACTTGGTATAAGCCAGAGTGGACACCTCTCTATTGTAAGACGGACAGTTGGTGACTGTCTTGACGAGAGAGTTGACTGTATCCACGTTCATACACGCCTCAAAATAAAGAAAATTTTCACTTAAGCAAAATTATTACCAACAGCCGCTGTCTTCAAAGTTTTGTAACGATTATCCGGCATCCACTAGTGTTGTATAAAGCTTGCGGTGCGGTTATTTTGTACTATTGACCTTTATGATTTAGCTTTCCCCTCCATCGCCATGTGACAATGAACTGGAAAAGGGACAAATGCCTGAAGAGAAGAAGAAAGAAAACGATCAAGGTTAGGAGTTCGATTTTACAAGATCCAATCAGTATATAACAAATTCTGGTAGTAAAATAAATAATGCTAATCATGTTGAGTTCAACATTATAGACTGTATTTGTATCCCGTTTTTTGTCTTAAGGACTGGAAATTATGGACTGCGACAAAGTCAGTTCTGGTAACTAAATCTTCTTCTTTATTCGATCACACTAATTTAGATCGCAGGAGAGAGAGATAGATTTCGTAGGAAAGGCTCAAAAAAAGAAAGTCCGTGGATCTTGTTATTGAATACGCGAGTAATTTTGTGTAATTTTCACAATAGAGCAGACTCAGCAGGACGCAGAGGAGGAAATTAAAGTGAAATGTCCTTGTGGAAATGACGAGGTAATGTGTGTTTGTATACCTGTTTAGATCAGTTTAACACGGAAACAACAGGTCGCGTAACCCGTTTCTTATGATGATGATGATGCCTTTTATAACTCCGTCTCGGAGCATAGGCCACAGATAAAGCGCCCCCACCCTCCTCTGTCTCTGGCCTTCCGTTCAATCTGATTCCAGGTGTAGCCTTTCAGCTGGATGGTCCTTTCTGTGTCTCTTTTCCAGGTGTTTCGTGGTCTTCCTCGCCGCCTACTTCCCTGAGGGTTCCAGCCCAATGCTTGCCGCGCTATGCAGGTGTTTGATCTCCTAAGTATATGCCCGATCCATGTCCACTTTCTTTTCTTAATCTGTTCTTTGACGGGTAGTTAACCTGTAGTCTCCCACAGGGAAACATTGCTGATAGTATCTGGCCAGTAAATCTGGAGTATTCTGCGCAGACATCTGTTGATGAAGGTCTGTAGTTTTGACACGGTCTTCTCTGTCATTCTCCATGTTTCTGAACCATAGAGTAGCACGGGCTTAACATTTGAGTTGAATATTCTAATTTTAGTGGCTGTTGTTATTTCCCTCGATCTCCAGATGTTCCCTAGGATATTAAATGCGCTACGTGCTTTCCCTATCCTTGCCTGTACGTCCTCGTCTGTTCCTCCAGTGATGTTTATGACACTACCTAAATATGTGAAGGATGTTACATCTTCTATGTCACGGTTTGCTATGCTGATGTGCTCATTGGACTTGCTATTCACCCTCATGATCTTTGTCTTGTCAGTATTGATTTTGAGTCCTAGTTTTGATGAGATAGATTCTAGTTTTGAGGTTTTTGCTTGCATCTGGGAGTGGGTGTGAGACAAAAGTGCCAAGTCGTCGGCAAAGTCCAGGTCTTCAAGTTGGTCAACAAGGTTCCACTGTATGCCATTCCTAGAGTCAGATGTTGTCTCCTTCGTTGCCCAGTCAATGGCAAGAAGGAAAAGGAACGGCGATAGAAGACATCCCTGCCTTACACCTGTTTTAATACTGAACTTTTCGGTTAAACCACTATCATGCAAAATGCGACAGCTCGTGCCCTCGTATGTGTTCTTTACTAATGATATGATCTTTCTGGGAATTCCGTAGCTGGCCATCAGGTCCCACAAGGTGTTTCTGTCCAGGCTGTCGAACGCTTTCTCATAATCTATAAAATTTATATAGAGTGGGGTCCTCCATTCAAGTGATTGTTCTACGATTATACGAAGGGTGGCTATTTGGTCTGATGTCGATCTGGATTGTCTAAAACCCGCCTGATTTTCTCGTAGTATCTCATCCACCGCTTCCCTCATGCGTTCAAGGATAATGCGATTTAGAACTTTCCCTGCTGTTGACAAAAGCATGATTCCTCTATAGTTCTTACACGAGCTTTGGTCGCCTTTCTTAGGTAACTTCACCAAAAGTCCCTCTTTCCACTCTGATGGTATAAATTCCTGATCCCAGATCTTTGCTATGAGGCCGTGCAGCATGTGCACTGAGGTGTCAATATCAGCTTTCAGTAGCTCCGCCGGGATGTCGTCTGGGCCTGCCTTACAATGGTTATATATTATTCGAAGTTTAAAATTTATTTTTTGTTCCTTACCTTTTAAGCGTGCTTTAGCTTCGGTGTGAATGGAGCATAAGGATACCAGGCTTTGTCTCCAGACTAAAACAATCTGAAATTGTTACACTCTAGGATGAAGGGCTGATGATACTCTGTGGAGTCTGTGATAACTGGCAGCATGCAGTCTGTTTCGGTGTCTTAAAGCAGGAAGAGGCTCCAGAATTTCATGTGTGCGTGGATTGCTCTGAGGTAACTGCTTACCACTTAAAAAGCCTCAATGAGTTGGGACATGTAGCATGATTTCATACGGTGCACAAAACAATACAATACAAAACCTTTATTTAAACACGATAGTAATTAAAGCTTACAGCTTGAAGGCTCGTGTTGTCTATATTTTTAGGGTGAACATAGTGGCAAATGCACGGATTCCTCTCTGGTTAACCTTAGTACCATTGCTCTGCAGGTACAGTAGCGAAAGCGTAACTCAAACTGAATTTTAAAATATTTTATTCCATATTTGAAGTTGTTTCTTATCCAGAGCGATATCTTCAATGTGTAACTGAATGAGAACGACTTCTTACATACTACAACGTTTCAGTCCAACATTTATAATTCGTATTTTCGGAACTAATTTTTTAGCACTCTGTATAGCTCTTGTCTTTATTTTCTTATGCTTTCTATAGGCAACCTGTCTTTGGCGCAGAACCTTGCTGGCTTGCAGCGAATTAAACAGAATACTACCAACGAATTTGGCTCGTCACCTCAGTAAGTTTATTTTGTTCTGTATTAATAGCATTAAACGCAAGTGCACACTCAAGGAAAATATGTTCTTATTTTCCTTCAGAGATTGAAATGAGTATCGCACAAGGCTTGGTTAAACGACTGGAGAAAGAAGGATATATAAGAAGTACTTTGAAAGGAAAAAGGTAGCCATGGTGCACTAGCTTTTGCATGTCCGTGTTAATTTACTGAGTCCGCAAATCCGCTCAGAGCTTCCTGCTTGAACACTGCACTTGCAAAGCAGTTATGTATTTTTTGCTATTACACTCTATTGAAGCCAAAAATGAAAGCTAGGCAAATGTGCGTGACTGCGTCCATAACAAAGAAACAGAATCCACGAGATTAGGCTTGCGTTCTCCTAACGTCGAACGCAATTAATTCCTATGTTCTGTCTTCTTATGTGTTCTTGTTCTATTAATAATGTAAATACTAGTTAGCTGTGAATGTATGTGTATACCTATTTATTTTATTTTATTTATTTACTTTTACCTGATTTACTATTTATCTATTTTGTTAAATTTGATTGAAAGTTACACAACCCGCCTCGATTAGCTTTGCTATATGCGGGTTGTGTATTTATCTAATTTATTAAATTTAAAACTACTGAAATAAAATCCGACAAGCAACAATGTAATTTTTTATGATTTTTGCTTAGGCTTGGTAAAGTTGTTAACAAGAAGAAAGTGCAGGCTGAGGGTTTTGAGAAGTATTTCAACAATGGGAGTGGAAAGCTCGATTCTAATGTTGTTGGCCTGTCAGAGGTAGTTGTCAAAGATGGAAACAAGACAATGAAAGGGGTACGTCTTCTGTCACGTGTCGCGATATCTATGGCTATCCTTTGATGATAGTTACTGTTCATACTGAAGAACAGTTAAATAAATGATACAGATAAATAGATAGTTAAATCGATAATAGATAGTTAGATAAATGATTGTTAAATATGATACTTGCAATGGATCGTACGGATTACCAAGTGTTCAAGTTCGTCTTCTTAGCATGAGATTTCATGTTTGAACGGGCGCGCAGAACACGTTGGCGAGTAAGGAAAATATTGAAGGGTGTACCTCATTTTGTCTCGAAATATAACTTGTTCATTTTAAACTCCAGGTGGAGAACATAATTCAGCAATGCTCAAAGATGGATGTATCAGGAAAATTGCAAATCTCTAAGAAAAAGGTAATAAATTGTCGCGAGTTGCTCTATAAAAAAGGGTTCTCTCTGGATTATCTCCTCTTGGGACACCCACAGGTTTTTGAAATGTTAGCGAACTGCTTAATATTCACTTCACAGCAGTCAAAAAATATATGGAAAGAAAACTCGAGAGAAACACTGCTATCCAAAATCCAACTCTTCAGTGTGAACTCGATGGACATTATTTAGACATTGTAATTAATAAGGAGATCATCGCATAAATTACATTCAAGCGTATGGTGTTTAGATATATAGGATATAGCGTATTTAAAATAGTTTTGATTTAACTCAGGTGGACAGCAAGCAAGGGAAGTTAAAAAGCTCAAAGAGAGCCATATCTCTTAAAGATGAGGTTAGTTTAAAGGAAAGTCTCACTGGATTACGTAATTTCTATCTGCATTCATTGTGACTTTCGTTAACAACGCCTTTTCTTCCAGACGGCGGAATTTGACATTTCTGACAGTCAAGAGCAAGGTTTTGAAGATCCTCCATTATCAAAAAGAAGGAAAGCTAGCGTAGCGAAGAGTGCAATCTTGGTTTGATTTCGAAGCAAAGGGCTTCATACATTTTCTCACTTGGTTTCCGATTGACTGTTGCATTTTATGCTCCATTTGTTTCTGGTAAACAAATGACATAATATACATGAATCTTACGGAAATAAATGCTCATGCGCTTTATTTATTTGTTAATGTTAAAAACATTTATTTAAGTACTAATTTCATATATTCTGGAATTTAATTCCGTATTGCTGGAAAACCCAATAAATGTTCTGTAAAATACGGTTTCATACCCTGGTCCCCGGCAGACGTTTTGTATTTTCTTCTAAAGCGAAGAAAGCCGTGGCGGCAGTGAAAAATATTAAACGAGAAAACCTCTGGAACAAGGGTAACGGTTTTACATCTTCTTTTCTAATAAACAATTAGATAATAAACGCAAAAATTCCAGTCAATGCTGTTTTAGAAATGCTTACAAAGAGTAATCGAGGGAAGTGAAATCAGTGGCCTTACGTTGTGTACGTTTTGGGGAACTATATCCAGTACACTGCAGAAGATTCGACTTGCTCTAACAAGGCAAGATTGGAATTAAGCCAGGGCTCAGAATCAGATGAACAGAAGAACTTCATTTTTAGTATATAGCCGAAAACGGGACCAGACACAACCTATAGCTACACAATTTTATGCCAAACAATTTTAACCTTGTCAAATAATTGCCGAATTGCACCCATCAAAATATATTCACATTTTTTGCAAAAACCTACTTTCTTGTTTCCTGAAGTATTTCCCTGCCAAATTTCGTGAAATTCTAACGACCGGTTTACGAGAAATACACGTACTTTTGCAACGGGTGATTCGGGCGGCAAGTAAGTTCAAAGTACGAAACTTGATAAAGTGAATGGGTCATTTTATTTGGGCTGACGTTCGCGTTAGTTCCATTAATTTAAAATCTGTTCACCGTGCTGACGAGCCCCAGTAGGGGTGAAACAGCTGTCCACGGTTACAGCCCTGCTTTATCGGCTTCGGTCATGTTGATGTCTCGCAAAGTCAATTTTTACGTAGTATCAGCCTTGCAGTTTTCATGTTAGACGGGGTAAGTTTCTAAAGAAACTGTGGAAAGACTGGACCGAAAGCATTCAAGCTGAATAACAACGCATGCGCTGCAATAACTGGGTTCTGACGGAAAAATTAAAAAACGTGGGTTCACTTCATCTTGACCTTTTCTGTCAAAACAAAAACAAAAGACTTAAGCTTACAACACACTATCATTTTAAGAAAAATAGGTCATACACTCACTCTTTCGGCTCCATGTTTGTTGTTATGTTGATCCCTGTGGGTGCGCTGTCTCGCATCAGTACCACCGACTGCAGAGTACGCGCAAAAACTGTGTTCGGCCACCTTAAGTAATGTTAGCTGTCATATGTAGTTTGTCAGGTTTACTGGTATAAATTGACCAATTCGGCGAACGTGTTTACATCCTTGTTGCCACCCAATCCACCGTAAGAAAAAGGATGGCGGCTGTACATTTTACCACAATACCTTGCGAACCAAACAAAGCTCACTGGTCATATAGCAAGGTATGATTTAACGGAAGTCGTTCCTACTGCTAACAACATTGCACTTGCCGAGTTTGAATGACTTACAACTTTTCTTTCTAGTTTTATACGCTCTTTTAGGGTTTTCGCGTGCAAAGCATTATAGGTAAATGTACCAGTCGCCATCTTTTTCCTTACAGTGGATTCAGGTCATGTGATGATTCATTTGGGAGGTTACAATTGTGCAATTTGTCATACACAACTGATTGCATGCATGTACGAACAACACAATTGTAACCTCCCAAATGAATCATCACATGATCTGAATTGGGTAGCAACAAGGATGTAAACACATTAGCCGAATAGGTCTATAGAACATAAAAAATCAAAATTTTGACTTTAGAACACTTTATTGTAACTGTAACTCAAAATACTAACTCGGATCAAAATTCCAACTCGAATTCGAAATCGTAAATTTAGCACACACTCCATTGATAACTCCTTGGCATAATTTCAATATTGCAATGACTTGTATTTCCTTTTCTTGCCTATCCCAAAAGAAAACATTTTCTTGTTTTGAATGTGAAAAAATATTAACAGTTTGCATTTTGTTAACTTAATTGTGGTTACTTAATTAAGTTCTTACTAAGATTGTTTATAAGAGAAAACAATGTTCTTTGTTCAATCCCTTTGCCTTCTACCAAGTAAAACAGTGTTTTCACTGCTATTTGATGATAATCAATATAATCACTTTCAAATGAAAAGTCTGATCACAAATTTGTTGTTTCATTGCTATAATAATTATTATAGTTTTTTTAATCCATAATAAAATTATTTAGAATAAAAATAACTTAACTACACATTACTAGTAAGACATGTTGTGATGCTCCAACAGGATGTTGCTATACACAGCTTTATTTTTTATGTGCACTGAACACAAAAATGTAAACAAGTACATGCAAAGATCTCAAAACCGCTAATTAGCTGCACCAATAAACAACCAGTTAGTAGGGAATCTCAACTGTCAATAGAAACAAACAAACAAACGAGAGGCAGAGAGGAATATTATTAGAGTTATTTGGCTAATCTTTAATGTCCTTCAGATAATTTTGGTGAAGTTAGGGGTATTCCAGGACATAAATCTTTGCATGTACCACAAATTTATCTATTGCATTGTTCCAAAAAGTATCAATACCTCCCCCATTTTAAGTTTTTGTTGGTTTGAAATCCCTCACCCCACCCCTACGTGTATGTGTCTCTGGAAATTCTAGTTTGGCTTCATTTTACAGTCTGTCATTCCTTCAAAACTTTGGTTTTTGAGACTGATCCCCCTGGAAGGTCCAATGACCTTCCATGGGGTGGGCATGGATATTATCTGGAACGACAATGGCATTTAAGTTCTGATGTCCTAACATATAGCCTAGAACTTTGCTGAGATGTATTTAATAACTGTCCATTGTTCAAGAAGTGAATGCATCAAAGGTATAAAGTTAGGTGGCAGCTTTTTTCACCAAACAAACCAGGTGACCAGCCTGGTATTTAAAATCCTGGGAGAACACTGCATTAAGAAAAGAGGAGTTGTCTTTGCCACAATCCACTGCTGCTTATATTACTAAAATTTAATAGCTCCACCTACAATTCTTATGACGGCATGCCATGCCAGCCTGTGGCATCCTTTATATTACTATCTTGTTGCTGTAAAAGAAGCATTTTGCTGTCTGCTACTATCGCATCTTGTAGTTGGCTGAACTTTCATAATTACAGAGCTCTCCATTAAAGTTGACATTGATCTTAAAATCCAGATCACGCTGAGAAAAAAAGGTCAACATCATTTCTGTGAGTAATTACAACTGTGTATCGGACTAGAAATATATTAAAAGCCAAGTCTGCTGCTAAGTAATACTCTCCAGAGATTGTTAAGATTATGTTTCAAACTAAGGCCTAGTTTATACGTCAAATTTAATTCAGACAAATTCAATTCAAATTAAATTCGTTGATCAGTGGCGATAAGTCGACGGGTGATTTAGACGTCGAATTATAACACAAATTTAATTTTTTACCCAAGCTTCCATACCCGAGCCTTCAGAATTTACTATGCAAAAAATGGTAGACTGATCCCCACGGCGAAGAGAAGAAATTGAAACAGAAATAAAATCATATTAAAACAAGTACAATATATTAGCGCAAGCAAGTTCATTTGCAACCACTGCTACACCTTGCATCTCATCCAAATACATCTGCCATGCCACAACTGGGTGGAGAGAGGTCAGGGGTTTCAAAATGTTTTGAAGTAGGTGTAATTGACTGGAAGAGTAGGCGGCTGTTATAATTGAGCTTTTTGGTCACAAGCTGATTGCTATGACCAGAGTAGCCGGCTGCATAACAGTCAAGTAGCCAGTGGAACTCCTGCACCTGCCGCCTTGTTTTGAAACCCCCGAGACGTATTATAAAAAATTAAAGTTTTTGTTACTTGGTCAAAAGATTTCTATTCAGACGTTGGTTAAATTGAGATCCTTGATTTAATGCCAAATGAAGTCCAAGAATTTCTTTGGGGTTAATTCCCAACAGCATAAGTTGGCTAATAATATAAATGGAAATGGTCATGTTACAAGTATAAGCCACAGTAAATAAGGAACCATACCGTAATATTGGAAAACAGCAATTTCAATAGTAGATCAAGAAACTTACATTATTTCTGGGGTTTGGTTTTATCTCAAAGTCTCCAAATAGCTCTTCTCCATATTTGACAGTCAGGTAGTCTTGAAGATAAAATACTGTTTGTTTCCAGTGAGTGTAGTGACAGTCTGGAGCTAAAAGATGAAACAAAAATAACTGTAAATCATAAAGAATTTAGACTGATTATCTGACTGAGTTTGACTACAATAAAACCAATAAAAACAGAGTTAACTTGTTTCATCACAAATCAGGAGTAAAATACAGCCAAACTCTCTTAGAGTGGACACGACTGTAGAGTTTACTGTACTTGAGACCAGTTACATGGTTTTACTGCATGATTTTAATGATTCAGACATGATTAATTTGGGTTGTTAAAAACCCTTCTTTCATCTGTTTGTTCTTCAATGTTTCAAGTCAACACAACGCAAACAGACTTACCAGTTGAAAATCCTGTCCTCTTATGGCAATGCGTGAACTCCACAGTAAAGAAAGCAACAAGGGCATGGATGTAATCATTTCGCCGACAATACAACTGGAATGGTGCACTGAAAGACAAATCTTCTTTCTTGACTGTATGCAAATCAATTTCCTGTAAATGGAAACAAAAGTTTAAAACACACAAAATTAACGATCTGCAGCTTGATCTTAAAATTTTTTATGTTAAAGTGCTACTGTGATCAAATTTTTACACCTTGCTTTTTGAAGGGAAAAGTGTGCTGCTTCATGTGAGATTAAAAATGTCGTTTTCCGTTTTCAAATATCTGTAGCAGTTCCAGAGATATTCAAGTTTAAAAAATTGGTAAAATATGCAAATTAGGAGACTGATGACGTCATCTACTCAACCCAATTTTATATCAAGTAAAAAATAGGGCTATCTCGGTCAGATTTCTACAGAGACAGTTGAAACTTGGCATAGTAATAGTTCTTCAAGTGGCATACCTATGGTTGTAGCTTAATCTGGTTTCCATGGCAACACACTATTTCCAGTCCCCTCGAATCTGTTTTCAGTATTTGAGTGATTTTTAGCCCAGAAAAATTAAACCAGGCCAAAGAACCTACCTAACACATAAATATGCATACGAAATCATGTAGATCCAGAGTCATTGGGAAATATCAAAATTGACAGCCAAAAATGGCCAGAATAGCCTTCAACATTGGGGAGGTCTGGGACCCAGCATGTTGCCATGGTAACATAACTGTTAATCGCATATTGTACAACTCACCTAGTAGAGTCATGATGCAAAGAATCAAACATTTCTGATACAAACTGGGTGAGATATTTTTACTTCATTTACTTGATTAAAATTTGGTTGAGTCTATGACGTCATCACTCAGCTAATTTGCATATTTTAAAAACTTGAATATCTCTGTAACGAAAAAAGATATTTCAAAAAAGTAAGCGACAAGTTTCTTCTCATGCAGACATGGCTTAGTTTGGAGAAATCCAAGTTTCATCATAGCAGCACTTTAACAAATTGGTGGTTTTCATTGTCATACCATCAAAAAATAAAATTGAAACCATTCAATGAGAAAAGGTGATAAATTCAACTTTTATAGAAAATTGATAAATATGCAACATCTCCAAGCCTCAGGTATGCATGGAACACCCTTCTTAAGTTATTTGAGTCATCAATGCCATAGCAACAGCAAGCCAAGTTCATTTACAGCCACCTTTCAACCGTCTGAGTTGCAATTTTGCTGAAATGTTCCTAAATACGATTTCTGAATTTCGACCTGGATAAAGGTTATGACTTTGTTTGTTCAACGGTATCAAAAGCTTTAGAACCCCAAACTTTAGAGTGGTGTGGCAACAATCAAGGCGCAAAAATTCTAAACCTTTCATCCTCTCTAAAAAATGAGGTGTAATCAAATTCCTCATTTATCAAGCGTTCATGGAATGTATACTTGTTGGGGGGTTTACATGTATTATTAAAGCTTTGCCATGAAAACATGTTAGTGCGAGGTGGTCAATTGAGGTATACTGATGCCATTATGGACCCCTTTCACTATGATTAAGTAATTCAAAACCACAGCAAATGAAAATTACCTTGATACTGACTTGTGCACCATTATCTCTCTTACCTTTACTAAACAAGAATTAGTAACAACTTGTTTGGCTTCAACAACATCCACAAGAGGCTCTTTCAGGGCGACTTTCCTAATGCAACTCATGTCAAAGCCATATACTCTGTCCCACCCTGCAAACAAATAATTCACATTACTTGCTTGTATGGTACTTCACAATGATTTAAATTTGTCTGTCTACCCGCGTGTCTGTCCATATATGTTTTCCCATTGTTTTGCTGATTGTCTTCTGTTATAACATATTTTTGATTAAAAAAAATCATTGGACACCTACAATAGATTTTATCTTCTTTGTACTGCCTATCTTCAATGGCACAAAGATACAGTTGTGCCTTGTCTGGAAACAAGAGTCCACTGGGCTTCTGCAAAAAACATTAACAGAGAAAATCAGAATCCTGAAAAAGAAAACAAATGCAGGTAGAAGTCAATCTTAAACAAAAAATCGGATGCTGCCATTTTCTTCAGGAACATTTTCCATTGCCTTACCAGCCACTTATCACGGGCAAATAACACAGTGTCCAACATGGACTCGTATAACAGACAGTAGCCCATCCATTCACTGATGATGATATCAACCTTTTCGACGGGCAGTTCAATTTCTTCAATTTTGCCTTTGATCAGAGTGATAACTAGAAAAAAAAAATAATAAAATAAATAAACAAATAGTGATCACAGGTGCTAGTTCATCCCAGTTGCTATACCAGCTCCAAATGTTGCTGCTTAATAATTTGTGAAAATGCTCTCATTGAAAATACTATCATTGATGTTACTAAATATGCCTGACCCACAGATTCCATAGCCAAAATAATTAGTCAACTCCAAAAAGAAATTCTGTTGAGGATGACCATGATAATACCATAGACTGAATGAAATACAACTTGAGCTGCCCATGTCTAATTAATTCCAAGTTTTAATCTGTGAAATTTTGAGGTAGAGTCATACAGGTAGATTTTGAGTAAATAGTCATTGAAACTGCTAGTGCCTAGTCCACTCTTTAGTGCTTGGTCATTCACTTTGGCTGTTTATTACCATTTGTATTGTTCAAATGTCACATATGACAGTTGAAGACTGCAAAAACCACTAAAAACACTGAACATTTTACAAAAGATTTTACAGTTGAGCTCTTTTAATCCCTCAAAACTGTAGTAAGCCACCTTAAGGTTTCTTCAGGTAAATTAAAATCTATTTTCCATAATATTTTTCAGTTTATACCTTCTTCAAAGTTGTTGTCCTTGATTATCTGTTTGGAATAGTCAATAATAGAAGAGAAGTCGACCTACAAAACAAAACAATACAGTAAGCAAAATAATACGGTTCTAAGGGCAGCCACCATCTCAGATGAAATGACGTCACAAAAACACGGCGTGACTGCTGAGAACTGTTTCAAAATGGCGGCAACTATTTTGGCCAGGGCTAGAGCCCAGATTGCCCAATCCAAAGTCCAGCACACAAACTATTAGGCCACGACACAGACTCAAACAAAGAAATAGAAATTACTTACAGCATAGACATGCTTTGCACCAGCCTTGGCAGCAAACATAGACAATATGCCAGTCCCACAGCCCACGTCAAGAACAACTTTATCACGAAACAGATGCCTGTTATAGTACATTGCATTGCGATATGTTGTTGTGCGTACTTCATCTTTGATCATTTCCTGTAGTACGACAAAAAGGTCATTACTAAAGAACCTGCTAGCAGGGTTGGACATTAGCGCTCGCCCGCTCGCCCAGGCGAGTGTCAAAAGTGTCGGGCGAGTGCAAATCACAGATCACTCGCCCGTTTGGCGAGTGCGATTTTACAACGCCAAAAATAATTAAATTGCAAAATAAGGGATGTTTTTTATATTCTGTTTTGCCGAGAAATCTCTAAACACAAACTTACCATAGTCCATATCTGTATGGCAAAGTTTTATATTCCAAATTGTCCAATAAATTGGCGTTGAAGCGCAACATTGGGCTTCGCAAAAAAGAAAACAATAATGGCTTCCTCCTTGTGATAATTACATAACCCGTGTACTTCTGCAAAGTGATACTGCTGGTCACTAGCGAGCCCTCGGTGATCACGTAAACATGGCGTTCAAGGTGGAAGTACAGACATGTTTTGCCGCAAACTGCAGGGAGTTCACCAAGATTCATCAATAAAAAACTACTTAAAAAATAAAGTAAGTGCCTCTATTGTGATTTCTTGGGGTATAAGTTCTTAAACTAGAATTTTTCATTGAAGTTAAAAACCGCTCGGCTACCACGTGCGCGACAACGTTGCAATCGAATTGTTCATGATCAATGCGTGTTCCCCTGGTAAGTTAGAAAATGTGAAGTGATTCTTTACCAATATGTGGAAGTATATTTCCGGGGTTCCGAAAGTCGTTGAAGGGAAAAAGAAAGAACAAAACCCGAAAGCTGCCCGTGATTCAAAGGACTCAAAGGAGTACGAGAAGAACAGGACGAGGAAGTTTTCAGCGAAATGGCAAGTTGGGGGGAGGGGGGGGGGGGTTAAACTTTTGGGCGAGTGAAAACTTATCCGGGCGAGTGCATTTTGAGGGTTACTCGCCCGAATGGCGAGTGCTATCAAAATTGAGTGTCCAACCCTGTGCTAGGTGGCATCACTGTGCTGTTTGTCTGAATTTTAAGATGCAATATGTTCAACTTAGTGTTTTCGGAGATGCCAGCCTAACAAAATTGAAATCTCGGAGACTGCCAATTTTGCTTCAAGATACCTTTTACCCAGTCTTCAAAACTGCGTTAAAAATAGAGCTCTGCCAATTCTTCTACAATCCATTTACAGAAATGCGTCAAAAATGTCAAAATTTCCTCCAAAAATCGGCCTGAATTAGAGTAAAAACTTGTATTTTAAGCATTTTCTTTTGTATCCGGGAGATTTGGTGACCCATGCGGGAGACCGGGAGACTTATTCTGTTTCCGGGAGACTCCCGGATAATCCGGAAGAGTTGGCATGAATGTGTTTTGTCTTCATTTCTTTGCCTTGATGTCGCTGTCAGAATTCATTCTACAGGGCTGCATTGGCCAACCAAAATTCACCGATGAAATCCCAGCTGTGGTCGGACAGGAAGTCCTAACAATTTTTAAGCCCTTCCAATTCAAATGTTATTGTCTTATGGTAACAACGTGTTACTGAGGAGACATGAAGATGGGACAAAATGACAAAAAGCGCTAAAAACAGGAATGCTTTCACTCTTAAAGTATGCAAGCATATTGGTGGTAACCCAACATGTAATAGTGTTGGTAGCTCGACTTGGCCATAGTAGTAGACCCATTTTTCGATATTTTAATATTCAGCCTAAAACAATAGACATCACTGCGAGGCCCCGGGGAATAAATCCCACAAACTCTATAATTTATACCCCGGAGCCTCGTGCTGAGGCCTATTACTTTGGTCTTGGTTTAACGACACTCAAATGAAACTCTCTCTAAATGGGTAACAGGTGCGCACTAATTTACAGCTTGACCCATGAACCCAAACAGAGTGGCCTTGCCGAAAAATATTTGATCAAGAATAGACAAAACAAACTCCGTTTTACATTAAATATTTGGCCAGATCTTTGTATTGCAAATAGAATTTATGTTTGTTTGTGTCTTGCAGAAGCCACCACGTTCTGAATTAACACCTGTCTTTATCCCCAGAGGTGGATTGTCAAAATGATTGTTTCTGCGAGCTTAAAGGTTGCAGCATCAATTCAAATTTTAGTAGATTCATATTTAAGTACATTGAAATAAACGAAGGGGATGCACACGTTTTCTGTTCCATGTAATACAGTAGCACATTACGCGGGAAATAATCCCACTCGAAAGCTAATTTAATTTGTCGTCACATAACCATGCATTGTCACGGGCTCTGGACAATATTAAGCTTATTTAACTGCTGCAAACCGGGCTGCAGGTTATCTCCTCGATCACAGTGAACCGTACAACATTAATGCGATATCGCAGTAAAGATCGATAAAGAAGGATTAAGCTTTAAGTTTAACCAACCTCGTGGATTCCTGAGAAACAGACAACAGTCGATCCATCACATCACGATCAAACATTCGTCAACATGTCAAAAACAGTGCAAAGTTAGTTGATGTTCTCTAGCCACAAAAGAAAAGTTCCAAGTAAGTTTTACTTACCGAAGTGGGCGTAAGAATCAAAATAATAGTCAGCACTTGTCATTTCGGAAGCAGCAGGTCTAGAATCCGGTGTCGTGGAAGATGGCTGCTTCAGACTTTGCTCCTTGTTCTCATCGACATGATTTGACGTTGCCGAATCGACTTCCATACCGTTAGAGGATTCCTACAGTAACAATAGGCATCACAAACTTTTTCATTTTCGGTTAGTTTTAAATGCAAAAGAATAGTACCTCGACCTTTGCCACTTTTGCTTTGGTCTCCATGTTGTGCACGTGCAGAACGTTTGTGTCAATTTTCGCAATAGGCGCCCGAAGTGCGATGCGGTATAGCAACAATTAGCATGCTCAATCCCCAGAGCCACTTGTCTCTAAGCTCTGGGGACGAGAATGCATGCTCGTCTCAAAAACTTGACTAGAGAACTAGGGACGAGCCTCTTCGTATCGCGCTGCGACCACAGGTACCCCAAGCTCGATATATGAGCAGCTGTTTACATGTTGACCTTTGTATTGTTACGTGACTCGAGCGATTTGCATATTTATAAGGATTTGTATGGGGAAAATAACGATCGTTTCTGTAACCTATGGAAATGTAGCAATTTAAATAAAAATCGTCTTACCTTACATTAGTTGAGTGGTTTTTCCCTCCTGTGTAGTCTTCGAGCTGAGTTATGGCCATTCTATTAGTTTTAGTGGAACCGGTTTTGCCCTCTCTATATATCCTTTCCCTAGAGAGGCCAACGCCGGGTACGACGATTTTTATTAAAATTGCTAGGAACAATGATTATCTCCCCATACAAATCCTTATAAATATGCAAATCGCTCGAGTCATGTAACAATACAAAGGTCAACATATAAAGAGCTGCTCATATATCGAGCTTGGGCTACCTGTGACGTCGCCGCGACAGGTGCAAGTTGCTGCGACAAATCGCCTCGTGTGTTGGCGCTGCGACGGAATTTTGTCGCTGCGAATTCGTGCGACAAATGAGGCCTTCCAAGTGGGTAGCTGTGTCGCGATGTCTCTTGCTTCTGAAGACCGATGTAGCTTAAAATGTCGCTGTCGTTTTTTGTAGTGTACGTAACTGGACCCGTCACTTTTTTGCGAGAAACTGTTTTGCTTCAGGGCTATAACCGGACTTTCATGGTGCTCAGTGGGCAAAAATTTGTGAGCGTCGAAGGCCGGACGCTGCTAGGGGGCTTTGAAGGTGGGCTCCCGCCGGGAAATTCTGAAAATCTGAGCCCTCAGGCATGCGATTTCCTGTATTCTGAGTCACTTTTATGCTACATTTATCGTATATTTATTGTTATTTTTAACTATTGGTAAAATGCACAACTTTCCAATGTCACCGTCGTTTTTCACTGTTTATTGTGTCGTTGTCGCATTTTAGCATCGCATTCGTGTCCCTTGTCGCTTTTTAAAAGTCATGTCGCCAGTTTTCAGGGCCGTGTCGCATGTCGCTTTTACCCCTTGGAAGGCCTCACAGATCGCAGCGACAAAATACGCGCAAGCAGCCTTGTCGCAGCGTGTGTACGGCTTCTGCGTGTGCGGCTTCTTCTTGCGTGCACCAAACAAGCGTCTTGTCGCTGCAGCAGTACAGACGAAGTGACTTGTCGCGGCGATTTGTCGTATAGTGTGTCCCGACCTTTAGACATTCTCGTCCCCAGAGCCGCTTGACCCGGCTGGACCTGTGCACAAGGAACAAGTGACTCTGGGGACACAATCACATGCATCAGCCGTTTAAACGTGCTAACGATAAAGGATTTAAAACAGTTGATGTGATTGGACTCCCTTTGTTTGATTTCAGCGAATCAAATGGTGTGTCCCCAGAGCCACTTGTTCCTCGTGCACAGGCCCAGCCGGCTAAGAGAGACAAGCGGCTCTGTTAGACTGCTCACAGCCGCTCTATGTTTTCAACGCGAAAGGATGCGCGGGAGCAAAAAACAGCAAGCGAAGCGCTAGGGGCTGGGTGCGGGGAACGAGCGCCCCCTACCCCTTTGTGCCTCACGTTTTGCGCTGGAATCCAGTTCTCTCGCGATTCATTCACCGCGTTCGCCGATCGAAGAAAAATACGAAAAAATGGCGGACTGTGAACAGTCTATCAATCTGTTCGTCTCTTGAATAATGTAAAATGAATAGGAAATGAACGATCACCTCGTATTGTAATCGTAGCAGATTCGAGAGAAACTGTTTAAAAACTAGAAGAAAAATAGAACGATAGCTCAGTATGCAATTGCTTCAATCTACCCAGCCAGCTAATATATCCGAAAATACATGTTTTTTGACAAACGTGATTGCAACTTTATGTCATGCACCGCCATAACTCTGAACTGATTCAAAACGCGCTGGTTGCCAAACGGAGGACGCTGTTGAGCGATATAAATTTAGCACCTCTTATGCTGATGAGAATAAAACGTTTGGTGGCTCTTTGGTTTTGGATTTTAAAATTTGATGACGTCATGTGAATACGCTCTATAAAATTCGAAATTGTTTTCGCTGAAAGAATTCCAGGTTTCGCCACAGGCGGCCCATATACGTTGTATGTGATTTACGTGACATTATGTAAGGGAATATATGAGAAAACTTCAAAATTAGCCCTACATTTTGCTGCAAAAACAGGGACTGCTCGCCATGTCTAGATTAAGTTTTGTCGTGCGCGTGAATCAGATTACTTTACGAGTCTTCTGTCATCACTGTATTGGGATTATGTGATCAGCGGGCTGGTAACTCGTGACTTTCATGCCTGTCTGTCTGATTCCGAAATTGCGCAGGAAACTGGGACGAGTTTCAACATTTAACCAATCGATAATTTGACACCACCACACGATAGATAACGTTGAAATTGGTCATCTGACCAAGTTTGAAGTTTTTAGGTTGAAAAAAGACCAAGTTATGGACTGTGAAACATGGCTCAAAATCCATACAAACGTCTATAATTTTGACACAAACATAACTGCAAGGCTGATACTACGTGAAAAAATTGACTTTGCGAGACAACAACCCGACAGAAACCGATAAAGCAAGGCTGCAAACGTGGACAGCTGTTTCGTTCTTATTGGAACTCGTCAGCACGGTGTAGCAGTAAAAATGAAACCAGCCAGAAAGCCAGCTCAAATAAAATGCAACAAAACCCATGCTTTATAAAGTTCCGTACTTTGAACCCGTCCGCCCCCGGCCCGAATCACGCTGTCGGGTTGTTGTCTCGCAAAGTCAATTTTTCACGTAGTATCAGCCTTGCAGTTATGTTTGTGTTACAATTTATTTTTGGCTGACTAGGTCTCTTGCAGATCCTACGTAAAGCAGCATTATCGTTCGCGGTCCTTTGCAGTTTTCACCTCTATAATTTTGACATAGCGTCCCCCAAAACCATATAAACTCTTAAATTTTTTATCATTTCCGCGATACTCTTAAACATGGCCAATCATAGTGATTTTCTTCTCACCTGCTTTCAAATAGTAGTTCCATGACGGCATTTTACAATTGTCACAAATCGATAAAAAATTTTAAGGGTTTGTATAGTTTTGACTGACGCTGTCAAGGGAGGAACCAGGAATTTTTGATAGGGGGGTCCAAACTTTGACTCAGTTGAGTGATAATTAACGATACTGTAGATGCGAGAATTTCATCGTCAAAAGAGCAGTAAGAAACAAAAAATTCGGTAAGGGTAGGGGGGTCTGGACCCCCTACCCTCCCCCTGGATCCGCCACTGGCTGTGTTCAAAGTCCGAAACTTAGTCTCTTTTCAGCCTGAAAACTTCAAACTTGGTCAGATGACCAATTTCAACCACAGGCAGCCCAAGCTCACGTTGTGATCAGGATCATATTGCATAATAGCTGTCATGGCAAAAATATAAGAGTTTGTATGTGTTTGGATTCGTTCCGACGTTCCGATTCGCTCCGACGAAGGGCTAACGCTCGAAACGTCAGCTCTTGAATCTATTTACGGTGGCCAATTGACATTATCAACCCAGTTGATAAAACCAAATAACACCTTTTAGCAAACCGAAAATCAAATACTGCCAAGTCTTAAATAAAATTGCCTTACCTTACTTTCACTGTGCTTTTCTTCTTGTCTGAACGCTTATTTTGCCGATTCTTGGCCATTTAGGCGAGTTATCGCTTTCTGGGTTCCCCACTACAAAGAAAAGAACAAAGCTGCACACTCCAGTTCGGAACGCCCGACAAGCCAAGCGAAAAATCCCAGCTTAAAATGGTCAAACGGCCTCAAATCCATCGCGAATTCAAAGAAGAGATGTTCAAGTTTCATTTTAACTCAACAATAACTCAGTCCAGGCTCTGTAATCGATGCCAAGCGGTCGTTTGCTTTCAAAAATCCAAGGTAAAAAGATCTTCATTGTGCCTGTACACGCTCGTCACGACACACGACCGTTAAAAAACTCCTCGGTAACCCCGCCTCGATAATCGTCCTGAGGGGGCCAGGGGAGTAACACAAAACTTGTTGAGAGCAATTGATGGTGTGGTACTCCGGTGAGGTATAGTTTGTTAATGAGGCGGGGTTACCAAGGAGTTTTTTAACGGTCGTGTGTCGTGACGAGCGTGTACAGGCACAATGGAGATCTTTTTACCTTGGATTTTTGAAAGCAAACGGCCGCTTGGCATCGATGATAGAGCCTGGACTGAGTTGTTGTTGAGTTAAAATGAAAGTAGAACATCTCTTTTTGGAATTCGCGATGGACTTGAGGCTATTTGACCATTTTAAGCTGGGATTTTTCGCTTGGCTCGTCGGGCGTTCCGAACTGGAGTGTGCAGCCTTGTTCTTTTCTTTGAAGTGGGGAACCCAGAATGCGATAACTCGCCTAAATGGCCAAGAATCGGCAAAATAAGCGTTCAGACAAGAAGAAAAACACAGTGAAAGTAAGGTAAGGCAATTTTATTTAAGATTTGGCAGTATTTCGGTTTGCTAAAAGGTGTTGTAAAATATTCCCATACAAACTCTTATATTTTGTGATCCTGATCACAACGTGAGCTTGGGCTGCCTGTGTTTCAAGGTGACCTCTTCTGTAGTGGTGTCAATTTATCGATTGATTAAAAGTTGAATCTCCCCCCAGTTCCCTGCGCAATTTCGGAACGGCCTATTACATGCAAGTTGGAATACATCGCGACGCATAGTCGTATCAAAAAGGCAGGTTCTTGATGGATTCTCTGCTCAAGGGCTTTTCTCGAAAGAAAATCGTAGATTCAAAGACGTTGACTTCAACTCAGCTAAACCGCTGCCTGTCTATATTTGACTTGACAGTTCTCGGCATTGGCAGTACGCTTGGGGCCGGAATTTACGTGCTAGCCGGTGATGTCGCTCGCCATGATGCCGGACCGAGCATCGTGATTTCATTTTCGATCGCCGCTTTCGCGTCCATTCTTTCTGGGCTGTGCTATGGCGAGTTTGGTGCCCGCGTCCCTAAGGCCGGTTCGGCGTACGTGTATAGCTATGTCTCGATCGGGGAGCTGTGTGCTTTTGTAATCGGGTGGAACTTGATTTTGGAGTATGTCATCGGAACGGCCTCGGTGTCCAGAGCGTGGAGTTCGTATTTGGATTCGATCTTTGACGGCCGTATCAAAAACTTTACCATCTCAACTGTCGGTGAAGTTCACGTCACAGGTCTTGCAGAATACCTGGATTTTTTATCCGTTCTTGTTATCCTTATATTGACCGTTGTGCTACTCGTTGGTATAAAGAAAACTTCACGGTTTAATGCACTGTTTACTGGGATTAATTTATTCGTTATCTTGTTCGTGGTGTGTGTCGGGGTGTATTATGCTGAAGCTAAGAACTGGACGGATAATTTTGCGCCGTACGGAGCGTCAGGAATTCTGTCTGGAGCCGCTAGGTGCTTCTATGCGTTTGTTGGTTTTGATGTGATAGCAACGACCGGCGAGGAAGCGCGGAATCCAAGTAGAGGAATACCAATCTCGATTGTTTTAGCTCTCTGTAAGTTACAATTTTGCTTCTAAGTTGGTTAGCGTAATTGCCTGAAATGTGGCTAAATGTCTGTCTTGTATCTACCTTCTCTCACAGTGTTCTCAAACCGCCAGATGTGAGTCAGTTAAGATGTTGCGCAAACCTAGTCTGAAGTGTCAAACGTCTTCCCGCCCTATTCCGCCTCAGGGGCACGATGAAAAATGAGTAGAGCCTTTTCACGTGACGTCATCAAATTCTAAAATCCAAAACCAAAAGGCCACCAAACCTTTTTATACTCATCGGGCATAAGAGGTGCTAAATATATATCTGTGTACAACCTTTCACCTCAACAGCGTCCTTCGTTTGGTAACTAGAGCAATTTGAATTTCAGAGTTATGGCGGTGCGTGACATACAGTTACGTGGCATACTGGTCGAAAAACACGAAGCAAGTGATTTGGCAGCACGTGATTCGGAGGCCGTATTACTGATGTCATGCAAAAATGCAATTTTTACTGTTTTTCATTAAAACAAAAATTCATCTCCATAAAACGATTTATCGTACTGATTTTAGTAAACCTGCGAAGTTTGACAACAATCGGTTACAAGCTCTTGGAAATACGAAAGCCCGAAAATGCCAAAATTGTATGAAAATGGGCAACGTTGCATGCCCCCCTTTCATTAGCCTGCGAACACAGACGGATTTCAGGCTGTTGTTTCACGCCGGCAACAAAAGCCGGAAATTCGTCTGTGTTCGCAGGCTACCTTTCATCAGCTTTCATACATTTCTTTGTAAATTTTGGCGTTTTCGCGTTCTCATATTTTCGGGAGCTTTTAACCGATTGTTGTCAAACTTCGCCGGTTTACTAAAGTCGGTACGATAAATCGTTTTATAGAGTAAAAATTGCATTTTTGTGTGACATCCGATTTATCTCCATCGCGAGTCTGGTTGAAAAGAAAAAAAATCACCTTTGAAGGAAAATGTTTTTTTTATCACCATAGGCTCTCTTCTCTCATTCAACGTTTTCATTTTCACAGGTATCTGTTTTCTGGCGTATTTTAGTGCGTCCGCTGTCCTGACTCTAATGTGGCCGTACAAGACACTCCCCGAAGGAGGGACATTGTCTAAAGTGTTCGCCTTGAGAGGGGCTCCTTGGGCTAATTATGTCATCTCTATCGGAGCCCTGTGTGCACTGACGTCATCTTTACTGGGAGCGCTAGTGCCGCTACCCAGAATGATGTATTCCATGGCGAACGATGGCATCATTTTCAAGTAAGAATTGAGTGCATGCGTAGAATACTGCAGTTATAACAGAACTACAGCACGAGAAAAATAAAAAAAAAACACAAGAAACCTATGAGAGACTGGTTATAGCACTTTTTTTCCGTTCCCTCTCGCCATGGAAACTTTCGCCTGTCTCGGATCTTGTTGTCAGATAACAAGTAAAGGTTTTTCTGTTTATTGGGAATGATTTCTGATTCTTTAGTAGAACGTACTATATGTAAAACTTACTGTATGTGGTTATCCATTTTTTATTGAGCTCTCAAATGTGGGTGCGCAAAATTTCTTGCCAGGTCTATTCTAAATATAGCTAAATCACTGCATCAGCTACTCAGTCCGGCATAGATGAGGGATGCGCACACTCCTAGTAATAAGCTCCAATATTAACATGCGCGTAAAACTTGATTGTATTGATTTCAGATTCCTTGCGAAGGTCAACCCAAGAACAGAAATCCCAATGATCGCTACAGTGATATCTGGCGTCTTTTCCGCAGTTCTGGCCTTCATTTTCGACTTGCACGCGCTGGTGGAGATGATGTCGATTGGAACGCTTTTGGCTTACACCATAGTTGCAGTGTGCGTTTTGATTTTGAGATACCAACCTGGAACAGTTGGGCTTACCAAACAACCGACGAACCGGGACGAGCATCTGAACACTCCTGTAGCTGCAGAAAGCAATGCAAAAGATGATTCTCCATTGGTGCCTGTAACGAATGAAGCTTCTACCCCTTCAAAAAGAACCACTTTGTTGGCGATATTGGCGATATGTGTCGGCAGTGTTAATTCCGCCGGACTCAGTGCGATGATCATTTGGGCTTCACAAGAAATATTACAAGCAAAGTGGTGGGCCATTGTGCTAGTGATTATAATGGGTTTGTTACTTGTTGGCTCTATTGTTCTTCTCCTCTGGCTGCCCCAGAATAAGACACCCCTGCCTTTTAAGGTGCCTTTTGTTCCTCTTCTGCCACAGCTGTCCATATTCATCAACTTGTTCCTGATCTTGAAGCTATCGTACTTGACGTGGCTGAGATTCGCAGTTTGGATGGTAATTGGTGAGTATACTAAACAGGTCAGGAGGAGTGACGCTGGATTTTCTCTGTTCTTAGTGATTTGTTTTACGACACTCAATTGAAACTCGCTTTATAAACAGGAAGTTGCTCTTTGTTGTTGAGACTACCTTATTTAATTGTGCTTTTGTGTTTTCTAGGTCTGTCCATCTATTTGTTTTATGGTCTGCGGCACAGCGTGGAGGGCGAAAGACGAAGAGTCGGGCATGTTGTTGACAGCTTTACCACTTGACACCTTGTGTAAAGTTTGGAAGGAAGCTAGAAATGACGCCTCCTGCAGATAGAATTTCGCTAGACTGGAAGAGCATATTCTAGATGGTGCAGCTGATTTCTCCCACTCTCTCAAGTGTGGTCTTTGTTCTTCCCCAGCCTCGAAGTCAGTCTCTTTTTACGTGCATCGAATCAGTACAAGTACTCTTTGCGTTGTTAGTAATAGTGGCAGGTACAATTCAGAGAGTAATCGGACAAGTAATTTCGATTTGAAATTGAGAGCACGATTACTCCCTGAATTGTACGACACGAAGTCCTATTACCAATTAATCGCATCAATAGAACAAAATTCGAGATTAGTAAGTCTTTTAGAACCTCTTGTGTGAACCTCTTTTGTGTTTTGAGAATCTCTTTTGTGCGCAAAGTAGTCGGAAAACAGCAAGAAAGAACCCATCTAAGTGTACGTGACTGTCCAATTACAGGTACGGTATCCAATTTGAAGTTGTTCAAATTGGATACCCACGTGATCGCGCGCCGATTACGCGAAAAATAGGCGCGCCAGAACCAATCAAAATCGAGAATTTTGTTATATTTTGCCGAGCAAATTTTACTTAAAGGGTCCTAGTTAGCCACGCCTTTGTTTGTGAGAGTTTCAGCATACGAAATAGATCACTGAGAAACTTGCTATGAATAATATCGAAAACACATCCAGTGACATAACTTTTGCGTTGCATCTAACACTGGTAACGCAAGCCAGCTCTCCACAAAAATTTGAATCACTCCAAATATACGTGTTGATCTTACTATTTGGAATGGTTAAGACTGCTTTGTCTAAAAAGATTGCGTCTGGTATTAGCGCCATTAAACGTATTAGGTATTCGGTCCCATTTAAGACTCTACTTTCCATTTACAATTCCTTAGTCAAACCTCATTTCGATTACTGCAGCTCGGTGTGGGGTCCTGTTCTAAGAGTCTTTCTCAAAAGTTGCAAAACTTACAAAATCGTGCTGCACGTGTCATAACGCTTTCAAATTACGATCGTGGCACTGATGAATTGTTGCGGATGGTAAACTGGGTTAAACTGGACCGTCAACGCCTTGTTGATAAATCAATAATGATGTATAGGATTGCAGGGGCGGATCCAGGATTTTTCTCAGGAGGGGGTGCACCACTAAGGATTGACGTAACTGATAGGTGACGAAAACAGAATACTAGTTGTGATTAGAAAGCCGCAGGTCATCTCAGGAGGGGGTGCGCACCCCCTGCACCCTCCCCCTAGATCCGCCCCTGGGATTGTGAATAATATGGTTCCGGACTATCTTAGTTCGCACTTTATCTTCCGTTCCGATACCTTAACCTATAACCTAAGAGATAATGACTGTTCGCTTGCTTGTAAAAGAATTCTTTCCTACAGCGAAGTTGTACTGTGGAATAGTCTGCCTTTGGATATTCGACAGTCGCCCTCTCTTAATGAATTTAAATTTAAGATGGAGAATTATGATTTGAATGGTCTTAAGTTTTCTTTTGCTTTTATTCACGGCTTCCTTGTAAAGCAGGTTTTATCATTTCTTTTATATATTGTAGTAGTTATTTGTAATTTAAATTAGACAGCTAGTTAGATTAATTTAATTCAATATTGTAAAGTCCTTAAGGAAATGCCGTGTCTAAATAGATTTTACCTTACCTTTACACTGAGATTTTGGTTGGAAATAATAATAGGGGTGGGGGGGGGGGGGGGGGGAGGAGGAGGAGGTGCCATACTGGTCAAGGAGAGACTACAACTGGTTTATACGCAGAAATAGGGCTGTTGCGGCTTTCGATCACTCCATAGTACTATGACAGCATTACTTGAGACAACGAATAATTGGCCAATAAATATAGATAACGGCCTTTTAAATGGTGTTGTATTTATCGATCTCAAAAAGGCCTTCGATACCATCGATCACGAAATCCTTCTGCAGAAAAGCGAACTAACCTGCGGGGTGCCACAAGGCAGTATTCTTGGTCCCTTACTTTTCCTAATATGTATTAACGACCTCCCCAACTGCCTAAATACTGCCTCTGCGAAAATGTTCGCAGACGACACCAACATTTACTATTTCTGGTTCCACTCTCACGGACCTCGAGCAAGTGACAAACTCTGAGCTTACGAATCTTTACTGTTGGCTGAAAGCAAACAAACTAAGCCTTAATGGGTCTTAATGTAGCGAAAACCGAGTTTATGGTTATTGGCTCTCGACAGAAGCTTCATGTCGAGAGAGATGACGAAATCAATATCAAATTAGATAGCCAACCAATCAGCAGAGTTGATCAGACTTGGTTATTAGGTTTGATTTTTGACGATCGACTCTCCTGGTCTAACCATGTTGACGGAATGTGCAAAAAGGTATCTTCGGCGATAGGTGCCTTTAGGCGCATCAGTCCCCTTATCTCCTAATCTACTGCTGTGTTACTTTATAAGTAACCTCATTTTGATTACTGTAGCCCAGTCTGGGATGGCTTAAGTGAAAAACTTCTAAAATTACAGAACCGTGCAGCTAGAGTGGTTTTGAAGGCCAATTATGAAACTAGTTCAAGATCGCTCCTCGAAACACTGAAATGGGACAAACTGGTAGCGAGAAGAATGTTTAAGTCCCTTTAATGAGTTAACTCCAGTGTACCTACAGAATCTATTCAATGAACGAAGCTCAGACAATGATTTACGCAATTCTTTCGGTAAATTGTCATTGCCCAGACCGCGTACTAACTACATAAAACATAGTTTCAGTTACAGTGGTACGTTACTGTGGAATTCTCTCCCTGAAAACATCAGAAAGACTAAATCAATTGGGCAGTTCAAGAAGCAAATTTACCACGTATTTGAGTCATCGGATTCTCACTCGGCAATCTTGTAAAACAGTACGATTAGTTTCTAATTAATGTTATTTTAAATTGTAGTTAATTTAGAATTTAATTACTGAAGATTTTTACCGAGTTTTAAATAAAGAAATCAATCAATCAGTCAAACGATCACGTGGTACAAAATCCGCCATGCTGGAGGGTAAGCTAAAGACGGACACCATCGGGACCGGCTTTAGCTGTCCGTCTTAGAGAGATGCCCGGCTTATAGAGAGTCGACGTAACATGACTCCAGGAATTTTCAGCAAAGAAAGCAAGAAAATAACTTGAATGGGACAATAACTGATTTAATTTGAACTTGTCCTGTATATATTCCGCCGACAAGAAAAGAGCTGTCAGTTAATCGTCTGGTGTTAAATAGAGTCACATACTTGGTAATTTAGAATTTTTCTTCCCTAAATCGTAATTTGAGTACACGTTCAATTCAGCACCTCACAAGTGTCCGTTGACGATTTCAGTGTCATTTGTCCGTCTTATAGAGAGTTTGTTATAGTAAAATGACTGAGAAATGGCCGGGACGAGCACTAGGTGTCCGTCTAATAGAGGTGTCCGTCTTGTAGAGGTGTCCGTTAAGAGAGAGTTGACTGTATTCCCACACTGGGCCATCCAAAAGGAAAAAAAAACCTCACGCCTGACTGACATTAGTAAGACCTAATAAGGGAATAAAAATAAGCTTGTCATCCAGCATGTACCATGTGACCGTTTGTTGCAAAAGGCCCATTCCTCAAGAGAAAAAAATGATAGGTCACCATACTCGTTTGTGAGAAAATAACAATTTAGTTCTCTCCATGTTTCAGTGCGCGCGCGCTGTTTACGCGTGAAGTTATGCGCAATGCAAAACTAGGGAATTACGTTAACTTTCCTTGTGTGTGTGAATCAGAGTACTCTATTATTCCAAATAAAAATCAAAACTGGAAAACGTGTTCCCCTCTTTTAAGAATCTGCGTTATTCACCGTGTTTTTGTTTAATATCCCAAAGGTAGTTCATATAACAACGAAATTTGTGATTTGTGTATTTACTACTAATAAAAGAAATCTCGTGAAAAACTTTATTCCGTTGAATTAACTTAATAACATATTAATCAATAATTAAAGATACACCAATGGAACCAGCCTGCTTTTACACAAGATTTCCATTATGGTATAACGGAACGACAACTGTCTGTCAAAAATAATGACGAAAGAGCTCAGATAAACTACGAGAGTAAATTAAACGCCGGGTACACCAGGCCAAATTTGAAACAAACGATAAAATTCGGTATTATAATGCAGAAATTAATATTGACTCGTGAACACACATGTGTTTGCATTGCCGTCCATGTCATTGATTCACAGTAATTCTTGCTCTTTCTTTGTACCATTTATTCTGTTCTTGAATTCTTGTTTCTGTTTGGGCTCTTGTAATGGCGATTTGGCGCTGCTTTCTTCCACTTCACCAGTGCTTCATCCCTACACTACCAAAAAATATGCTACGAATTCCCTTTCTTGTATTTTTTCTTTTTCTTCTTCACTCGATTTTGGTCAACGTCACTTTCACATGAAACATGTTCGTTATTTTCCAGAATGTCTTTGTATTTTCTCTTTTTCCTGCCTTTGTCCTTTTTGCTGTGCTTGACTTTCTTGTGGTTTTCGTTCTCTTTAACTCGCTGTTTTTCTTCGCCCGCGAAAGTATTAACATCCGAGTCAGAACCGTCCCCTGTTGCATTACGTCTGCATCCGAAACATAACAGAGAAGAAACAACGTATGTGGCTGTTAAACAGTGGTGAATATTGTTTGATAAAATACGCAAGGAACTGTGCGCACTACGATTACACAGTTCGAATGGTGAAATTCTAGATGTAAACTGTATGAAAGGCTTTCATATCAACTGCAGATATAGATGCAAATGAGAATTAGTCCTTGCAGTAAAGAAGCCCGAAGAAAAAATACAGGCCTTGAACGGATTCGAACCCCCTCCCCCCTCCTCAAAATACAGATGAGGCAGCTATGATGCCACACGATGGAAGCAACACCCGAGGTAGAGAGGTAGAGGTAAGCGAAAAAGGATCATTGGGCAACACAGATGATCATTTCTCAAAGTGTAAATTATACCAGAATTTTCTTATCCTCAATACCTGTCTTGTGTCACTGCTAGTTTTTCTTGTTCTTCGACTCGGCGAAGTTTGCCATTCAAGCGGAGCCCGTGACGAGCAGCACTAAAAACATAAGGAACGAAACAAGAGCATGCATTAAAAAAGAAGACTGTATTAAACGAACAGAGTTAACACACAGCCAACGAAGGCGGGGACTGGAAAAGGGGCTACAAGCTCCATCCCGGTTTGCGAGGCTTCTGCTGGCTATTCCATCAAGTCGCTCAATGTGTATTGCATCCTGATTTGAATTCATGCGACTGACGACTGCAAAACAATTATCTTACAGCGACAGAAAATTCACCGTGTCACAAGGGCGAATTGTTGAAGCAACATGTCCCCGCAACATGTTGTGCCCCGCTTAGGGGTGGAAATTACAGGTTTTGCTCTCACTTAGGGAGCTTAGGACAAAATTAATTTTGAAATTTTTTGTTTAGCCAGCGAGATCGCATTTATGGTTGCACATGAAAAAATCATACTGTTTTGGTCGTCTGGACCAATCAGTCACGTAGGCTGATCCTGAAATACACACAGGCAGAAAATAAAGGTTTTTCTTACTTGTGAGCTGTCCGACCTCCACATGCTTGAAAAAGCTTATCCTCTGCACATCTTCAGTACAAAAAGAAACATTGCAACATTACACAAGCAATCATTATAGTTGTTAAGTAACTTTTAAAGGGGCGGTAAAGAAGGTCCAGGAAAAACAAATAAAACAACTCCTTACAGATGTGAAAAATCCTTTTCTGCATCTTCTTCATCAGAATCAGGCATTACACTCTCTAGCGTTTGACTGGAAGCCTGAAAAAATAATAATGATACAAGTAGCCTCCCTCGCAGGCATTCTTTGGCCATTAAGGTGATTCCCTAGAATTCCTACAGTATGAATCCTTATGGTGCATAATTTCAAGCATGATCAGCACACATGTGCATTGAGACATGACTGAATTTTCTTTTTGTCTGGAGCTCACTAGCCTGAGAACACAGACAGACTTCTGGCTTTTGGCGATGTGAAACAAAAGCCGGATACCCGTCTGTGTTTGCAGGCTAGGAGCTCACCAGAGAAGTAAATCATCATTTTGTCCTATCACTTTCTTCTCTTATGTTAAATTGAGCAATAAATTTACAAGTACTCTTTCCTCCATCTCATCAACCCTTGCACTTTTCAATTTTATCAGCTTAAGAGTCAGCTTTTACACAAAGAAGAGGACAGAGCAGTAATTTACCTTGACAAATCTGCCATACAGCAGTGGCTTGTTTGTGTTCTTGCTTGGCCTTTTGTTGCTCACAGCGCATGATTCCTTGCTAGATTTCACTTCCTCCACTCCTTCCTGTGCAGGATGTAAAAAAAAAAAAAACAGAAATGTACATAACATCTTATCCCAGAATAATATTTGTTATTCCATCTGTACCTTGAATTTTGCCACAAAATGGAATAAGGTCAGAGGGTCATACATAGACGAAATACGGAGCAATGAGAAATACATGTATGTTTCCGAATGTACCCGTGTCATTTACTGAAAAACATCATCTTTCATGAGATAGTACTGCATACTGTAAATTTTTGTGGAAACGGGTATGCACAAGGCTTTAGCAAGGCTACAGGTAGTCTCATTAAATTTTTCTCTACAATCTGTGAGATGAATGCAAAAATAGCAAGTGCAGTATTTAAGCAGCAAGCAAGTTGCATGGGTGCCAGCATAAGAGAAAAGAGAACACTTGTCCTGGAGCCCATGCAAATCCTGGCATCACCAGTCACCACCCGAATATCACAATATGTTGCTATTTTCTAATTACTCATCTCCCAGCTTTGGAATGATTGGCAATTTTAATTTGTTGTCCAGAGAATTGTATGGGAAGACTCAACAACCTGCAAGTTAACATCACGTCTTATTTTCTTACATCACTCTCCTGTACAACAATGCTTTTGGCGGTTTTGTTGAAGACGTGGTCCCACCAGTGAAAACTAAACTGATGACCAGCATCATAACCAACCTGCAGAACAAAACATGAAAGTAGAATAATAGGTAACAATTAACAATTGTCTCATGCTTTAGTGTGCATCATCGAGTTAAGGTCGGGACACACTATGCAACAAATTGCTGCAACATGTCGCCGCAACAAGTCACTTTGACTGTACTGCTGCAACGACAAATAGCTGTGAGAAGACGCTTGTTTGGTGCATGCAAGCGAATTTGGAAACGGGTAAATGTGAACTAGAAAAAATTGACGCTCCCTCATTGGTTGATTCAAATTTTGTCGCAGCGATATGTCACAGAAGCCATACACACGCTGCGACAAGGCTTTATAGTGTTTGCGGGAAGTTTGGAGAGCATGAAAAAGGCAAACGAGTGTGCGCCATAACTCAATGGTGCACAGCTAAAAGTATGAACCAATTGTTTTATAACATTGCCGGTGGAAATGTACATCAAAAAATGCACGCCAGAAAAATTATGGCGAAGCGATTTGCACGTCATCAGCGTGCTCCATTGGATTATGGAGCATGCTTACGTATACTGAATTTGATTGCGCAGCTCTGTTAGCTATGTTATAATAATAAGTGCCAGAAACATTGAGACACCCGATGTGAGAACAATGTCGCAAACGTTTGTAACAAGAGACTTGTTTAATTTGTTTGACTTTTTGATGACATTTTTAATTAAATTTTTATATAAATGCAATAAGAATTTTAAGCAGTGTTCAGTTCACGAGTTATGGGATGAAGTTAGGAGACGAGTTGATGTGTAAGGCACAAAGGAATTAAATCCAAATTCAATCTATGACTGCTACGAAGTTTGCGAAAAAATTATGAGTATTCAAGGTGCATATAAGTCACAGAAACTACAATGGAACCCTTGATTTTTCAAACCTTCCGATGACTAATTGGATTAAAAAGTAAAACACTACAAGAATATTATATGACATACTGAAAAAGCTTTTCAAAAAGCTTATGACATTTTGGCATTACTTTACATCATTATCAAATTAAAAAATGTTTTTAATATGTTATGTCATACAAAAATTTTTAGCATTTAACTTTTTAAATCTCTCCTCACGATAACCCATGACAAGAAATAGGCTGTAAGTACGAACAAAGATTTGCCCGAAGGCTTATTCAATTGCCATGTGCTCAGCTCAATGAGAGACTACAAAATGCATGGGGCGCGCATGCCCAAATACGGTTTGTCACGCTGGACATACTGTGACATCCCCATCTTTGTGTTGTTAAAAGGGGCCCTACTTACATGCAGATAAAACAATGAAGGACACGAGATAATCAAAGTTAATTGAATCAATCAACAACAACTACTAGGAACAGTTTCATGGGTGTAAATAAGAACGCAATGTCAATAAGATTGTTCTTGTTTGCCCTTATTTAATCTTTGAACTTGGTTGGGTCCCGCGTGATACACCCACTCCTGTCCAATTCCCTTCCCTCAGTTGAGTATCGTATAAATGGGTACTGGCAGGGATACCAATAATATTTTTCTCCTGAAAGGACATCTGTTTGACTAAGGCACCATATTTTTTGATCGGACAAAATTGTAATGAGATCAAGAATAAATATTACAAAGTGTGCTGTCAACACAAAACAGTGGTATTTGCATTGGAAGCCCCCAAGAAATTGACCAGACATTCTGTCCTGTCCAACCACATTTGGATTTCAGCGGACACTGATGCTGGGGCAAACCCTGGGATGGGCTAGCATATCATCCAGGGAGAGAGGGGTAACAATACTCCAACAGTCTTACATTATGGGTCCTTAATGCCACAGAAAAGTAACCAGGATCAGCGCTGGTGGTAAATGGGAAAACTGGCCTAACACTGATATGTACAGTGTGTTGCCCTATCTCCCAGACACCCCTAATTCCGGATACTTTGACTTAACGATTCCGAATTTCGTTGAAACAATAAAACAAATCTGATCAATATGTTCCAAAGACTTATCGACTAGTCAGCTTTCGTTTAATACCTTCGTGGCCGAGCCATGCTTCGTTTAGGTGAGAACATTCGTTTTCAGTCGAGGTAGGTAAACTTTGTTTCTTCTTAAAATGCGATTTTAAGCTTAAAGGACTTGGTTTGTCAGCATTTAAGAATTTTCTGTTTTCAGTTTCGTATCTTCAAACTTGACCATTTTTGGTGAGGTGTTCCTATTTCCGGACACCCAACGATAGCAAACTAGTTTCTGTTTTAAATGCAGTCTTATCGAAGAGTTGTTGAAAGACAAGCGTTTTTATAACTCCCTTTCATAATTTCAACTCACCTGAAATAAGTATTTGGAGAAAAAATACTCGAGTGTTGTTTTCCAAGTCCAGTCCAGTATCTAATAAATTAGTCGCCAGTCTTCCTCGTCTTACCGTAATACAAATCAAATATGTCGGCTTGTTGGCCGGTTTCAAAACATTGATGACTCCTTCGCTAAATAATCGAAACAAAAAGCTTTCAATTTCGGACAAAAAGTAATCTTATCAATGAATGTTTCTGTATTCAACTTTTATAAGATATATTTTGCCACAAGGGAGAAGAATGTCCCCAAGAAAAGCGGAGTATTTATCTCGTAACGATCGTCCGGAAATAGGGCAACCTGTCCGGAAATAGGGCATCCAATTCGACGAACTCTTTCCAAAATTACGAAGGATCCAAACAGTTTCAGGCGATGAAACTTTACGACCTACTTACTAGCCGTGGAAGCTAACTTGTGGCTGAATTTCAGCTTGTTTGCGTTGCTTTGAGGTAAGATATTACGGTTTATGCAAAAAGTTTCCGGAAATAGGGCAACATACTGTACTCCCTGTCATCATATCTAATTACGTCTTTTCAAAATGTTGAAGAAGTAAACTAATACCTTACCCCAGCTGTATCAGTTTTAATGTTGACTTTAATAGCTTTGGAAATTCCACTTTCCTCTCTACCCAAACCTTTACCTGTGAAATAATAAATTATGTGTAATTGTATAAATTCTCATTTTACCTACCGGTAAGCTTAATCCAAAGGGATCCTTTTAACTTACCTCTACATTTTCTAATTCTCAGTGCAAGTTCAAGTAAACGCATCAATGAATGAAATGTAAATCTCACAAATCGAATTGAAGAGAAGCATGTACGTGTTCCACATGCACGTGTGAACCGAACAGATGCAGATCGGCTGCGTTTACAGTCTTTCAAATTTTTAATATATTATTAGGCTAAGCATTCTTTAAACTTCGGAATATCACGCTAAAATTGCAATCAATATGTTGGTCTTACCTTCACACCACCCATGTTTTTCGAGCTGCTTTCTCGCAAATCCGAGTTTACTTTCTCTACCTTCTCTCATTGAAGCGGCCGCCATTCATAGTTTTTTGCATTCTCGTCCCCAGAGCCGCTTGTCCCTCTTAGCCGGCTGGGCCTGTGCACGAGAAACAAGTGGCTCTGGGGACACACGATTTGATTCGCTGAATTCAATCAAAGGGAGTCTATTTAAAATCCTTCATCGTTAGCAGGATTAAAACGGCTGATGTGATTGGATTCCCTTTGTTTGTTTTCAGCGAATCAAATCGTGTGTCCCCAGAGCCACCATTCTCGTCCCCAGAACCACTTGTCCCTCTTAGCCGGATTTTAAAAAGGCTGATGTGATTGGACTCCCTTTGTTTGTTCCTCGTGCACAGGCCCAGTCGGCTAAGAGGGACAAGCGGCTCTGGGGACGAGAATGCAGAGCCACTTGTTTCTCGTGCACAGGCTCAGCCAGCTAAGAGGGACAAGTGGCTCTGGGGACGAGAATGAGTTTTTTTGCACAAAGAAAAATACCAGTTCCTTCCGGTTTTGGAGACGGCCAGAGGTCGTGATTCTTGGTGCTGACCAAAAGAATCGCGGCCTCTGGGGAGGAGAATGGTGAGGAATATAGCAATCCACCCTCGTACCCAGGGTCGCTTGGTAAACGAGCGACCCTGGAAAGATCCGATTTGAAGTCAGAAAATATCGGACTTCCGGTTGAACTGCGCATGCCTACATTTCAAAAGCTTGACCCAACGAACTAAATGGCAATTTACTTCCGGCCATTTTATTGTTTTCAAAACCAATCAAAATCGATCCTGTAATGGCACTTTCGAGAGTCGCTCGTTTCGTCAAGCCTGCGCAGTAAGGAACGAAGACTCGAGGGACGAGATTGGTGTCAATCTCAGACCTCGAAAGCAATTGGTTCATGGACAATAGAGTTGATTACGCTTGCACATGCACCAAACCGTGAAACTGTCCCTTTAATCGAACAGTGATGTAGCCACCCTGACTCCCAAATATTGGAATTCAAGATTTAGCCAGCCAAATGTTGAAATTAAAGATTTGACCTGCCAAATGTTGAAATTAAAGATTTGACCTGAAAAATATTGAAATTCAAGATTTGACCTGCCAAAGGTTTAAATTCCAGATTTGGCAGGCCAAATGTTGAAATTTAAAATTTAGCTTGCCAAATGTTAGAATTCCAGATTTGGTCAGACTTGGCCTGCCAAAGGTTTAAATTCCAGATTTGGCTTGCCAAACATTGAAATTCAAGATTTGACCCAACAAATGTTGAAATTCCAGTATAATTTGGTTTTATCAACTGGATTGATAATGTCAATTGGCCACCGTAAGGAGATTCAATTGCTGACGTTTCGAGCGTTAGCCCTTCATCGGATTCGCTCCGACGAAGGGCTAACGCTCGAAAAGTCAGCAATTGAATCTCCTTACGGTGGCCAATTGACATTATCAACCCAGTTGATAAAACCAAATTATATTGTTATACTTCCCACCGACGCAGCACCACAGTTTCTTTACCGCCTCTATTCATTTGTTGAAATTCCAGATCTGGCATGCCAAATGTTGAAATAAAAGATTTGGCCTTCCAAATGTTGAAATTCAAGATTTGGCCTATCAAATGTTGAAATTCAAGATTTGGCCTGCCAGATATTGATCCCAATGTCCTGGGCCTCCATGTTTGAAAAACAATTTTATGTCAACAGATCTGAGAGTTTGTGTTTCCATGGATCAAGCTGACAAGCAACAAGAATTTTTTATGCAGCTTGCAGAAAAACCACACCCAACATTTGTGTTTTACAACAAGTGCTTTATTTCTTCACTTCTTACATAAGTTGGGATAGATCTGAGATACGGGCTGACAATTTGCAGTAGCTGCTCTAGACCAAGGTGACCCTAACATGTTCATGTATTAAGTCGTTTAACTATCAATGCAAAGGTTTTCATTTGACTCGCAAAAGTGGTTATTGCAGGAAGAGCTAATAAAATCTGAGAGAAAACAACTCCTAATTTATGTATCCAGGTTCAGTCGTGAGATAACACATGCAATGCTGCCAAATGAACAATTCGAGATACAAGCATTTCTAACAAATGCACTTACCAGTACTCAGAATTGCCAGAACTCTGCTAAAGGTTTTTCTTTAGTATTCACTTGGAACACATAGATGAGCTTGTTTGTATTCAAGCTAACTAAATACGATAATGACTAGAATTTACATTCGGAAAATCTACAGAGATTTACAAAACAAATTCAAATTCATTCATCTGTTCTATATTCATTGACAAATTAACTGACAATTAAAATTAAATTTAACTAGCTTTTTGAAACTCTTTTGATTAAGCTTTCATTTCCAGGAAAAATCAAACATTTGCACAATAGCCTCGGCTATTTTGACACAAGCTACATGAACTTGCATTGATGCTATCTGAAGCTTTAACCATCAAAGCTCAAAGGGGACTGGATTAAGTTTAGAACTAAAAGTAACCGCGTTCAAAAGTACATGGATATTAAATAATAACAAAATGCCAAATAACTGAAAAGGACAAATGACTACACAAGCAAAACGGGGCGAAAGTTAGACATGAGATAAACTAAAACATGTTGATCAAGTCCAAAATGAATTTCTGTTCAGACAAAAGTGATGAATTAAAACTCCTAACTTTCTGCATTCTTCACACCCTTTTCCTATGTTTTAATCTTTTTTTGGTTACTGTTTTCTTGCACGTGTCTTATTTGCAACAGACTCAATGGGCAGGTGTGACAAATTTTGCATTGCTCTTTGCCTTGCGGGAAGGCGCAAGCCTGCTTACTCAGCTTCTGAGTCTGTTCCCTCCTCATCAGCAGTCTCTAACCATGTCAACCATGAGTTCACCTGCCAAGTAAACAACCGCAATGTCAAACAAAAAACAGACTACTCACAAAGATTGAGACACACTAGGAAACGAGAATTCTTCATAGCTGAGTTGGTTAGAGCACTTAACCGGCATCTGGGATCCAATAACCTCCCCCAGATACTGGTTCAGCACTCTGACCAACTGAGCTATGAAGAATTTGTGCTGCGTCCTGTCGCGAGAATAAGTCACTGCAATAGTTTGCTTCGTGTTACAGAGTATTTTGTCCATGTGTCTTGTTGCAAACATTTATTTTGAAGGCTGTATGGACAGTGACTTGTTGCAGAGACCTGTTACTGTGAAGGTTCAATTGTCACAAGCATGGGACAACAAACATCTGAGTCCCCGACAGGATTTCATCCAATGACCTCCCAGATACCAGTTGAGCTCTCTAACAAATTGAGCTATGAAGACTTATTGGTGAGCGACGCCATTTACTAGGTCCATATGTGACACACACTACTAGGATCAGCAATGCCAAAAGCAGCCCGAGTGTGATAAATAATGAAAGTTGATGAGCAAAGTGTGCCCTGATCCTACCTGAAAGAGAGCTTTCCCTTTGCCAGGATGCTTTTCACTCACATCTTCTTTCCATTTCAAAAACGCTTCTTCTTCCACAACTTCTGTGTCATACAAGAGCACAAACATGCGCAACAGCATGCCTAGGAAAAAATAACACAAACTGGCTATCAGTCAAGAACACTAACATGCTAATGTTATCTGTACACTGACAAAATAATGTTTCACTGTATTTCTGAATCAATCAAGGAGTTTCCAGTTGCTTTGATGCAATGACACTACAGTCAACTTTCTCTTATGGACACCAGCAGGACCAGCACCAACTGTCCATCTCAGAGTGAGTTGTCTGGCTACTAGAGAGTACAGCACGTCAAAACCAATTGCCCTTCTGACAGAGGTGCCCATCCTGCAGAGCTGTCCATTATGAGAGGGATGACTGTTGTTCTTGGCTCAAGATTTTACTGTACCTTTGGGAAAATTATGACTGTGGCAAAACACTTGCAATGCATACAGCACACTAACCTGTAAAGAGAACAGAAAATGGAATTGAAGATTTATAAGATCACTTAACTTGCAGTTGCCTTTCAACCGAAACTGGCTCATAGCTGCTGGTGCTTTAAGGTGGCTCTGTAGTTAAGTTATGACGCACAGTTTAGTAATGACGAATTTGTCGGAATAACTACAGAGCCACCTGAACTCCAACGCAGCTAGAGAATGGCTACTCCGCATGAAGTAGTCCACTACAGCTGGTCACTCCCCAGCATTCTGCTAGGTTGCCCCAACAATTTACTGGAAGCCATTTATATGCCTGGGTGGAGAGAGGCACTGAGAGCAGTGTCTTGCCCTGGAACACAACGGCAGTGACCCACATTGGGGCTCAAAGCTGGACCGTTCAATCTGCAGTCAAGCACACTAACCATTAGGCGACTGTGCCTCTCCCCGTTGGTCAACACTAAAACATCCTAGAATGGATGGCTCGTTTTCCAGGGAAAGGAGAAAAGAGGGGTGGAGAGGAACAAACACGTAAACCAACTCACTTGCAAGACACTTTTCTCGTGAACAAATGTTTCCACTAATGGCAGTAATTTCTTCATGGTTGCCTTCTCTTTCTCTAGTAGATCCTTATCAGGAGCGTGTGATGGGTCCACGCTCCCAGCTAGAGTACTGTCTTTGGTGGCATACTTTAGCAAGCTGGGGGCAAACAATATGTTAGCATTGGTGCACAGAAGGTTTTGTATCATGAAAAATGCTTGTCCACAGAATTCTAAAGGGCATCACTTGGTGAGGAGGATTTCAACTTACCAGGCAGTGAGCACATTAATAAATTCTGGATTGGTATGCCAGGATGAGTCAACATTATCCTAAAAGAAACAACAACAAGAACATCAACAAAGAACTTAGTCCACTGAGTGTGAAGCGAATGAAATGGTCACGCAAATGCTTGAAAAGGGGGCTGCTCATAGTCCACAAAGAACTTTACAGGAGTTACATGATATTTTGTGGCTTTCTTATGAAGTACGAAACTAACTGAAAAAATAATAAAACCTCAAAATAATAGTTTGCTAGGGTAGAAAACACAGCAGAGGCACAGATAAACCAAAACAGAGCACAGATGGTTAGGGACGTTTAGGCCAAATTTTTCAAGTTGCACAAACTGTGACATGGCTACTTTAAAACCAAAGACTAGATGTTGATAATTGCAAGAATAAAGGGAAAATTGCATAGCTATTGCAACAAATGGCCCTACTAGTATTACTGACCAATAACCTGTGCACAGCTAAAATCACAGCATGGAAGTGTCTCCATACCTTGACCCACTTGTAGATGGCAGTGACACTCGGATCTTCCTCAATCTTGGAATAAAGATCAGCTTGGATATGCAGCAGTGGGAAAAGGAATACTAAGCTCTGGAAAGGTAAAGCAAACAGTGGGTTAATGAGAGAGTGTCTCTGACAAAAGTTGTCGAAATAAGGCCCATCGGGTTGGAGCTCATCCCACTTCCTGTTACATTATATTTAGGAGTACTTACTCCTGTTTCTTCAACACAGACCACCCAATCCAGAGCCAAGTGGTCAAACCATTAGGTAACTGTGCTCCCCCAAACCAAAAAAAAAAACAAGATACAAATTTTATTTTACTAAGTCAGCACTACAACTCTGTACATGTTTACCTGTTTCTCCAGAATAGACACAAACTTTTCACTTGTCCTGTCTTCCTCTGGTAACAAAGCAAAAACTACAATAAGACCAACAGCTAGCAGGACTATAGGCAACAATCTCCTTTATTTTATTATTTCTGTAAAACAAAAGTATGCTTCTCTAATATTTTCACCACTGAAAATATTTTGCTGCTCACCAACCTGGCAGTGAGGACTGCAGATCCAATTTGCTCTCTGTGAATTCTTTTATCAGCCACTCCTGTAAAAATAGAAGGGAGATTAAAGGTAATCATTAACAAGTTCGGTAATTGTGAAGAACAGCTCTCCAAAATAAAATAAAAAAAACCTGTCAGCCGACAGTCAGCCAAGATAAATTAAGGAAGATGTAAAAACCATCCCTCGACCCAGGCCGCCTCGTCAACATTAGATATTTCGCGCTCTGTATGCTAATTTATTATTCAGTTTGCGAGTCACATTCTACGAGTTAGTTATCAGTTGTCTGTTGTCAGTCAAGTTTCGCTTCTACGGCCCTTATCCCGTCACGCCTGGTACGTTCTTTATCCTTGTTTGTTTGCTTATTAGTTTATGTTTCCTTGTGTCCGGTTTCCTCCAGTAATTTTATTTTGTTCATCTATTTAGAAACCACATTGGCAATTACGTAACTATGGTGAGATATTAAAACAAAGTGAAACCCTATTGCTGGTGTGCGTTGTCTACAGAAGATTCTGGGAGTACTTCAAAACAATTATCACAAGAATCTGGTATGTGGAATATTCTTCACTACTATGCTAAAAAAATGAAAAAACCCAGACCTTTCAGTCCTTTGACTTGATGGCTACGATTATGAACAAACTCCAAACCTTGACAACAATCAGGTAACACTGTCATATAATAGTTAACATCTAATGAAAAATATGCATGCAAAGTAACACGCAAACACAAGACAGTATAGAGAATGCACTGAGAGTATGTGGTTCTCGAAATCCGATATGCGATGAAAAAGTTAAAAGTATGCATGTCAGGGATAAAACAATGATAGAATTGGATGAGGCAGGAAAAAAATGTTCAGCGCCTGTGCTACTTGTAGCTTGCAGCATACTTTGCATTCATGTTTTTGTGTTACATGCACAGAACAGTGACTGATCAGAGTAATTTATTGCAAATGATACCGACCTGTCCCTTTAAGGTCTCCAGTTCCTTCAGACACAACAGGAGGGTTGGGTAGTGATTCCCATTTTCTGTTAGGGAGCTCACCTCGATTAAATTCAAGATTTCCTGTTGTGACAATGCATGTTTGATGTTATTGTTGGATGATACTCAACTGACTGTACAACTCAATAATTATTACAAGTGCATTAATTTTTTGTTGTTAACAATGCCGCATGCAAGCCCCAGTTTTGAATAAGCAAATAATCAATGAGACACAGCCGAGTTGACTATTGCTCATACAAAACAGGCTGGGGTAACTGCATGTGGCCTAATTGCTTTTAGTACACATTCAAAAGGGCTGCCATCCAAAACCTAAATATTAATTATAATAATTTTCCACTTGTGCATGATTGTGTTTTATTAGTATACAGAAAAGCAGTGGCAGAACCAATCAGAATTGTGAACCTCCAATAGGGCATGCTCAGTGTCTAATAATTACCAGTCAAAACTTGTTGTTGAAGTGCCAAGTGATAATCTATTTTAAATACCTGTGTCACAGCCCTAGCAATGAACTGGGCCATTTGTTGTTTGACTTTGAGTTCCTCTTCTTCAGTGTCATGGTTCTGTTCCAACACACTGGAGACTCCCTGTCAAACAGCAAACCGATGTTACTCAACTTCACAAGCCAGGACACATTCACAGGAACTTTAAAAGTCATTACAGACCGAACTGCACAGCAAAATATCATTCCACACTTTAAGCTTACAGTTAACCCGCTGCCTCGCTTAAGTGGAAGGTGGGTGCCTGGGATATCCAGGGGCTTCCACTGTGGCCAGCCAGCCCCTAGATAGAATACCGCTCCCATGGCTGGCAAATCCCTGCAACCCAGCCATGAGCCCCCATTCCCGGCACCCGTCAACACTGATCTAATCAGTGGAAGGAAAGAAAAAAGAGGGAGGGGGGGGGGGGTGGGGGAAAAAACGCAGACAAACTGTTGCTGCCCCAAATCGACTGCTAGACAAGAACCAAGTGATGAAAAAACAGAGAAAAACCCAGCAGCACGAGCTGCTGAAAAACGCAAACCGCAATGGAACACACCAGATGCAAACACACCGAAAACGAAGCGAAAACAAACCATGTGAGCCTGCACTTGAGCATGTGACCGCTGACCAAGAAAACCGCACGCTAAGCTCGTAGCAGTTAACTTTGTTAAATGTCATTTAACTAAATTTAAATCAGTGAATGCTATTGACACTTTGACACAGCTCACAATTTTCTTTTTTTCCTAACATGGATCAATGGTTTTTAAACACTACTAAATATGTATACCCAAACCTCTCTTTGGAGGCACCTCGAGTCTATACTTGGTCCAAGAGGGGCCAAAACTCATAAACTCTACCTCTTAAATACAGACACCAAACTGGTCTTTTCTTTACATTATGTCCATGTCACCAAGTCATTAGTCACTAGTGTGAACCAGGCTTTAGAGATCTTGGTTTTTATCAACTTTGTTAGTTGATATGGGACTTGGCCTCTTGTGAATCATCGCCTGATATGTCCAGTAACGTTAAGCTTGCAGTATAAAGTGTTTAAGTATGAGTCAACAGGCAGCTCACCTTGATAAAGACATCTGCTGTTATTAGCTGTGACTTATGCAAGGAAACAACCAACTTATTAAGGCATTCACCATCCTCTGTATCATGACATGCTGTCAACAGCTGACTGACAAGACTTGTCAAGTACCTAATGTTACAAAACAAAACAATGGTACAGGAGTGGTTTTCAATTGAGCACCAAAAGTAATTTATTTAGCGAATTGCTTTGGTTTTGCAGTACCATACTTAGTGATTGGCTTAAAAATCTTGCGCCACTTTTTCAACCAATCAGGAGTAAAACCAAAATCAATCATGACTTGCACATGCTTGTTTTCCTACGCTTTGTGTTGGCTATGTTTAATTACTTCGAGTTATGATTATGTTCACTGGTCAGGATTGTCCACATTCTTTACGATTGTCCAAAGTAATAACTTTGGTTTTGGTTTTGGTCACTCAATTGAAACTCAATCTACCAAGTCGCCAAAAGCTCAGATGTGAAATCAAGTTGTTTCTAGTTCAAAAGCTGTATAACACCAGGACTTCAAAATTAATAGCAGTCAGTCATCAGACAATGGCTGACCAAACTTTCAGGACTATTGATTTACAAAATTACAATAATATTTATGTCTGGTTAATAACAAAACAAAGTTGAGTTCCCTCTTGTAAGGAAATATGTCAAGAATTTGGTTTGGTGTTTTGCCTGACCAAAATGATGACATTGTCATACCACAGGCAGCCCAAGCTCATGCTGTGAGTTGATAACTCGCCTAAATGGCCAAGAATCAGAAAAAATAAGTGCTCAGAGAACAAGTAAACACAGAGGAAGTAAGGTAAGGCAATTTTGCTGGGGCCGCCTGTTGTCAGACATGTCCTTTTGAGAAGAAACAAAATATTTGCAGCCTTGCATACTAGTGATATTTTTAAAGAGATGCGAAGGGCACTACAAAAACCCACTCCTGTGAATATATAATAGGCACAGCTGTATACCTTGGTCCTTTTATGTCCTTTGCAGCTTTTGTTGCTGCATCCACATCCTTGGACTCCAAAAAATCAGCAGCAATGCCATCCTATACAAATGAAAATATCACAAGTTCCAAGATCAAGAATCTTCTTTTTCATCTATGGTTAATTTCTGATTTCTAAACCCTCCAAAGGAAACATTAAAAGGTACGAGAAATCAAGAGTTCCAAAAATTCGGGGTAAGGTGACAGTGATTGAATAACTGAAGTGATACAATGGAAATGACTTTTGGTTCGAGTTATCAGAAAGTCAAAAGAAATCAGCATGCTTGAGAAATCAGGATTCCACTGTTATTCAGCAGGGTTAGCAGGTTCTTAAGAAGGGGGAAGGGAGGGGAGGGGGTCCAAACCTCCTTCTCCCCAAACCTTTTTCTCACAGTCTCTGCACGGTTCCCATCCCTTTATATTATTTCTGTTTCAAAACCCAATGCAATGTTCCACCAACTTGGGAATCCCACTTCCTGCCATATGTTCTCCTACCTCCACTATTTTCCCAGCCCCACAACCTCTCCCACTCTCCCTTGTTCCCCCCTCTCCCCCTCCCCCCGTTCGGAGGCCTTGGCACTCAGTGGTAAGATCTAACTGGCAAATGACCCTGGCTTTGTACAGCTGAAACACAGTGAGAAATAGACTGACAAAGTGTACAGGGACAAAATTGGATATGTAAGATTTACACTAAAGATAGACAATAAAGCTTCTCACCACTTGCTTCATGAGATCAGCAGAAGTGAGTGTTGGTTGTTTGTTTTGTTTCTTTGTTTTCTCAATTATGGGTGGAGCAGTAGCTCTGTTTAAGGGATCCTAAAAATGATATATATACAAATTATCATAAATGATAACAGTAACTATGGATAAATTATCAATAAATTACAAAATAATATGCCAATAAATATGTCGACAATGCATGCACAGAACTCTTGTGTACATTTAATGTGTACCCCACTGTTGCCACCAGACAGGGTTTTTGATTAATTTTTGACATCTTTTTGATAACTTAACAATGCCTTCTGTTTGAAGGGGCCACTCAAAATGCACAAACTAAAAAGGTACAGATGACTGTCAACGTGGACGTTGCCATCTCTCCGTCTAACGGTTCTTTCACTTTAGTTGACCACTTCAAATTGTAAAAAGTTGAAAAACAATTTAAAGCAATCACAAATTTTGTCTAGTAGCAATGGAACTGTGTAGAACTGTAACAATGATTACATCATCTACAAATACATTGTCAATGGAAACAGCAAGTTTACCATAGACGAATACAATGTCACCGACCACATTAGCTAGTATGAATGCAAAGACAGTACAAAGAAGAAGTACAAGAAGTACAAAACACATGCTTGTGAAGCTGAACTTTCTTACCAGTGGTTTTTGAGCTGCAGGTGGAGTTTGAGATCTGCTGCCACTAGTAACTCCAGGTCTTTGGGAAGCGGCTATTGAATCCCTTGCTGGCCTCAAACTTATCTAGAGACCCCATAAGAAAAGTACAAAGTAAAAATATATAATTATCCTAATCACTGCAGACAAGTCATACAATACAAGTTGAAATAATAACAAACACAGAACTTAAAGTGAACGTCCAGTCTTATGCCAAGATGACATTGCATTGTTTGAAATACTACCTAAATTCCAAATTTTACTGGAAAAGGGACAAATGGACATGCATTAACAACAGCTTGTTTTAAGAGTGAAGGTTACCTTTAAACACTGTTCCTTGTTCAGGCATAAAGGATGTACATGACAGAATGGGGCATGAAAGAAGTCTACGCAGAAAAGTCATTTGTAAATTACTGAGCAACCTCTCAAGAACACTGTGACTTATCCCTTCATATAGAGCGGAGAATTCAGGCATGTACACCATTATTACCTCTCCATCTGAATTCATGTGATTTTGCCTTGATGTTGGTCTCCACCCACCTGTTCATGAAAATTATAATCAATCATTCAATCAATCAATCGGTCAGTCAGTCAATCAATCAGTCAGTCAGTCAGTCAGTCAGTCAATCAATCAGTCAATCCAACCAACCAATCAATCAGTTCCTCTGTCCAGTGTCCTGTCCTTATGATTGATTTATTGATTGCCAATGATTGATTGATTGATTGACTGATGGCTACAATAGTTTAACTAGTTGAGAAAGTTAACCATCTTTTATTGTGCACAAGAGCCTGATATGTGAATAACATTATACCTCCTCCTGTTGATTTGCCTGTGGAATTAGATGGAGGTGTGGCACTACGTTTTGCTGACAGATCAGCCCATGGGTCTCGAGGAGCAAACAGAGTGTAATCTTCATCGTCATATCTGCAAGAAAAACACTCATTTACACACAACTCATGTTTCTCTCAAACCATGAATCAGTTTTACTAATTACCAGAGAGACATGTACATGTATTTCCTACTTAGATATAAGAATTATGGGAGTTTGGTGGTTACATCAAGACATGCATGATAATAACTATTACAAGATATCCTTCTCTTGAATCAATGGGTAAAAGATCACTTTTCATCACTGATATACAGTTAAATACCCATTAACAAAAACCACCAAGTACATGTAAGATTGTAATTGGACACTAACTCCTAGTCCTAGTCGTATACAAAATTAATGCTATTATTAATGAAAAGCTTTTAATCTTTCATCCGTTAAAGGGCCTTATAATAATGATTCTCCCTTGAAGTTAGTTTAATGGATAATCTCTTAGTTACCTTAAACCAAACCCAGACCTTTCCTGTATTCCACCTGAACCAAATTCGTCAAACCGTGGACCAGAGGAACGAAAGCCATTGTCTGTAACAAATACATCATTCATTCCACGGCTCTGAGGGGGCTCTGGCATCCTACCACCACCTCCTCCCATGCCGTGAGTCATCCAGTTGCTATGTGCATGTGTTGGGGTGTTTCTTGGCATGTGACCATGGGCAGGCACAGGGTATCCAGGTCGACCACCATAAGCCTGTGGTAATTAAAACATCTACCTTAGGATTGATCAATTTATTGGGTTAATCAATAACTAAAAGTAAACTCAGCTTAGCTTACATGTTTGTTGCCATCAATCATCTGTAAGGAAACAGAAATTCACTTCAGCTGGTTCAAACGTTTGACCATTCTCGTCACCATGGAAACAAAATATGGCACCTAAGTTTGCCAAACAGGTCTCCTGTCTGGGATTGCTTTCCTTCATGATATGGCAGGCACGGTGGCCTAATGGTTAGTGCACTGGACCCTGGATCGGACAGTTAGGGTTCGAGCCCTGCTCAGGGCACTGCGTTGTGTTCTTGAGCAATACACTTTACTCTCACAGTGCCTCTCTTCACCCAGGTGTATAAATGGGCATTGGCAAATTTACTGCTAGGGGGGTAACCTTGCGATGGACTAGCATCCCAGCTAGGGGGTAGTGAAAATACTCTCCATCACTTCATGCTAAGGAAACCAGGATAAGATCTGACCTGATGGGGTCATATGCAGACCTACCCTTTCCTTCACGATAATTAGAACACAGGGCACGAAATAAACTTGTTTTTCAAGGAGCCATCTGGCTCCTAAATTTTCCAAAGTGGTCGCCAAGACCAAAAAGTTAGGAGCCATTTTTTCATGTGGAAGGTGTCGTCATGGCTGGAAAAGTATGGAATGTTGCAAGCCCGCCATATACGTTGTTAGCAAAAGGAACATTTCAATTCACAATATACAACCTAACGTTTGGAAAATACAAGATGGCGGATGTTGACATGTTCGCTTCGTTGCATTTGTGACGATTTTGCTTGACAGACCTCATTGTTCCCACTGATTTGTCTACCTTAAAGCTTTAGTTTGTTGAAAATTACATCAAGGTAAGATAGACAAAGCCCAAAGAGTTCTGGTTGCCAACTTGGCGACTAATTTTTGAATCTTGGTCGCCAGCACGGTAATTTTAGTCGCATTGTCGACTGTATTAGGTGCAATTTTGTGCCCTGGAACAGTTCATCAAAAACTTCTAAATTTACAAGTAGTGCTTCAAGTAAAACTGAAATGAGGTGTCCTGCTTTAAAACGCTTTCCTCTTAGTGGACGAAACACTGTCTCTTGAGTTTGACATAATATTATTAATTGAAATTTCACAAGGAGGCTGTGAAGAGAGGATCTTATAGAAATGGAGAGGAACTGTCCAACTTGCATTGTTGGATGAATATTCAGGAATACCAGCAGTACTCTACCTGCCAAGCCTCTTGGCGAATCTGCTGGATCATCTTTGGTCCTACCTCATGAGCTGACTTCCGTGGAACCCACTATAAACACAACACATGGAATAAATTAACCTTCATCAGGGATGTAGCTAAGGGCCGGCTACTGGCTAATTTCACCGGTTGAAAGAGGGCTTTTCACCGGCTTAAATTTCACTAGAAATCAAAGATTCAAAGAAATTTTCCAGGTACAATGATCAGAAAAGCCGACTGAGCTTGTTTATGAGCCGGCTTTGTAATTTCTTAGCTACATCCCTGCTTCATAGGATTCTAAAAAATCCTAAATATGCAATAGATGTAGAATTCCCTGCAAACATTTTAGGACATTTTTTTATAAAATCTTTGACCATGCTTCGCTACAAACAGACACTCGAAACTCTTACAAAGTTAGAAGTGATTGGGAGCATGTAACAATTCATTGATGTCATGCAATGTACAGTTACAAGCATTTTTATTACCTTAGCATTCCGTAAGTCAATGACATCTTCAATCATGAACCTGATACGAACTGGGAAGTCACTGCGACCTAAGAGCTGCTGAATTCGCTCAAAGTACTGATCCATTAAAGGCTGCAATAAAAAATAACAATTACACAAAATTCAGAATACAACAAACAAAATCAAACACCCATTGCAACTAAAAGAAGTTATCTTGAAGCATTCAAGTTCAGTTAATGGGGAAAGTTAAATTATAAAGAGATGCATGGCTGGCATGTAAAAAACATTCTTCACAGATAAAGTACAGTAAGTTTGTCTTTTACCGGTAAGCCCAATTGGCTCAAACCTGCTCATACTTAATCTCAGTTTCTGTAGCAGTAAGTGGCTAGGAGTATTTCTACTTCCCCTGGATGGGATGCTAGTCCATCGCAGGTAATTCCCCAGTATTCTGTGAAGTTATACTAAAATAATACTGGTAACTATTTATACTTCTGGATCCAGTTGCTCAAAGGGCGGATAATAGTTTCTTTTGTCAACACTTATCAACCGGATAAGCTGCTGTACCTTCCCCCTTACAGAAAGAGCTCAAACATTGTCATTAACCTTAGCTTTGGGAATATCCAGTTTTGGCCCCACAGTTCTCATCAAGTAACAGAGACACTCCATGGATTCCGACTTGTCCGCCACTGTTGCTCGTTTCTTCTTGTCCAACAGCTGTGAACAGCAAATAACATTATTAACAAAAATGATGATATTTAGAAATGATTCCACATCGCCACTACATTTCTGTATCCAAGTCTAATTAGCAGGTCTAACTTAACCTGTTAATATTTTTGTACTGGGTATGATCAGCATCTATCTTCCCCTTACAAAATCAATATAATATCAAGCAGGCAAGGGATAGGAAAATAAATTTTTTGAACTAAAATAGTTCCTTTGGTTGCCAAATCACTAAATTTTCAGAACTAGGTTGAAAGACGTAGCCGGAAATCAGTACAGATAAATAAAATTTTATGTACTTCATCCTTGGAACTGTGAGGGTGAAATTTATTTTCCATCATATAGATTAACCACAAAACATACATCATTTTTTTGCACAGGTAGCATGGTGCCAGTATGATCTCTAGAACCAAATAATTGCCATTAATATTTAAAATATTCTTACTTGTTTTATAGTTTGTTTATACCTGTTTGATACACTTGTGTACAATGGCCTCATGCAACATGTCGTACTTAGCAAGTTCACCTGAAAAAAAAAAAAAAAAAAACAGCACAGATCATGTAATACAATTAGCTTAATTTTTTCAAAGGGTGCATCTCGAAAATTCTCAAGGTATAAACTACATGATTGTATAGCAAACATTTTGCAAATACTGGTATCAGTGTTAATGAATTCATTGAAAGTGTTAAACAAACAGTACGTACCAATGAACCGTATGTTGCCCAACACTTTCCGTTTCGTATAAGACCGCTGTTCCTCCTCTTCCGGTGTAAGTGGACCATCTTTCGTATCAAAAGCTTCAAAGAACAAGTTGAAATAGAAATAGTGTGTCAATGTATAGGGTTCTCAATGTCCTTGAGATTTACTCTAAGACTGTTAGTACTAAATATACTTAAAACTGAGGCCTTTGCTTATTATTAATGAACAAAGATAAGTACCTTGACTCGCTTTAGTTCTGTTGTTGAATTCTTCTTCACACTGTTTAAGCAGCAAACGTCTGAATGTCTTGAAGGCAAAATGGACAACAATTAGGTGTTCGAACAGAAACAACATAAACAAACAAAGATCATACTGCAGGTCTTGACTATTCATGACAATAGCAATAGAATTAAATTTACTTACAACAATGCCTATAATTTTTTAGCAGAACCTAAATGTAACAGTTTAGGTTCCACAAAGTTCTTTTGATCAAAGCAATATTAATTTTCACCTTTACATAATGATGTTAACTTACTAATAACAACCACACCTAATTAATTCTTAATTCTGTAGGATGATCTGGATCAGTATCAATGATCCAATATCACTCCTTGCCCAGAGTAGTTTCATAGGTAATATATCAAACACAAGAGACAAGTGTTTTGACACATTTCCAAACACCAAGGAAAGAGTTGAAATGCCCCAGAGTATTTTTGATGAACTTCAAGATGTTTGGAAATGTAATGAATGATTATCTCAAGTGTTTGATATAATTATCTTTTTAATCGAAACAAAAACTAATATAAACAGGGAAAATGAAGAAATGAAATTGTAATCTAATCGTAATGAAATCAAAATCTGTTCTAATTAAGACCAAGGTCATGGTTCTGATTTTCTTTGTTTTAACTTGTCTTGATGAATTGTTAAATTAATGAGTTCAATAAATTCCTTTGAAGCACCATGATCTGAGTGAACTTGGATCACTGATCCTAAAGGAATGCTCCCATGATGGATATAATGGAATAAACACTAAATGTGCATGAAATTATTTTTTTGAAGTTTTACTCACTGAGTTGCCAGTCTTTCCAGGATCATCAAAATTTGGTGCCTCTTCGCTAAGCCGCAGACACAGCTGGGCATACATAGAACTGTACTTTGGTTCATCTAGAGCTTTTTCAAAAACCTAGGTTTTATTAGAGAAGAGTGAGATGAGTCAAAACAAAGAACAAATTAAAGAGTTCTTATGCTTAGTTATTGACACACAGTAAAAAGTCAAAACACAGACAGAAAAGAACACACTGAAATTTTGTTCATGTACAGTTGAACGTATGGTAAGCAGAAACTGACTCCTGTGAACCCAGGCACCCGGGTCCTGCCTTCTAACCAGAACCCTACTTTTATTCAGAAACCAACACCATCACAACTTAAGACGTAAAAGGGACTTTAATTTCCTGTCAATTATAAACCTAACCTTCTTCCCGTTTTACAATGCTATATAATTAGGAGGACAGGAAAGGGGGGGGGGGGGGGGGTCCTCTGGTTCTTGCACTTTTCTTTAATGGTTCCAGTCTCTTTGTACTATTTCTATTTCGGAATAAATATTATTCAATGTTGTTTAGTTTTTCTTGATTTCTCCTAGTTCCCACCATCTTGAACATTCTACCTTCCACCCTGTTTCTCCTCTCTCCTGTAACCACCCCCCCCCCCCCAACAACCAGACCCTTTCTCTCCCATGTTCAACTTACCAACAGAATCACTCCTTTGAGTATGTATTTGGTCTCAATGCCTACACCAAGCAATTCATTACAGAGTTTATCAAATTTATCCGGAGTTAATTTATTGAGGATCCTAAGAAAACAGAAACATTTGATATTACATTTGTTTGCAAGCATTGGGGCAGATGATAATTATAATTATAATTTCAAATTCTTCAGAACAGGAAACTTCATGATCAATATCTTAGATAAAAAATTAAGTACTACACTTGGGACAGCCCAGAGGACAGAACCCGACAAGGCACCCTAGAGTTACCTTGTGTATAAAGTGTGATATTGCTAACAGTATTGGTGGTAAAATGCTGCTTGCCTCTGGAAACATTGATAGGAGTCCAGGAGGGGAGGGCAGGGTACTCACAGTACACACCCTCTGTATTTTTTGGGGTCAAGAGATCTGCCACAAAGGGATAGGGGTGGGCAGATTGGTATCCAAGACTGTGCGACTGCTATCTTTTCTGCAAGCTCAACAATTTCTTAGCCTTGGAAAAGAAATAGTCAGAGAAGTGCTCTAAGCAGCAATTCAAAAAAATATATATCACGACAAAACCAGCAAAATGAGACTAACATTCTGTGACAGTCTTTGAAGGACCATTTGCCTCTAGAAAACACAACTGGCTGTTGCTTCCTGTGTGACTACCATAGATTTTAAGTGTTCCGTTATGCCCCAAACCGGAAAACAATAAGTAAGATTTCTGAAATATTTTGTTTCACATCATTCTGATTAACATGACCAAGTTTTTTTCTTAGATAAATAATACCACTAGTCATTATAAAAAATCACCTGCCATCCAGCTTAAAACTATAAATCCCGTATATTAACAAGAAGTGATGGAGGTTTCATTTTTTTGTGCCGAAAAAGGGGGCATGTTAGAAGGGAGAGCAAAATTTAGCAGAAGGGTACATTGGTTTAAATAAAGGAAAAATATAGATCATTTTAGAAGGTGAAATATTTCACATCAGAGCAAGTCAAAACTTATCAATATAACATCTTAAAACAGTAACACTATTTTTTTCTCAGTGGTGGTAAATTAAATGCAGTCCACCAATTCTCTTATTTAGAATTACTGTTAAAGGAAAAGTCAGCTTGTGTACAATAAAGCTAACAGTAAAAATTATTGACAGTTTGCGCTGTGTTGAGTTAAATGCATAAGTTATTTAAGTGCATACTGGTACAAGCTACTTGTAAGCTCCATCGAAATGGTTCGAATCTCAAGGGCTAAATCCTCTAACCAACAAAAAGCGCGCCCAGAATCATCTACAAGGCTGCAAAAATAATAAAAGCTAGAGAAAGACATTATTACCCTCGGACCCGTCGAAAAACCGCTTCATCATTATGATATTGAAGTCGGTTGATCTGTGGAGGGACCCATCGTTGAAAACTTTGCTGCGAATGAACTTGGATTGGCTCTTGTAAAGGCAGCGATGCGGGTACAACCTCCCTGACTCCGGAAAAATCCAAAGATTTTGCCCCGCGTCCGTCCACTTTTGTAACGTTTCACTTATCTACTAAAACGCGTCGTTGAAGGAAAACCTGCAAGGAAACGCCAAACAAAGACAATGATCACTTCATCAATGCATTTCTCTTTCTCTACCGAATAACCCAGCCTCGACTCACTTGTACAATTTCAAAGCCGTCTAATTAAACCATACGTTCAAAGAGGCTCTAAATCTTACCGCAGAAGAAGAGAAAAGGGAAAGTTTTCGGCGATCTTTAGACGCTGTATTCTCAATGTTTCTTCTTTATATTCTTCGTGGGGTTTTTGGCATTCCCAGCATGCAATGCCAGGAAAAATACCCATCAGGCCGCGTGGTGCCAAGAGTAAGGTGGGGGGTGGGGGGGGGGGGGGCGGGGGGGTTAGGAATTGGGTGGGGATTTTGACATTTCCTGAAAAAATGAGTAAAAGAGTCAAATTCCCCACCCCCGGGACAACATAATTGGTCAAAAGTATCAAAATTCCCCACCTCTCCACTAAACTACGAGCAATCTCTTTTTTTCTTAGTCCGTCGAGTGCGAAGCGAAAAAATGACCGCGGGAAATCTGGAAGACGCGCCCATGCGGCGAGTTTCGTGCGGCCATTTTTTTCGCTTCGCGCTCGGAGGACTAAGAAAAAAGGGACTGCTCGTAGTCTACCTCTCCGCTACTCTGGGGACATCACGTACAATCAAAATCCCCACCCCCCTGGAAACAAACATTCAAAATCACAGTCAAACCCCTGTGGGTAGCCCCTCCGCCTCCCCAACCTCGGGCTTAAAGGGAACCTCGGCTCTTCAAACAAGTTGACGTTAAGTAGTCTAAAATAGTGTCCAAATTACAAAGTTTACCAGACAAGGGAGATATAACATTTCATAATAAAATTCCCGTGCGTCGCCATGTTGGATTTTATGACGTCACTGCGTGAGAGGTTCTTTTGAGTGAAACAAAGGGACAACGCACTGACGTCATAAAATCTAAAATGGCGGTGCACGGGAAATTTAAAAGCAATAATCTTTTTCTCGATTTATGAGTATGAAATGTGTATCTCCATACTGTAAAATTTGTAATTTAGCCATAGATGAGTGGCCAGTGCATTACGCAATTCATTAGTAAAGGGATTTGTATGGCGAAAACGATTGGATTAAAAAATAATGATAAAAAATAACGATTTAATTTTGGGTCTCATTTAGGGGGTCTAATTCAGTTCCTCCCTCTGTTCACAGAGGGCAAAGCAGAGGAAGTGAAGACCCCCTGACCGCTACAATTCGACCCCAAACACCTCAACCGAGAAAAAGAAAGACACGATAGAAGCGTGGTAAGCTATGTTTTATCTAAATCTTTGATTTTATTTTTCATTGATTTCCCCCATACAAATCCTTATATTTCTCTACTGGAGGTGTTGCGTAATGCATTTAACTATCGAGCTTGCGCCACCTGCGGTTCTTCGGTCCTATGGGGATGTTGTCGATGTTCTCTTGATAAAAGATATTTCTTCTCTTCCTTGTCTGCGTTCGGATATTTTCTGTTTTCAGTACCACTTTCGGCATGGTCTTTGGAGATGTTGAGTAAAGCATCAGTAAACTAAAACAATTTCGATTCCTTTATTCCGGGTTAACAGCTGACGAAGCTCTCTCGGTAGTAATCCTTGACTGGGAATCCTACATTGTTACGCTAGATTTGAGGAACAGTAGTCCCAAATTTGGACTTCCTTCAGGTGTACAAAATAATACTTTATTCCTTGGCTATACCATAGTTAGTAAGTTATGGCTATGCAAGATGCGTTACACAGTTTTTTTTATTACTCTAAACTTCTACGCCTACTGACATAGTATTTCTCATTGTTTGGAAACCATAAAATACGCATATGCGTGGTTCATGCCGAATCGAAACAGACACAAACATTTGCCAAAGTTAAAAAGAAAACTACCCCAACCCACCAACGCTGGCACGGAGTACATCAAGGGAAATATCCACATGAAGGCAATAATAATCCTTACAGACTTGGTGGTAAATAATTTGTGGATCTCTGGATCGACAACCTTAAAATATCGGTTGACACTGATTGTAGTCAGGCTGAGCATGAACGCCAATACAAACTCCACAGTCAAGAAAGCACTGACTTGGCAAATTATATCACCAAAAATCCATTGACCTTCACTGATAATGGTGGCAAACATAAAAAAAATATTACAACTTTGTAATGCATCTGCAACAGCATGCAAGATTAGCGATTAAAATGCGGCTTTTTGCTTTCAGTCTTGAAAAGCGCTTGGTGATCCAAATGATCACAAGATTTCCAACAACTCCACAAAACATAGTAAACCCTAGGACCAGACTTTCAAACACAATTGATACTCAAGAGAACATCGTGTTTTCAAAAACTCACAGCTCGCTGAGTTGCTTGGTAGTTTGGCGAGTTTGCCAAGCATTCTTCATGCGCTTTGAATGCTTATCCATCTTTAGTTTACACTAAATGATATTCCGTAACCTGTTCTTGACGAAGAAATGAGCGTAGGTTCCAAATCCTGAATTAATCTATGCGCGAAGTTGAAACTGAGCTGAGTCTGGAATCGAAGGTCTTTGTCGAAGCCAACGGTGCTGTCAATATCCTTAGTTAACGACAGGTCGAACAAAATGTTAATAAAATGAAGTGGCGATAATGAAGTAATATTAAACTTTGCTGAGCTGATTTTGAATGACATGCTGTGAAGTACTGGCCCCGGTTTTACTTTATGTTTTCTCGCATGACGGGTTTCTATTGGTGCGGTATGCAAACAGACAAGTTAAACAAAGTAACTTCGGAAGTTCAGCAAAAAAAATTGCAATAGATCGTTCGGTTGGTGAAAATGTTTGCAATTTTACTAGTGGATCCATGGCTGAATTCATCAGGGAAACAATAGTTTTTTATACTTTTCTGTAGTTTTATTATACAAGTTCATTATCAACGGCTGTTTACAGTTTCCAAGTCAGAAGATGTTACATAGTGCATCAGTCGTTCTAGCGAGACTCGAGGCATATAACACGATAACTGACACGAAGCCAGTTTTAAGCGAGATTTTTCAAAGGACATCTATGCCTGCAGATTAAAATCAGTAAATTATGGAAGCGATACGAAGTTACTAGGGAAGTGTCATCTTGGATGCTTCAACAATCCGCAAGGAATCCATAAGTAATGACTTCATCGATGCAGTGAACTTCAAAACCGTGTGTTGTCTGAGAGTTGAATTAATTGATCATCGTATCAGTGTCGGGAAAATGATCCCACCCACTAGCTCAAACCGTCCCTCGGGCAGCGGGAACGAAGACGGCTCACGGTTAACTGCCGATCTCATAATTATTTAGTTAATACTTGGTTAGTTATTAATTTACTTACTTAATTGCTATTTTTTTACTTATACACTAACGCACTTACTCGCACAGACAATCACTACCCTTAGAGAGGAAAATAGAACAAACAACAGGAACAATAGCCCTAGCCTCCAAAAAAGAGGGCCGGTAGAATTACAAGCTTTTACATTATTATTCAACAAATTGTCATGTTGCCCATATATGGACATGAAGCGATTGTTATCTGTCATCTGCACTTGACAGATATCCTGTGATATTTGTTAAGTAACGATTTAAATTCGGCCGAAGTCTCGAAAAGCGCCACATAGCGCCAACCTTTCTAGCTGTAAAAAGCGCTACGTTGGCAATTTGTCGACTAATAAAACAATTATCCTGCTCAATCTCGCGGAATATTGTCTGATTTTAGCCAACTCGGCCTACGGCCTTGTCTGCTAAGTATATCAGGCGATATTCCGCGTGATTTCGCAGGATAATTGTTAAATATGAACAAAACTAAAGAGCAAAGACAGGTGACTCAAAAGAGGAAACCGTACCACCTCAGGGTTATGGAAGAGACAACATCAACAAAACATGTCATAAACTATGGCTGAATGGTCACCCTTAGTACATATTGTCTCATTTTCTGAGAATCTACTGAGGTAAAGGATAACTTTTCCTTAGCATTGAAGAAGGGGCGGTACGCAGCTCTTTAGAAATTAAGGTCCCACAGTCTTGGCTAAAAAGATGATAAACAACAGTAACAATGGACCCTAGCCCTATAGAGCAGCGTCATATTAAGATCCAATGAAATTAGAGGTTCTAGAAAGCTGCGAACTATCTATCGAAGGATGGAACTCGGTGCAGTATCAATGACTTGTTTTTGTGCAAAGTTTTGGTTATAATAGACCACGCTCAATATTCCAAAATTGTAACATGACTCCGAGGTTTTAAGGTTTAAAAAAACGTATAATTTCTGAATATTCCAGTTTGTCTGTTAATACTCACAAGAAATCTGATACAATGAAAACAAAATCAAAATACAGAACTTTAACCAGAAAGTCATAGTACCATGCTAGAATTTTAATATATCTAACGTGGACTATAGAGGATTGGTTCTTCAGTCATAAAAATCCTCTTGTTTAGTTATAGACCAAAAGCTCCTCTGATTACAGTTCGTTTAATTTATCAAGTTCACCTCTTCCCTCTTTATATTGTGGTGGCGGTTTTGTGGCGCGTTTATACTTAGCCTGTTGCCGGCTCTCGAATAGTACTATCTCCGAGCCTGGAACAGGATTGTTTATACTTCAATAGCCTCTGATTGAGCGGCGAAGCACCAGACTCCACCCGCCCTGTTGGATCGCTTCAATCGCAGACTTGCCTTCGCTGCATCTTTTTCAGTCTAGGCACTGCGCTAAATTTGGCTTTGACCCATACCTTTGACCGTGGTTAGTAGTTCCCTAGCTCAACTATGCTTTGAACTGTGTCAAAGGTGATAAAAACCGTCTTTGTCAAGCCTTTTCCATTGCGACAAGGCCATCTTCAATTTTGTTAAACAAAGGTGTGCATGTGTCGACAAAGCTACATTGCATGAAATGTAACTGACTTTATTATTGAACAAATTGCCATGTTGCCCATATATGATCACAAAGCGATTGTTATTCATCATGTGTACATGACAGATATCCTGAATGGTGTAAGTCAGTTGATTTGTCCGTAGGCTTGCAAAACCGCGCCCCACAACCACAGCTTTTCTAGCTGAAAAATGCGCTCCATTGACAATTTGTTGAATAGCATTTATCCTTCCCAATCTTCTGGAATATCGTCTGATTTTAACCAACTCGGCCTTCAGCCTTATGATCTTATCGGCTAAGCATCAGGCGATATATTCCGCATGATTTTGCAGGACTGAATTGTTAAATATCCTCCCCGTTAGGAGGGTAAAAAAAAGCCGCAAATTGGAGTCTCCTAGCATTTGGTGGCAGGTTTTTTAGAGGGTATTTGAAAGTAAAGACGAAATGATCAGTTATGACACGAACGTTGGACAAAGTCAAATTCCCAACAGGATGATAAGGATAGTTTTTCAACAGCAACAAATTGTCACTGAACGTGGCTTCCTCGTTAGATGATCAGGGTTAACTTGGCCAACAATGTCATCTTGTTATTAGGAGCTCACATTCGGCAGACCTCTCTCGCTGGTAACGTTGTTTGAACTTACTGGTCGGGTTGAATCCCAGGTACGTACCACAATTAGTTCGGACTCGACAGAGGCGGATGCAACACGCCGCTTCCATGCAATTGTAAGACTCTTCCTCATCTTTTGCCGAACAGTTGGACACATGACACCATAAATCCATGGATTCAAGGCGCTGCTTAGATTTATCAAGTAGGGTACGAGCAGAACGACTTGACGAGGAACCATTGTCTTCAACACTAGCCGGAAGAGGACTATCGACAAGAAAGCCGGGATCCATAACGCCGCAAATGTGAACACCAGGACGAACAGGGCCTTGGTTAAGTTGATCTCTTGCGCCGACAGCGAAATGGTATTCATGTTGTGCTGGCGGATGAATCGGGACACGCGCAAATAAGAGACCGAGATGGCACAAAGACACAAAACCACGAAAAATGCCACGATGAAGAACGTATAGCCGATCTCTGCATTTGTGTCGGCGAATTTCATAATACAGGCCGCCATGAGAGGGTTGAAAGCAAATGTGGACCATCCAGAGATGATTGGTAGAAAAACGATTACTGCAATGATTAGCCACAAGGAGGCAATGTAGACCATCGAACTGCGATAGCTGAAAAGTTTCTTGTACACGTTGGGCTTCAAAACGCAAAAGAAACGATTGATGGCTGAAAGTGCCATGGTTGCCATGGACGCGTAAGTCAAAAAGTGCAAGAAAAAGCCGCTAATTTGGCAGCCAAAACTGCTGAAAGACATCTGTCCTGTCATGAGGGAAGACCAGAACAGGGCTCCCGGAATAGAAGCATTCAGCAAATCCGTCACAGCCAAAGCGGCGATCAGAATGCTGGTGGAACTTTTCAGACGAGGTTTTCTGTACAAAGAAAGCAGAAGAATTGAATTTCCGAAAATAGCGGACAACACCAAAATCGCAGACGTCGATGATTCGACGGCAACAAGGCCACCACTACGTGGCGGTAGAACGGCCATACTAGCTTTTGCCGGAAAATACGTCCAGGATTCCAAACTTGATTTTAAATACTCGTTTAATTAAGCAGTGCGCTGAATAGCAAAAGAAATAATTTGAGTGGAGTAGTAGGCGGAAAAGCACATAAGGCGATGCGAAGACAAAATATTTCTTCTGTCAGATATTAAAAGCACTTAAGTGAACTTTACAAATTACAGTGTCATATTTTGAGCAAAACTCATGAACAGGTGTTTAAAGGTGTTTGTTTCTCGCAATTGTCAAAATTCGCTATTAGTTTACCGGTGATTTAAAGAGATAGTACATAATATAAGAATGAATGAAGCTGTAGCCGGATTATACTCATAAGAAGCTCTTAGCCTTGTCATGGAGAAACATTTCTACTCACATCACGATTAATCTTCTGAATATTTTCATGGCTTCGTATTAGCACAGGGAAGCTGCCAAGAACTGATGAGAAGGGTAGGGTGAGGCCGGGTATAGGCAGGGTATATGTGGACAGCCAAAAGGACCACTAAAAGTCATAAAATGTTGCAAGAAAGTCCTCACTACGGGACGATAACTACTGTCAAATTCCCCACCCGGCCTCCCCCCACCCACGGCTTAACATTGACAGAACTTTACATTAACTATTTGACATGATTTCAGTGGCACATTTTCAAAACAGTAGATGCGTCAAGATATAGAAAATCAAATAACATAAGCAATTGCTTCAAAGTTAGCATATGCCACTTTCCCATGATTTGCCGCAAAATTTGAGTATTAATTCAAGACGAAGCTCAATTTCCATTAATCATCCCATTTTCAGCTCAAAGCAAGCGAGATCCGCTGAGTAAAATTCACTTAAAATCTCGTTAACCGCTTCCCCGATAAGTCCATCAATACATTCAATTTTAATTACACTAGAAAAAGTCATTTTGAATAAAAAGCAACTGAACCCGGCGCA
>OX393567.1:3264437-3296937 GCA_947652115.1 Blastomussa wellsi | reverse complement strand
CGGAGAAATCGCAGACACCTAAACAAATGCCGAGCTTCGCAAGACACACTAAGAGAGTCTGCTCAAGCACAAACCAAGGAGTTACCAAATACTCACTCTTCTAAAGTCAGTAAAGTACCTGTTCCTACTGCTGAGATACAAGCTCAGCAAGCACAGAAACCTGCAGTGCATACTCGTTCTGGAAGATTAGTCAGGCAGCCTGCTTACCTCAAGGACTATGAACAATAGTTTGCCACTACAGCCTGTACTTTATTTTTTGTTGGCTATGAACACTAGTTAACAACATGAACCATGGACAGAGACTTATTTTTTTCATGTTTTATTGTTTCCTGTTAGGCCTTATGATTACTAAGCTTTGATAAAACTTTTTCTGTTCTGTTGCAAAACAAAGATATGTGGTTGTCTATTTATTTTTTTCGTTAAATATATTGCTTTAAAAGAGTCTTCTTTGTTTCAAACAAACAGATACGGACGGCATTGTTGGTTATAGGCGTGACTTCGTGAATATTATTTTACATTCAAGTGTTCAGAAAAGAGGGTAGGCTCGATTTCCGCCGTTCTCTCAAGTCCGGTCTTCGTTCGGGGAGGAGCGCGGGCTCCGGTTCTCGAATAGCGGCTGGTAATCAAGCCTAAAACGAGGGCACGTAGCTGTGTGGTAAAGCAAATTTAAACAGTTAGATTGCCAGAATGAATTTTGCTTGCAGTATACAGCGGGTAAATAGTCCTATCTTCCATCAGACACTATATGTACAGTAAACAACTGCATTACTCAAAAACACCTTTAATCTTACAGTTACATGCAATTTCTGCGACATAGTAGCCATTAATTGCAGGAATGGCTCCGAGCCTTAAAAAGCAAAACCGCTGACCATTTCCTTTAACGACAATTACATTACGTCACCACTAACACGGCCTCATTAAACCTTCATACACCTTCATATACTTTTATACGCCTACATACACCTTCCTTCACCTCAATATACCTTCATTCATTCACCTTCCATTCATGCACCTTCATATACGTTCATACACCTCCATATACCTTCATGCACCTCAATATACCTTCATACACCTTCATTTTCCTTCATACACCTCAATATACCTTCATGCACCTCAATATACCTTCATGCACCTTCATATACCTTCATGCCCCTCAATATACCTTATATACATATACCTTCATGCACCTTCATGCACCTTCATATACCTTCATGCACCTTCATATACCTTCATGCCCCTCAATATACCTTATATACATATACCTTCATGCACCTTCATATACCTTCATGCACCTTCATGCACCTTCATGCACCTTCATATACTTTCACGCCCCTCAATATACCTTCATGCACCTTAATTTTCGTTCATACACCTCAATATACCTTCATGCACCTTCATGCACCTTCATACACCTCAATATACCTTCATGCACCTTCATATACCTTCATGCACCTCAATATACCTTAATGCACCTTAATATACCTCCATGCACCTCAGTATACCTTCATGCACCTCAATATACCTTCATGCACCTCAATATACCTTCATGCACCTCAATATACCTTCATGCACCTCAATATACCTTCACGCACCTTCATATACCTTCATATACCTCCATGCACCTCAATATACCTCCCTGCACCTTCATTTTCCTTCATACACCTCAATATACCTTCATGCACCTAAATAAACCTTCATACACCTTCATTTTCCTTCATACACCTCAATATACCTTCATGCACCTTCATATACCTCCATGCACCTCAATATACCTTCATGCACCTTAATATACCTCCATTCACCTCAATATACCTTCGTGCACCTCAATATTCCTTCACGCACCTTCATATACCTTAATGCACCTCAATATACCTTCATGCACCTCAATATACCTCCATGCACCTCAATATACCTTCATCCTCCTTCATATACCTTCATGCACCTCAATATACCTTCATGCACCTCAACATACCTTCATGCACCTCCATATACCTTCATGCACCTCAATATACCTTCATGCACCTTCATATACCTCCATGCACCTCAATATACCTCCATGCACCTCAATATACCTTCATGCACCTTCATATACCTCCATGCACCTCAATATACCTTATATGCACATTATAAATCTTGGAAATTAGCATAAAAAAACAGTTGCGCAGTATATATATATCTAGAAAAATTCCTAATTATCTGCCGACCCGAACTATCATCACTAAACAAACGTAATGAACTCGTGTCTTCTTGCCGCCACAGAAACAAAGCCCTTCTACGCAACAATTAAACTGTAAAATCTCGCGCTGCATATATTATGTAAATGAAATTGTATATAAGCGATGGTAAAGAATATTCTCATTTAATCCCCTGATGAGTGGGCAACCACGAAACAGGCTTGTAGGGATGACCTAGTAGTTTATTTGATTTTTCTCCCACAACATATACTTCGCTCTGCTTCTATGCATTGAGCACTGTTTTACGAAGATCAAATTTTACACTTTATATATAAAAGTTTAGTAGATCGTTATTTTTTGAGGCAATGTACTTTTCTGTCTGATAGTTAATTCTAATTTTTTGTTTATAACCTTCAATATACGGGTGTATACTTTTTCTTCTACAATCCCAGATATATAGCTTACCGATCAATATTAAGTAATTGAGTAAGGGGCAAGGCGAATTTATTATGCCTATTGTGATATCTTGAATGCTGAGAACTCTTGAATCTTTTGTCAGCGTAAAATAGTATCTTTCAAAATGTTTCCAAAATATTCGAGAAAGAACAATAATAATAATAACGGTGGTCTAATGTTTCTGTCTCATTGCCAGAAAAGGTACATTTGTCGTGCTCACTGTATCCAATTTTAAATAATTTCTTGTTTGTATAAAGGATCGAATTTAAAATTTTCACATAAGGTTCATAAGCAACCTTATGAGGAAGGGCGAAAGCAAGTTTCAATTCCTCCACAGTTAAGTTAAAACTTTGTCTCAGTTTCTTAGCATTGTTTGGTAGCCAAGCTTTCCTGCTTATTATTAAAGACTTTCATGGTGCTCAATAGGCAAAAATTTGTGAGCGGCGAAGGCCGAACGCTGCTCTGGGGCTTGGGTGTAGGCTCCCGCGGGAAATGTTTGAAAATCTGAGCCCTCAGAAATGCAACTCCCTGTATTCTGAATCACTTTCATGCTACATTTTTCGTGTATTTTTTAGTTTTTCAAACTATTAATGAAAAAATGCACAACTTTCCAATGTCACCGTTGATCACTGTTTATTGTGTCGCTGTCGCATTTAGCAGGGTCATCATATCACTTGTCGCTTTTTAGAAATACACATGTCGCCAGTTTTCAGGGCCGTGTCGCGTGTCGCTCTTACCCCTTGGAAGACCTGATCATTAAATTGCGATTCGTACAAACTGCGATAAAAGCGTTTCTGTTCTTCAAGTAATTTGTAAGGGTCAGTTGTAATAATTCCGGTTACGCACAATTTTCTAATATGCTTCTTAACGTTATTTCGTTTTTTCTAATTAAGAAAATACTTTGAACTTCTGTCTCCGTGTTCATGCCAACGATCTCTTGCGCGAATTATGAAACCTTCCAGGATTTCTTTTGCTTCAATCAGAAGGTTTTGATTTATGGTAGATGGATCTTCTTCGTATTTCTTTGCCGCTTCTTCATAGGTAGTTTGCAGGTATTTTCCCCTAGCATTTCGTTCTTTTGCCTTTGGAATAAGAGATGGCATGGTTTCTGATGTTATATTTCAGCCAATCCCAAATGGAGCGCTGATCTGATAAGTATTTTATGCCCGTTGTTTTCCATTCTGGAAAATTATTTTTTAGTTCATTAAGGTAATGTTCGTCTTCAAGAAGGGATACATTCATTTTCCAGTAGCCAGGACCTTTAACGCTTTGATTCGAATCCTTTAAAACAAGCACAATCGCCGCGTGATCTGTTCTTATCACTGGAGAAATATCTGTTGATTCGACAAAATCTTGCAAATTGTTTGATATCAACCAATAGTCTAACCGACAAAATACTTGTGGTGAGCTCTGGCTCCAGGTGTAACCAGTTTGAGGATTTTTTATTCTCCAAATATTAACTAAGTCAAGCTCATTTTCTAAAGTAACGCTGAATGCTGTCTATTACTGTTTTCCTAGGTACCATTACACCGCCTCTTTTGTCAAACTTTGGATTTAGCGGGCAGTTAAAATTTGCACCACAGATTATATTTTCCTCGCAACCTAGATTTTCTGTTTGTAGCGTTTTATGTGGGCTTTTGACAAATTTGCAAGTTAGTTTGTCCTTGTTTGGGGCATAGATGTTAATTAAGACAAAAACTTTGTCTTCTATTACTACCTTAAGAATAATAAAAAGCCCCGAGGAATCTGAAACTGTGTTTTGAATAGTACAATTGAATTTATTTCTAATGAACACCATAAATCCACACGAATTTGGGCTTCCGTGTGTACAAAAAACTTTCCCACACCATTTTTGTAGTTTATCAGAACTGCTGCTGATCTGAGATTGCATCTAGACAAATACGTATATCCCTTACAGTTGTTAAGTAAGGATATTTTACCCCTCAAAATAGTACAGTATGAATCTAAAACACACAAATACAAACTTACGTACATAAAAGAATAATCGAGCATTCACCAGACGTGTTTCCTGTCTTCCATCAAACCGTTCATGAGATCATTTTAGAGTTACAAACTATCTCCATAGAAAGGGAGTTTTTTGGTTTCTTTTCCTCTGTAAATTCTTCCATCTATGATTAATTTATCAAAATGGAAGTAGGCCCGTTGTTGATTTCGTCTCGCCTTTTTTTAAAACAGGGTATAGCGCTTTGTGGATGTCCTCGATCTCTTTTGGGAAATCGTCCGAAACTCCAATATCAGTTCCCTTCAAGTTTTTGTAGAAGGACCGAACGAATTCCTTATCCTGGTAATGACTGAATCTAGCAATCACTGGTCGTGGACAGTTGGGTGGTGTCTTGCTGGGAATTCGGTGCACTCGTTCAAAGCGAATATTTTTAACCTTTTCGGACGGAGTTTGCAGTTTCGTTGCCAACAGGTTTCGTACCACTTTTTCGGTGTTCTGCTCGGCTTCTTCGTCGACATTAAACATTCTTATATTTTTGCTTTCTTCTCTTTAGGTTTTCGATATCCGCATCAAAGGATTCGATGTCCTCGATGTTTTCTTCTATTTTCTCCGACGTATGGGCTTTCCATGTTGATTTTACAAAATTAACCCCGTTTTTCAATAATTATCAAAATTTAGATGAAAGGAGTTAATTTTGTGATTTCTGTTTAAGGACCACTACGTCGCATATCCATTCTCCACCTCGCCGGACTGATATCGAGTGAAAACAGGTTTAATCTGAGTTAGCGTTGCCTGAATATCAATTCCATACCCCAGTTTCCATATACTTAGATATTCCACATACTAAGATATTCACTATAAACTCCAGTTTTGTTCAGTATGTATACACTGTTGAGGAATTAAATAATATTAAAATTCCTGTTGTTCCGTAAAGCAATGGCGGCGGTTGTTTGGTGCGCACGGTGGCACCTGCGCTGGAGCCTGCGGAGCCGGAGAAATGTTATGGTATTAGCGTGGTGGATTAACCATTTGAGTATAATCTTGAAGAAAAACACGTTTGCAAGACCAGTAAAGCAAGTAAGTAACATGTTTTTAGTATACCAATTGTAATCGCTAAACGAAAGTCACCTGGAGTATTTTTGTCCGGCAATGTGCATGCAAAATATAACAGTAGTAACTGTCCTCCAAAAAGTAACGCATTTTTTCCTCGATCTCTGAGAATCGTTTAATTTTAGTCCGCTTGCCTCATGTTTCGGGCAAGGCTGTGTACCAAGGCTTAAATAACTGTTAAATACCAATTTCTCATAAACAAGTATGGTGACTTTTAATTGGGCAATAACTTTTTTCATGTAAAATAGATATATACCAGTTTCCATTGTTGAAGAAGCAGCTTTATTCGGAAATGGGAATTTGGCGAGCAATAAAATCATTGTAATATCATAAACCAGAGGAACATGTTAAACAGCATGGGGAAACCCATTTTTATTTTTAACACCAAAATAGATAAACAAAGTTTGTTAATAATACCAGTATAAGTTCTGTTTCTGTCGAATGGCCCATGCATGAATGATTTTAGTACTTGTAAATACTAAGTTTATTTTTAAAAAAAATTACCTGTAAAAAGTAACTGTGCTGTGCTGAAAGATTGTTATTGGTGTATGCTACTAATAAATGGCTTGAGGCAAATTATCTGTTTTGGTCATGTTGGTATCTCGTAAAGGCTGTTTTTCACGTTCTTTTTATTATTTTCAGGTACGCACGTGCACCCATTGGTGCGTACTGGTACCGGTAGTTACGCCCCTGTTACGCCAAGAAATAAAGGCGTAGAAAAAAACTAAACAAATACTCGCAGTGTACATTAACATGATGGCCTATATTTAATGTGGCAGAATTTTGTGATCACAATTAAGCTTTAACTTACAATGAACTTAAACCACTTGTATCATAGGTACCATCCACGCCATTTTCACTGCGGCTTAAAGAGGGTGTGCATGGGCTTAATGAAAGGTGAGAATTGGCCAACATTTTAACTGTCAGCTGAGAAATGGCAGTGTTTTTAACTGATAGCTGAGAATCTTTCAGATAACTGTCACCAGAGATGGATGACTTTTTGGCCTTGATAAGGGTAGATGCACCTACCTTTTACTTTAAAACAATTAATTTAAGAAACTTTTGCCTCTGTATGGTCAAATGGAAAAGACAGCGCTAAACCCCATGGCTTTCCGTTAGCTGTAGCTAACCGTTGTGTAAGTTGGACACAGAAAATAGCCATACTTTACACTTATTTTAAAGTGCAGAGCTATAAAAAAAAGTTGACGACGAAAGACCAACGGCGCTAAGGATAATAAGCATACTCATTAAAGCAAAGTTATGTATAAAGTGTTGAATTTATAATTACAAAGTGTTTTTTTCTTCAACGATGTGTTTATGGCTGAATAAAGGGAAATCATAATTTATCTCATAATTCCAATTTATAGCCTTTTCTGACCACAATGGAAAAGGTCAGTCAGACATGCAAAAACACAGGCTGGCTGAGTAAACATATTTTTTGGTTGATCTTAACCATGGCAATAATACCAAAATTATGGTCAAAATAACCATGGTTATATTACCCAAATTATGGCAAAAATAACCATTGTTATAATACCCAAATTATGGCCAAAATAACTATGGTTATAATACCCAAATTATGACAAAAATAACTATGGTCATCATACCCAAATTATGGCAAAAATAACAATGTTTATCATACTCTAATTATGCCAAAATAACCTGGGTCATAATACCCACATTATGTCCGAAATAACAATGGTTATAACACCCAAATTGTGGCTAAAATAAAAATGGTTATAATACCCAAATTATGGCGGAAATAACCATGGTTGTAATGCCCAATCTATGGGAAAAATAACCATGATTATAATACCCAAATGATGGCCAAAATAACCATAGTTATAAAACCAAAATTATGGTCAAAATAACCATGGTTATATTACCCAAATTCTGGCAAAAATAACCATTGTTATAATACCCAAATTATGGCCAAAATAACTATGGTTATAATACCCAAATTATGACAAAAATAACTATGGTCATCATACCCAAATTATGGCAAAAATAACAATGTTTATCATACTCTAATTATGCCAAAATAACCTGGGTCATAATACCCACATTATGTCCGAAATAACAATGGTTATAACACCCAAATTGTGGCTAAAATAAAAATGGTTATAATACCCAAATTATGGCGGAAATAACCATGGTTGTAATGCCCAATCTATGGGAAAAATAACCATGATTATAATACCCAAATGATGGCCAAAATAACCATAGTTATAAAACCAAAATGATGGCCAAAATAACAATGGTTATAATACCAAAATTATGGTCAAAATAACCATGGTTATATTACCCAAATTCAGGCAAAAATAACCATTGTTATAATACCCAAATGATGGCCAAAATAACCATGGTTATAATACCCAAATTATGGCAAAAATAACCATGTTTACCATACTCTAATTATGCCAAAATAACCACGGTCATAATACAGACATTATGTCCGAAATAACAATGGTTATAACACCCAAATTGAGGCTAAAATAAAATGGTTATAATACCCAAATTATGGCGTAAATAACCATGGTTGTAATGCCCAATCTATGGGAAAAATAACCATGATTATAATACCCAAATTATGGCATAAATAAACATGGTTATAACACCCAAATTATGGCGAAATTAAACACGGTTATAATACCCAAATTATGGCCAAAATAACCATAGTTATAATACCGAAATTATAGCAAAAATAACCATGGTTATAATACCCAAATTATGGCAAAAATAACCATGGTTATCATACCCATATTATGCCAAAATAACAACGGTTATAATACCGCAATTATGGCCAAAATAACCATGGTTATAATACCCAAATTATGGCAAAAATATCCATGGTTATAGTACCCAAATTATGGCCAAAATTGCCATGGTTATAATACCCAAATTATGGCAAAAATAACAATGTTTATCATACTCTAATTATGCCAAAATAACCACGGTCATAATACCCACATTATGTCCGAAATAACAATGGTTATAACACCCAAATTCTGACCGAAATAACCATGGTTATAAAACAAAAAATATGGCAAAAATAACCATGGTTATCATACCCATATTATGCCAAAATAACAACGGTTATAATACCGAAATTATGGCCAAAATAACCATGGTTATAATACCCAAAGTATGGCAAAAATAACTATGGTAATAATACCCAAATTATGGCAAAAATAACAATGGTTATAACACCCAAATTGTGGCTAAAATAAAAATGGTTATAATACCCAAATTATGGCGGAATAACCATGGTTGTAATGCCCAATCTATGGAAAAAATAACCATGGTTATAATACCCAAATTATGACAAAAATAACCATGGTTATAATAGAAAACTTATGGGCAAAATAACCATGGTTATAACACCGAAATAATAGCAAAAACAAGTGTGGTTATAAGGCAAGAATTATGGCCGAAATAACCGTGGCTATAATACCCAAATTCTGGCCGAAATAACCATGGTTATAAAACAAAAATTATGGCAAAAATAACCATGGTTATCATACCCATATTATGCCAAAATAACGACGGTTATAATACCGAAATTATGGCAAAAATAAGCATGGTTATAATACTTAAATTTCTGCCAACATAACCATAAACAAGATCTTCCATAACCAAGATCTTGCCTAACCAAGATCTTGCATAACCAAGATCTTGCATAACCAAGATCTTGCCTAACCAAGATCTTCCATAACCAAGATCTTCCCTAACCAAGATCTTGCCAAACGAAGTTATTGCATAACCAAGATCTTAAGTAACCAAGATCTTGCCTAACTAAGATCTTGCATAACCAAGATCTTGCATAACCAAGATCTTGCATAACCAAGATCTTCCCTGACCAATATCTTGCATAACTAAGATCTTCCCTAACCAAGATCTATCCAAACCAAGATCTTGCAAAACCAAGATATTGCATAACCAAGATCTTCCGTAACCAAGATCTTGCATAACAAAGATGTTCCCTAACAAAGACCTTGCATAACCAAGATCTTGCATAACAAAGATCTTGCCTACCAAAGATTTTGCATAACCAAGATCTTGCATAACCAAGATCTTCCATAACCAAGATCTTCCCTAACCAAAATCTTCCCTAACCAAGATCTTGCCTAACCAAGATCTTCCCTAACCAAAATCTTCCCTAACCAACATCTTGCCAAACCAAGATCTTGCATAACCAAGATCTTGCATAACCAAGATCTTGCATAACCAAGATCTTGCATGACCAGAATCTTGAATAACCAAGATCTTGCATAACCAAGATCTTGCATAACCAAGATCTTCCCTAGCCAAGATCTTCCCTAACCAAGATCTTGCCTAACAAGGATTTTGCATAACCAAGATCTTGCATAACCAAGATCTTCCCTAACCAAGATCTTGCCTAAGAAGGATTTTGCATAACCACGTTCTTGCATAACCAAGATCTTCCCTAACCAAGATCTCGCATAAGCAAGATCTTGCATAACCAAGATCTTCCCTAACCAAGATCTTGCCTAACCAAGATCTTGCATAACAAAGATCCTGCATAACCAAGATCTTGCATAACCAAGATTTTGCGTAACCAAGATCTTGCCTAACCAAGATCTTGCATAACCAAGATCTTCCCTAACTAAGATCTTGCATAACCAAGATCTTGCCTAACCAAGATCTTCCCTAACCAAGATCTTGCCTAGCCAAGATTTTGCATAACCAAGGTCTTGCATAACCAAGATCTTGCATAACCAAGATCTTCCCTAACCAAGATCCTCCCTAATCAAGATATTGCGTAACCAAGATGTTGCAAAACCAAGATCTTGCATAAATAGGATCTTGGATAGCCAAGATCTTGCATAACCAAGATCTTTCATAACCAAGATCTTCCCTAACCACGACTTTGCATAACCAAGATCTTGCATAACCAAGATCTCTCATAACCAAGATTTTGCATAACCAAGATCTTCCATAACAAAGATCTTGCCTAACAAATATCTTGCATAACCAAGATCTTGCCTAACAAAGATCTTGCGTAACCAAGATCTTGCATAACCAAGATCTTGCATAACCAAGATCTTGCATAACCAAGATCTTGCATAACCAAGATCTTCCATAACCATGATCTTGCATAACCAAGATCTGCCCTAACCAAGATCTTGCATAACCAAGATCTTCCCTAACCAAGATCTTCCCTGACAAAGATCTTCCCTAACCAAGATCTTGCATAACCAAGATCTTCCCTAACCAAGATCTTGCATAACCAAGATCTTGCATAACCAAGATCTTCCATAACCAAGATCTTGCATAACCAAGATCTGCCCTAACCAAGATCTTGCATAACCAAGATCTTCCCTAACCAAGATCTTCCCTGACAAAGATCTTCCCTAACCAAGATCTTTCATAACCAAGATCTTGCATAACCAAGATCTTGCCTAACCAAGATCTTTCATAACCAACATCTTGCCAAACTAAGATCTTGCATAACCAAGATCTTGCATAACCAAGATCTTGCATAACCAAGATCTTGGCTAACCAAGATATTGCATAACCAAGATCTTGCCTAACCAAGATCTTCCCTAACCAAAATCTTCCTTAACCAAGATCTTGCCTAACCAAGATCTTCCCTAACCAAAATCTTCCATAACCAACATCTTGCCAAACTAAGATCTTGCATAACCAAGATCTTGCATAACCAAGATCTTGCATAACCAAGATCTTGCATGACCAGAATCTTGCATAACCAAGATCTTGCATAACCAAGATCTTCCCTAGCCAAGATCTTCCCTAACCAAGATCTTGCCTAACAAGGATTTTGAATAACCAAGATCTTGCATAACCAAGATCTTCCCTAACCAAGATCTTGCCTAAGAAGGATTTTGCATAACCAAGTTCTTGCATAACCAAGATCTTCCCTAACCAAGATCTCGCATAAGCAAGATCTTGCATAACCAAGATCTTCTTTGACCAAGATCTTCCCGAACCGAGATCTTGCCTAATCAAGATCTTGCATAACCAAGATCTTCCCTAACAAAGATCTTGCCTAACCAAGATTTTGCATAACCAATATCTTGGATAACCAAGATCTTGCATAACCAAGATCTTGCATAACCAAGATCTTGCATAACAAAGATCTTGCACAACCAGGATCTTGCATAACCAAGATCTTGCATAACCAAGATCTTGCATAACCAAGATCTTGCACAACCAGGATCTTGCATAACCAAGATCTTGCCTAACCAAGATCTTACATAACCAAGATCTACCCTAACCAAGATCTTGCATAACCAAGATCTTGTCTAACCAAGATGTTCCCTAAGCAAAATCTTCCCTAACCAAGATCTTGCATAACCAAGATCTTGCATGACAAGAATCTTGCACAACCAAGATCTTGCATAACCAAGATTTTGGATAACCAAGATCTTCCCTAACCAAGATCTTCCCTAATCAAGATCTTGCCTAACCAAGATTTTGCATAACCAAGATCTTCCTTAACCGAGATCTTGCATAACCAAGATCTTGCATAACTAAGATCTTGCCTAACCAAGATCTTGCATAGCCAAGATCTTGCACAACCAAGATCTCGCATAACCAAGATCTTCCCTAACCAAGATCTTGCATAACCAAGATCTTGCCTAACCAAGATCTTCCCTAACCAAAATCTTCTCTAGCCAAAATCTTGCCTAACCAAGATTTTGCATAACCAAGATCTTGGATAACCAAGATCTTGCATAACCAAGATCTTGCCTAACCAAGATCCTCCCTAATCAAGATATTGCGTAACCAAGATGTTGCAAAACCAAGATCTTGCATAACCAGGATCTTGCATAACCAAGATCTTGCATAACTAAGATCTTGCATAACCAATATCTTGCATAACCAAGATCTTGCATAACCAAGATCTTGCATAACCGAAATGTTGCATAACCGAGACCTTGGATAACCAACACCTTGCATAACCAAGATCTTGCATAACCAAGATCTTGCATAACCAAGATCTTGCATAACCAAGATCTTGCATAAATAAGATCTTGGATAGCCAAGATCTTGCATAACCAAGATCTTTCATAACCAAGATCTTCCCTAACCACGACTTTGCATAACCAAGATCTTGCATAACCAAGATCTCTCATAACCAAGATTTTGCATAACCAAGATCTTCCATAACAAAGATCTTGCCTAACAAATATCTTGCATAACCAAGATCTTGCCTAACAAAGATCTTGCATAACCAAGATCTTGCATAACCAAGATCTTGCATAACCAAGATCTTCCATAACCAAGATCTTGCATAACCAAGATCTGCCCTAACCAAGATCTTGCATAACCAAGATCTTCCCTAACCAAGAGCTTCCCTGACAAAGATCTTCCCTAACCAAGATCTTGCATAACCAAGATCTTCCCTAACCAAGATCTTGCATAAACAAGATCTTGCATAACCAAGATCTTCCATAACCAAGATCTTGCATAACCAAGATCTGCCCTAACCAAGATCTTGCATAACAAAGATCTTCCCTAACCAAGATCTTCCCTGACAAAGATCTTCGCTAACCAAGATCTTTCATAACCAAGATCTTGCATAACCAAGATCTTGCCTAACCAAGATCTTTCATAACCAACATCTTGCCAAACTAAGATCTTGCATAACCAAGATCTTGCATAACCAAGATCTTGCATAACCAAGATCTTGGCTAACCAAGATATTGCATAACCAAGATCTTGCCTAACCAAGATCTTCCCTAACCAAAGTCTTCCCTAACCAAGATCTGGCCTAACCAAGATCTTCCCTAACCAAAATCTTCCATAACCAACATCTTGCCAAACTAAGATCTTGCATAACCAAGATCTTGCATAACCAAGATCTTGCATAACCAAGATCTTGCATGACCAGAATCTTGCATAACCAAGATCTTGCATAACCAAGATCTTCCCTAACCAAGATCTTGCCTAAGAAGGATTTTGCATAACCAAGTTCTTGCATAACCAAGATCTTCCCTAACCAAGATCTCGCATAAGCAAGATCTTGCATAACCAAGATCTTCTTTGACCAAGATCTTCCCGAACCGAGATCTTGCCTAATCAAGATCTTGCATAACCAAGATCTTCCCTAACAAAGATCTTGCCTAACCAAGATTTTGCATAACCAATATCTTGGATAACCAAGATCTTGCATAACCAAGATCTTGCATAACCAAGATCTTGCATAACAAAGATCTTGCACAACCAGGATCTTGGATAACCAAGATCTTGCATAACCAAGATCTTGCATAACCAAGATCTTGCACAACCAGGATCTTGCATAACCAAGATCTTGCCTAACCAAGATCTTACATAACCAAGATCTACCCTAACCAAGATCTTGCATAACCAAGATCTTGTCTAACCAAGATCTTCCCTAAGCAAAATCTTCCCTAACCAAGATCTTGCATAACCAAGATCTTGCATGACAAGAATCTTGCACAACCAAGATCTTGCATAACCAAGATTTTGGATAACCAAGATCTTCCCTAACCAAGATCTTCCCTAATCAAGATCTAGAATAACCAAGATCTCGCATAACCAAGATCTTGCATAACCAAGATCTTCCGTAACCGAGATCTTGCATAACCAAGATCTTGCCTAACCAAGATCTTGCATAACCAAGATCTTGCCTAACCAAGATCTAGAATAACCAAAATCTCGCATAACCAAGATCTTGCATAACCAAGATCTTCCGTAACCGAGATCTTGCATAACCAAGATCTTGCCTAACCAAGTTCTTCCCTAACCAAAATCTTCCCTAACCAAAATCTTGCCTAACCAAGATTTTGCATAACCAAGATCTTGCCTAACAAAGATCTTGCATAACCAAGATCTTGCCTAACCAAGATCTTCCCGAACCAAGATCTTGCCTAACCAAGATCTTCCCAAACGAAGATCTTGCCTAACCAAGATCTTGCATAACTAAGATCTTGCCTAACCAAGATCTTCCATAACCAAGATCTTGCCTAACCAAGATCTTCAATAACCAAAATCTTCCATAACCAAGATCCTGTCTAACCAAGATTTTGCATAACCAAGATCTTGGATAACCAAGATCTTGCCTAACCGAGATCTTGCATAACCAAGATCTTGCATAACCAAGATCTTGCATAACCAAGATCTTGCATAACCAAGATCTTGCATAACCAAGATCTTCCCTAACCAAGATCTTGCATAACCAAGATCTTGCCTAACCAAGATCTTCCCTAACCAAAATATTCCCTAACCAAGATCTTGCCTAACCAAGATTTTGCATAACCAGGATCTTGGATAACCCAGATCTTGCATAACCAAGATCTTGCATAACAAAGATCTTGCATAACCAAGATCTAGCACAACCAGGATCTTTCATAACCGAGATCTTGCGTAACCAAGATCTTGCCTAACCAAGATCTCCCTTAACCAAAATCTTCCCTAACCAAAATCTTGCCTAACCAAGATTTTGCATAACCAAGATCTTGCCTAACCAAGATCTTGCATAACCAAGACCTTGCCTAACCAAGATCTTCCCGAACCAAGATCTAGCCTAACCGAGATCTTCCCTAACGAAGATCTTGCCTAACCAAGATCTTGCATAACTAAGATCTTGCATAACCAAGATCTTCCATAACCAAGATCTTGCCTAACCAAGATCTTCCCTAACCAAAATCTTCCCTAACCAAGATCTTGCCTAACCAAGATTTTGCATAACCAAGATCTTGGATAACCAAGATCTTGCATAACCGAGATCTTGCATAACCAAGATCTTCCCTAACCAAGATCTTGCATAACCAAGATCTTGCATAACCAAGATCTTGCATAACCAAGATCTTCCCTAACCAAGATCTTGCATAACCATGATCTTGCCTAACCAAGATCTTCCCTAACCAAAATATTCTTTAACCAAGATCTTGCCTAACCAAGATTTTTCATAACCAAGATCTTGTATAACTAAGATCTTGGATAACGAAGATCTTGCATAACCAAGATCTTGCATAACCAAGATCTTGCAACCAGGATCTTGCATAACCAAAATCTTGCATAACCAAGATCTTGCATAACCAAAATCTTGCATCACCAACATCTTGCATAACCAAGATCTTGCATAACCAAGATCTTGTCTAACCAAGATTTTGCATAACCAAGATCTTGCATAACCAAGATCTTGCCTAACCAAGATCTTCCCTAACAAAGATCTTGGTTAACTAAGATCTTGCATAACCCGATCTTGCATAACAAAGATCTTGCACCACCAAGATCTTGCATAACCAAGATCTTGCATAACCAAGATCTTGCATAAAAAGATCTTGCCTAAGCAAGATCTTGCATAACCAAGGTCTTCCCTAAGTACGATCTTGCATAACCAAGATCTTCCCTAACCAAGATCTTGTCTAACCAAGATTTTGCATAACCAAGATCATGCATAACCAAGATCTTGCCTAACCAAGATCTTCCCTAACAAAGATCTTGCCTAACTAAGATGTTGCATAACCAAGATCTTGCCAAACCAAGATCTTGGATAACCAAGATCTTCCCTAACCAAGATCTCGCATAACCAAGATCTTGCCTAACCAAGATCTTCACTAACGAAGATCTTGCCTAACCAATATCTTGCATAACTAAGATCTTGCCTAACTAAGATCTTGCATAACCCAGATCTTGCATAACTAAGATCTTGCATCACCAAGATCTTGCATAACCAACATCTTGCATAACCAAGATCTTGAATAAGGAAGACCTTGCATAACCAAGATCTTGCCTAACCAAGATCTTGCATAACCAAGATCTTCCATAACCAAGATCTTGTATAACCATAATCTTGCCTAGCCAAGATCTTGCATGACCAAGATCTTGCATAACCAAAATCTTGCATAACCAAGATCTTGCATAACCAAGATCTTGCATAACCAAGATCTTCCCTAACCAAGATCTTGCATAACCATGATCTTGCCTAACCAAGATCTTCCCTAACCAAAATATTCTTTAACCAAGATCTTGCCTAACCAAGATTGTTCATAACCAAAATCTTGGATAACTAAGATCTTGCATAACGAAGATCTTGCATAACCAAGATCTTGCATAACCAAGATCTTGCATAACCAAGATCTTGCAACCAGGATCTTGCATAACCAAAATCTTGCATAACCAACATCTTGCATAACCAAGATCTTGCATAAGCAGGATCTTGCATAACCAAGATCTTCCCTAACCAAGATCTTGTCTAACCAAGATTTTGCATAACCAAGATCTTGCATAACCAAGATCTTGCCTAACCAAGATCTTCCCTAACAAAGATCTTGCTTAACTAAGATCTTGCATAACCCAGATCTTGCATAACAAAGATCTTGCACCACCAAGATCTTGCATAACCAAGATCTTGCATCGCCAAGATCTTGCATAAAAAAGATCTTGCCTAAGCAAGATCATGCATAACCAAGATCTTCCCTAAGCACGATCTTGCATAACCAAGATCTTCCCTAACCAAGATCTTGTCTAACCAAGATTTTGCATAACCAAGATCTTGCATAACCAAGATCTTGCCTAACCAAGATCTTCCCTAACAGAGATCTTCCCTAACTAAGATCTTGCATAACCAAGATCTTGCCCAACCAAGATCTTGGATAACCAAGATCTTCCCTAACCAAGATCTCGCATAACCAAGATCTTGCCTAACCAAGATCTTTACTAACGAAGATCTTGCCTAACCAATGTCTTGCATAACTAAGATCTTGCCTAACTAAGATCTTGCATAACCCAGATCTTGCATAACTAAGATCTTGCATCACCAAGATCTTGCATAACCAAGATCTTGCATAACCAAGATCTTGAATAAGGAAGACCTTGCATAATCAAGATCTTGCCTAACCAAGATCTGGCATAACCAAGATCTTGCATAACCAGGATCTTGTATAACCATAATCTTGCCTAGCCAAGATCTTGCATGACCAAGATCTTGCATAACCAAGATCTTGCATAACCAAGATCTTGCATCAGCAAGATCTTGCATAACCACGATCTTGCATAACCAAGATCATGGATAACGAAGATCTTGGATAACCGAGATGTTGCATAACCAAGATCTTGGATAACCATGATCTTGCATAACCAAGATCTTACATAACCAAGATCTTGCATAACCAAGATCTTCCCGAACCAAGATCTTGCATAACCATGATCTTGCTTAACCAAGATCTTCCCTAACCAAAATATTCCCTAACCAAGATCTTGCCTAGCCAAGATTTTGCACAACCAAGATCTTGGATAACCAAGATCTTGCATAACCAAGATCTTGCATAACCAAGAACTTGCATAACCAGGATCTTGCATAACCAAGATCTTGCATCATCAAGATCTTGCATAACCAAGATCTTGCACAACCATGACCTTGCATAACCAAGATCTTGCATAACCAAGATATTGCATAACTAAGATCTTGCATGACCAAGATGTTGCATAACCAAGATGTTGCATAACCAAGATGTTGCATAACAAAGATCTTGCCTAACCAAGATCTTGTATAACCAAGATCTTCCCTAAAGAAGATCTTGCCCAACCAAGATCTTGCATAACTAAGATCTTGCCTAACCAAGATCTTCCATAACCAAGATCTTGCCTAACCAAGATCTTTGCTAACAAATCTTCCCTAACCAAGATCTTGCCTAACCAAGATTTTGCATAACCAAGATCTTGGATAACCAAGATCTTGCATAACCGAGATCTTGCATAACCAAGATCTTGCATAACCAGGATCTTGCATAACCAAGATCTTGCATAGCCAAGAAACCAAGATCTTGCATAGCCAAGATCTTGCATAACCAAGATCTTCCCTAACCAAGATCTTGCATAACCATGATCTTGCCTAACCAAGATCTTCCCTAAGCAAAATATTCTTTAACCAAGATCTTGGCTAACCAAGATTTTGCATAACCAAGATCTTGCATAACCAAGATCTTGCATAACCAAGATCTTGCATAACCAAAATCTTGCATAACAAGGATCTTGCATAACCAAGATCTTGCATAACAAGGATCTTGCATAACCAAGATCTTTCATAACCAATATCTTGCATAACCAAGATCTTCCCTAACGGAGATCTTGCATAACCAGGATCTTGCCTAACCAAGATCTTCCTTAACCAAAATATTCCCTAACCAAGATCTTGCCTAACCAAGATTTTGCATAACCAACATCTTGGATAACCAAGATCTTGCATAACCAAGATCTTGCCTAACGAAGATCTTCCCTAACAAAAATCTTCCCTAACCAAGATGTTCCCTAAACAAGATCTTGCATAACCAAGATCTTGCATAACCAAGATCTTCCCTAACCAAGATCTTACATAACCAAGATCTTCCCTAACCAAGATCTTGCATAACCAAGATCTTGCCTAACCAAGATCTTGCATAACCAAGATCTTGCATAACCAAGATCTTGCACAAGCAAGATCTTGCATAACCAAGATCTTCCCTAACCAAGATCTTCGCTAACCAAAATCTTCCCTAACCAAGATCTTGCATAACCAGAATCTTGCATAACCAAGATCTTGCATAACCAAGATCTTGCAGGACCAGAATCTTGCATAACCAAGATCTGGCATAACCAAGATCTTGCATAACCAAGATCTTCCCTAACCAAGATCTTCCCTAATCAAGATCTTGCCTAACCAAGATTTTGGATAACCAAGATCTTGCATAACCAAGGTCTTGCATAACCAAGATCCTCCCTAACCAAGATCTTGCATAACCAGAATCTTGCATAACCAAGATCTTGTCTAACCAAGATCTTGCATAGCCAAGATCTTGCACAACCAAGATCTTGCATAACCAAGATCTTGCCTAACCAAGATCTTCCCTAACCAAGATCTTGCCTAACCAAGATTTTGCATAACCAAGATCTTCCATAACCAAGATCTTGCATAACCAAGATCTTGCATAACCAAGATCTTCCCTAACCAAGATCTTCCCTAATCAAGATCTTGCCTAACCAAGATTTTGCATAACCAAGATCTTCCATAACCAAGATCTTGCATAACCAAGATCTTGTATAACCAAGATCTTGAATAACTAAGATCTTGCCCAACCAAGATCTTGCATAGACAAGATCTTGCACAACCAAGATCTTGCATAACCAAGATCTTCCCTAACCAAGATCTTGCATAACCAAGATCTTGCCTAACCAAGATCTTCCCTAACCAAGATCTTCACTAACCAAAATCTTGCCTAACCAAGATCTTCCCTAACCGAAATCTTCCCTAACCAAGATCTTGCCCAACAAAGATCTTGCATAACCAAGATCTTGCATAACCAAGATCTTGCATGACCAGAATCTTGCATAACAAAGATCTTGCATAACCAAGATCTTGCACAACCAAGATCTTGGATAACCAAGATCTTCCCTAACCAAGATCTTGCATAACCAAGATCTTGCCTAACCAAGACCTTCCCTAACCAAGATTTTGCATAACCAAGATCTTGCCTAACCAAGATCTTCCCTAACCAAAATCTTCCCTAACCAAGATCTTGCCAAACCAAGATCTTGCATAACCAAGATCTTGCATAACCAAGATCTTGCATGAGCAGAATCTTGCATAACCAAGATCTTGCATAACCCTGATCTTGCATAACCAAGATCTTCCCTAATCAAGATCTTGCCTAACCAAGATTTTGGATAACCAAGATCTTCCATAACCAAGGTCTTGCATAACCAAGATCCTCCCTAACCAAGATCTTGCATAACCAGAATCTTGCATAACCAAGATCTTGTCTAACCAAAATCTTGCATAGCCAAGATCTTGCACAACCAAGATCTTGCATAACCAAGATCTTGCCTAACCAAGATCTCCCCTAACCAAGATCTTGCCTAACCAAGATTTTGCATAACCAAGATCTTCCATAACCAAGATCTTGCATAACCAAGATCTTGCATAACCAAGATCTTCCCTAACCAAGATCTTCCCTAATCAAGATCTTGCCTAACCAAGATTTTGCATAACCAAGATCTTCCATAACCAAGATCTTGCATAACCAAGATCTTCCCTAACCAAGATCTTGCATAACCAAGATCTTGCATAACTAAGATCTTGCCCAACCAAGATCTTGCATAGACAAGATCTTGCACAACCAAGATCTTGCATAACCAAGATCTTCCCTAACCAAGATCTTGCATAACCAAGATCTTGCCTAACCAAGATCTTCCCTAACCAAGATCTTCCCTAACCAAGATCTTGCCTAACCAAGATCTAGCACAACCAGGATCTTTCATAACCCAGATCTTGCATAACCAAGATCTTGCATAACAAAGATCTTGCATAACCAAGATCTAGCACAACCAGGATCTTTCATAACCGAGATCTTGCGTAACCAAGATCTTGCCTAACCAAGATCTCCCTTAACCAAAATCTTCCCTAACCAAAATCTTGCCTAACCAAGATTTTGCATAACCAAGATCTTGCCTAACCAAGATCTTGCATAACCAAGACCTTGCCTAACCAAGATCTTCCCGAACCAAGATCTAGCCTAACCGAGATCTTCCCTAACGAAGATCTTGCCTAACCAAGATCTTGCATAACTAAGATCTTGTATAACCAAGATCTTCCATAACCAAGATCTTGCCTAACCAAGATCTTCCCTAACCAAAATCTTCCCTAACCAAGATCTTGCCTAACCAAGATTTTGCATAACCAAGATCTTGGATAACCAAGATCTTGCATAACCGAGATCTTGCATAACCAAGATCTTCCCTAACCAAGATCTTGCATAACCAAGATCTTGCATAACCAAGATCTTGCATAACCAAGATCTTCCCTAACCAAGATCTTGCATAACCATGATCTTGCCTAACCAAGATCTTCCCTAACCAAAATATTCTTTAACCAAGATCTTGCCTAACCAAGATTTTTTATAACCAAGATCTTGTATAACTAAGATCTTGGATAACGAAGATCTTGCATAACCAAGATCTTGCATAACCAAGATCTTGCAACCAGGATCTTGCATAACCAAAATCTTGCATAACCAAGATCTTGCATAACCAAAATCTTGCATCACCAACATCTTGCATAACCAAGATCTTGCATAACCAAGATCTTGTCTAACCAAGATTTTGCATAACCAAGATCTTGCATAACCAAGATCTTGCCTAACCAAGATCTTCCCTAACAAAGATCTTGGTAAACTAAGATCTTGCATAACCCGATCTTGCATAACAAAGATCTTGCACCACCAAGATCTTGCATAACCAAGATCTTGCATAACCAAGATCTTGCATAAAAAGATCTTGCCTAAGCAAGATCTTGCATAACCAAGGTCTTCCCTAAGTACGATCTTGCATAACCAAGATCTTCCCTAACCAAGATCTTGTCTAACCAAGATTTTGCATAACCAAGATCATGCATAACCAAGATCTTGCCTAACCAAGATCTTCCCTAACAAAGATCTTGCCTAACTAAGATGTTGCATAACCAAGATCTTGCCAAACCAAGATCTTGGATAACCAAGATCTTCCCTAACCAAGATCTCGCATAACCAAGATCTTGCCTAACCAAGATCTTCACTAACGAAGATCTTGCCTAACCAATATCTTGCATAACTAAGATCTTGCCTAACTAAGATCTTGCATAACCCAGATCTTGCATAACTAAGATCTTGCATCACCAAGATCTTGCATAACCAACATCTTGCATAACCAAGATCTTGAATAAGGAAGACCTTGCATAACCAAGATCTTGCCTAACCAAGATCTTGCATAACCAAGATCTTCCATAACCAAGATCTTGTATAACCATAATCTTGCCTAGCCAAGATCTTGCATGACCAAGATCTTGCATAACCAAAATCTTGCATAACCAAGATCTTGCATAACCAAGATCTTGCATAACCAAGATCTTCCCTAACCAAGATCTTGCATAACCATGATCTTGCCTAACCAAGATCTTCCCTAACCAAAATATTCTTTAACCAAGATCTTGCCTAACCAAGATTGTTCATAACCAAAATCTTGGATAACTAAGATCTTGCATAACGAAGATCTTGCATAACCAAGATCTTGCATAACCAAGATCTTGCATAACCAAGATCTTGCAACCAGGATCTTGCATAACCAAAATCTTGCATAACCAACATCTTGCATAACCAAGATCTTGCATAAGCAGGATCTTGCATAACCAAGATCTTCCCTAACCAAGATCTTGTCTAACCAAGATTTTGCATAACCAAGATCTTGCATAACCAAGATCTTGCCTAACCAAGATCTTCCCTAACAAAGATCTTGCTTAACTAAGATCTTGCATAACCCAGATCTTGCATAACAAAGATCTTGCACCACCAAGATCTTGCATAACCAAGATCTTGCATCGCCAAGATCTTGCATAAAAAAGATCTTGCCTAAGCAAGATCATGCATAACCAAGATCTTCCCTAAGCACGATCTTGCATAACCAAGATCTTCCCTAACCAAGATCTTGTCTAACCAAGATTTTGCATAACCAAGATCTTGCATAACCAAGATCTTGCCTAACCAAGATCTTCCCTAACAGAGATCTTCCCTAACTAAGATCTTGCATAACCAAGATCTTGCCCAACCAAGATCTTGGATAACCAAGATCTTCCCTAACCAAGATCTCGCATAACCAAGATCTTGTCTAACCAAGATCTTTACTAACGAAGATCTTGCCTAACCAATGTCTTGCATAACTAAGATCTTGCCTAACTAAGATCTTGCATAACCCAGATCTTGCATAACTAAGATCTTGCATCACCAAGATCTTGCATAACCAAGATCTTGCATAACCAAGATCTTGAATAAGGAAGACCTTGCATAATCAAGATCTTGCCTAACCAAGATCTGGCATAACCAAGATCTTGCATAACCAGGATCTTGTATAACCATAATCTTGCCTAGCCAAGATCTTGCATGACCAAGATCTTGCATAACCAAGATCTTGCATAACCAAGATCTTGCATCAGCAAGATCTTGCATAACCACGATCTTGCATAACCAAGATCATGGATAACGAAGATCTTGCATAACCGAGATGTTGCATAACCAAGATCTTGGATAACCATGATCTTGCATAACCAAGATCTTACATAACCAAGATCTTGCATAACCAAGATCTTCCCGAACCAAGATCTTGCATAACCATGATCTTGCTTAACCAAGATCTTCCCTAACCAAAATATTCCCTAACCAAGATCTTGCCTAGCCAAGATTTTGCACAACCAAGATCTTGGATAACCAAGATCTTGCATAACCAAGATCTTGCATAACCAAGAACTTGCATAACCAGGATCTTGCATAACCAAGATCTTGCATCATCAAGATCTTGCATAACCAAGATCTTGCACAACCATGACCTTGCATAACCAAGATCTTGCATAACCAAGATATTGCATAACTAAGATCTTGCATGACCAAGATGTTGCATAACCAAGATGTTGCATAACCAAGATGTTGCATAACAAAGATCTTGCCTAACCAAGATCTTGTATAACCAAGATCTTCCCTAAAGAAGATCTTGCCCAACCAAGATCTTGCATAACTAAGATCTTGCCTAACCAAGATCCTCCATAACCAAGATCTTGCCTAACCAAGATCTTTGCTAACAAATCTTCCCTAACCAAGATCTTGCCTAACCAAGATTTTGCATAACCAAGATCTTGGATAACCAAGATCTTGCATAACCGAGATCTTGCATAACCAAGATCTTGCCTAACCAAGATCTTCCCTAACAAAGATCTTGGTTAACTAAGATCTTGCATAACCCGATCTTGCATAACAAAGATCTTGCACCACCAAGATCTTGCATAACCAAGATCTTGCATAACCAAGATCTTGCATAAAAAGATCTTGCCTAAGCAAGATCTTGCATAACCAAGGTCTTCCCTAAGTACGATCTTGCATAACCAAGATCTTCCCTAACCAAGATCTTGTCTAACCAAGATTTTGCATAACCAAGATCATGCATAACCAAGATCTTGCCTAACCAAGATCTTCCCTAACAAAGATCTTGCCTAACTAAGATGTTGCATAACCAAGATCTTGCCAAACCAAGATCTTGGATAACCAAGATCTTCCCTAACCAAGATCTCGCATAACCAAGATCTTGCCTAACCAAGATCTTCACTAACGAAGATCTTGCCTAACCAATATCTTGCATAACTAAGATCTTGCCTAACTAAGATCTTGCATAACCCAGATCTTGCATAACTAAGATCTTGCATCACCAAGATCTTGCATAACCAACATCTTGCATAACCAAGATCTTGAATAAGGAAGACCTTGCATAACCAAGATCTTGCCTAACCAAGATCTTGCATAACCAAGATCTTCCATAACCAAGATCTTGTATAACCATAATCTTGCCTAGCCAAGATCTTGCATGACCAAGATCTTGCATAACCAAAATCTTGCATAACCAAGATCTTGCATAACCAAGATCTTGCATAACCAAGATCTTCCCTAACCAAGATCTTGCATAACCATGATCTTGCCTAACCAAGATCTTCCCTAACCAAAATATTCTTTAACCAAGATCTTGCCTAACCAAGATTGTTCATAACCAAAATCTTGGATAACTAAGATCTTGCATAACGAAGATCTTGCATAACCAAGATCTTGCATAACCAAGATCTTGCATAACCAAGATCTTGCAACCAGGATCTTGCATAACCAAAATCTTGCATAACCAACATCTTGCATAACCAAGATCTTGCATAAGCAGGATCTTGCATAACCAAGATCTTCCCTAACCAAGATCTTGTCTAACCAAGATTTTGCATAACCAAGATCTTGCATAACCAAGATCTTGCCTAACCAAGATTTTGCATAACCAAGATCTTGGATAACCAAGATCTTGCATAACCGAGATCTTGCATAACCAAGATCTTGCCTAACCAAGATCTTCCCTAACAAAGATCTTGGTTAACTAAGATCTTGCATAACCCGATCTTGCATAACAAAGATCTTGCACCACCAAGATCTTGCATAACCAAGATCTTGCATAACCAAGATCTTGCATAAAAAGATCTTGCCTAAGCAAGATCTTGCATAACCAAGGTCTTCCCTAAGTACGATCTTGCATAACCAAGATCTTCCCTAACCAAGATCTTGTCTAACCAAGATTTTGCATAACCAAGATCATGCATAACCAAGATCTTGCCTAACCAAGATCTTCCCTAACAAAGATCTTGCCTAACTAAGATGTTGCATAACCAAGATCTTGCCAAACCAAGATCTTGGATAACCAAGATCTTCCCTAACCAAGATCTCGCATAACCAAGATCTTGCCTAACCAAGATCTTCACTAACGAAGATCTTGCCTAACCAATATCTTGCATAACTAAGATCTTGCCTAACTAAGATCTTGCATAACCCAGATCTTGCATAACTAAGATCTTGCATCACCAAGATCTTGCATAACCAACATCTTGCATAACCAAGATCTTGAATAAGGAAGACCTTGCATAACCAAGATCTTGCCTAACCAAGATCTTGCATAACCAAGATCTTCCATAACCAAGATCTTGTATAACCATAATCTTGCCTAGCCAAGATCTTGCATGACCAAGATCTTGCATAACCAAAATCTTGCATAACCAAGATCTTGCATAACCAAGATCTTGCATAACCAAGATCTTCCCTAACCAAGATCTTGCATAACCATGATCTTGCATAACAAAGATCTTGCACCACCAAGATCTTGCATAACCAAGATCTTCCCTAACCAAGATCTTGTCTAACCAAGATTTTGCATAACCAAGATCTTGCATAACCAAGATCTTGCCTAACCAAGATCTTCCCTAACAAAGATCTTGCTTAACTAAGATCTTGCATAACCCAGATCTTGCATAACAAAGATCTTGCACCACCAAGATCTTGCATAACCAAGATCTTGCATCGCCAAGATCTTGCATAAAAAAGATCTTGCCTAAGCAAGATCATGCATAACCAAGATCTTCCCTAAGCACGATCTTGCATAACCAAGATCTTCCCTAACCAAGATCTTGTCTAACCAAGATTTTGCATAACCAAGATCTTGCATAACCAAGATCTTGCCTAACCAAGATCTTCCCTAACAGAGATCTTCCCTAACTAAGATCTTGCATAACCAAGATCTTGCCCAACCAAGATCTTGGATAACCAAGATCTTCCCTAACCAAGATCTCGCATAACCAAGATCTTGCCTAACCAAGATCTTTACTAACGAAGATCTTGCCTAACCAATGTCTTGCATAACTAAGATCTTGCCTAACTAAGATCTTGCATAACCCAGATCTTGCATAACTAAGATCTTGCATCACCAAGATCTTGCATAACCAAGATCTTGCATAACCAAGATCTTGAATAAGGAAGACCTTGCATAATCAAGATCTTGCCTAACCAAGATCTGGCATAACCAAGATCTTGCATAACCAGGATCTTGTATAACCATAATCTTGCCTAGCCAAGATCTTGCATGACCAAGATCTTGCATAACCAAGATCTTGCATAACCAAGATCTTGCATCAGCAAGATCTTGCATAACCACGATCTTGCATAACCAAGATCATGGATAACGAAGATCTTGCATAACCGAGATGTTGCATAACCAAGATCTTGGATAACCATGATCTTGCATAACCAAGATCTTACATAACCAAGATCTTGCATAACCAAGATCTTCCCGAACCAAGATCTTGCATAACCATGATCTTGCTTAACCAAGATCTTCCCTAACCAAAATATTCCCTAACCAAGATCTTGCCTAGCCAAGATTTTGCACAACCAAGATCTTGGATAACCAAGATCTTGCATAACCAAGATCTTGCATAACCAAGAACTTGCATAACCAGGATCTTGCATAACCAAGATCTTGCATCATCAAGATCTTGCATAACCAAGATCTTGCACAACCATGACCTTGCATAACCAAGATCTTGCATAACCAAGATATTGCATAACTAAGATCTTGCATGACCAAGATGTTGCATAACCAAGATGTTGCATAACCAAGATGTTGCATAACAAAGATCTTGCCTAACCAAGATCTTGTATAACCAAGATCTTCCCTAAAGAAGATCTTGCCCAACCAAGATCTTGCATAACTAAGATCTTGCCTAACCAAGATCCTCCATAACCAAGATCTTGCCTAACCAAGATCTTTGCTAACAAATCTTCCCTAACCAAGATCTTGCCTAACCAAGATTTTGCATAACCAAGATCTTGGATAACCAAGATCTTGCATAACCGAGATCTTGCATAACCAAGATCTTGCATAACCAGGATCTTGCATAACCAAGATCTTGCATAGCCAAGAAACCAAGATCTTGCATAGCCAAGATCTTGCATAACCAAGATCTTCCCTAACCAAGATCTTGCATAACCATGATCTTGCCTAACCAAGATCTTCCCTAAGCAAAATATTCTTTAACCAAGATCTTGGCTAACCAAGATTTTGCATAACCAAGATCTTGCATAACCAAGATCTTGCATAACCAAGATCTTGCATAACCAAAATCTTGCATAACAAGGATCTTGCATAACCAAGATCTTGCATAACAAGGATCTTGCATAACCAAGATCTTTCATAACCAATATCTTGCATAACCAAGATCTTCCCTAACGGAGATCTTGCATAACCAAGATCTTGCCTAACCAAGATCTTCCTTAACCAAAATATTCCCTAACCAAGATCTTGCCTAACCAAGATTTTGCATAACCAACATCTTGGATAACCAAGATCTTGTATAACCAAGATCTTGCCTAACGAAGATCTTCCCTAACAAAAATCTTCCCTAACCAAGATGTTCCCTAAACAAGATCTTGCATAACCAAGATCTTGCATAACCAAGATCTTCCCTAACCAAGATCTTACATAACCAAGATCTTCCCTAACCAAGATCTTGCATAACCAAGATCTTGCCTAACCAAGATCTTGCATAACCAAGATCTTGCATAACCAAGATCTTGCACAAGCAAGATCTTGCATAACCAAGATCTTCCCTAACCAAGATCTTCGCTAACCAAAATCTTCCCTAACCAAGATCTTGCATAACCAGAATCTTGCATAACCAAGATCTTGCATAACCAAGATCTTGCAGGACCAGAATCTTGCATAACCAAGATCTGGCATAACCAAGATCTTGCATAACCAAGATCTTCCCTAACCAAGATCTTCCCTAATCAAGATCTTGCCTAACCAAGATTTTGGATAACCAAGATCTTGCATAACCAAGGTCTTGCATAACCAAGATCCTCCCTAACCAAGATCTTGCATAACCAGAATCTTGCATAACCAAGATCTTGTCTAACCAAGATCTTGCATAGCCAAGATCTTGCACAACCAAGATCTTGCATAACCAAGATCTTGCCTAACCAAGATCTTCCCTAACCAAGATCTTGCCTAACCAAGATTTTGCATAACCAAGATCTTCCATAACCAAGATCTTGCATAACCAAGATCTTGCATAACCAAGATCTTCCCTAACCAAGATCTTCCCTAATCAAGATCTTGCCTAACCAAGATTTTGCATAACCAAGATCTTCCATAACCAAGATCTTGCATAACCAAGATCTTGTATAACCAAGATCTTGAATAACTAAGATCTTGCCCAACCAAGATCTTGCATAGACAAGATCTTGCACAACCAAGATCTTGCATAACCAAGATCTTCCCTAACCAAGATCTTGCATAACCAAGATCTTGCCTAACCAAGATCTTCCCTAACCAAGATCTTCACTAACCAAAATCTTGCCTAACCAAGATCTTCCCTAACCGAAATCTTCCCTAACCAAGATCTTGCCCAACAAAGATCTTGCATAACCAAGATCTTGCATAACCAAGATCTTGCATGACCAGAATCTTGCATAACAAAGATCTTGCATAACCAAGATCTTGCACAACCAAGATCTTGGATAACCAAGATCTTCCCTAACCAAGATCTTGCATAACCAAGATCTTGCCTAACCAAGACCTTCCCTAACCAAGATTTTGCATAACCAAGATCTTGCCTAACCAAGATCTTCCCTAACCAAAATCTTCCCTAACCAAGATCTTGCCAAACCAAGATCTTGCATAACCAAGATCTTGCATAACCAAGATCTTGCATGAGCAGAATCTTGCATAACCAAGATCTTGCATAACCCTGATCTTGCATAACCAAGATCTTCCCTAATCAAGATCTTGCCTAACCAAGATTTTGGATAACCAAGATCTTCCATAACCAAGGTTTTGCATAACCAAGATCCTCCCTAACCAAGATCTTGCATAACCAGAATCTTGCATAACCAAGATCTTGTCTAACCAAGATCTTGCATAGCCAAGATCTTGCACAACCAAGATCTTGCATAACCAAGATCTTGCCTAACCAAGATCTCCCCTAACCAAGATCTTGCCTAACCAAGATTTTGCATAACCAAGATCTTCCATAACCAAGATCTTGCATAACCAAGATCTTGCATAACCAAGATCTTCCCTAACCAAGATCTTCCCTAATCAAGATCTTGCCTAACCAAGATTTTGCATAACCAAGATCTTCCATAACCAAGATCTTGCATAACCAAGATCTTCCCTAACCAAGATCTTGCATAACCAAGATCTTGCATAACTAAGATCTTGCCCAACCAAGATCTTGCATAGACAAGATCTTGCACAACCAAGATCTTGCATAACCAAGATCTTCCCTAACCAAGATCTTGCATAACCAAGATCTTGCCTAACCAAGATCTTCCCTAACCAAGATCTTCCCTAACCAAGATCTTGCCTAACCAAGATCTTCCCTAACCGAAATCTTCTTTAACCAAGATCTTGCCCAACAAAGATCTTGCATAACCAAGATCTTGCATAACCAAGATCTTGCATGACCAGAATCTTGGATAACCAAGATCTTGCATAACCAAGATCTTGCATAACCAAGATCTTCCCTAATCAAGATCTTGCATAACCAAGATCTTGCATAACCAAGATCCTCCTTAACCAAGATCTTGCATAACCAGAATCTTGCATAACCAAGATCTTGCCTAACCAAGATCTTCCCTAACCAAAATCTTCCCTAACCAAGATCTTGCCCAACCAAGATCTTAAATAACCAAGATCTTGCATAACCAAGATCTTGCATGACCAGAATCTTGCATAACCAAGATCTTGCATAACCAAGATCTTGCATAACCAAGATCTTCCCTAACCAAGATCTTCCCTAATCAAGATCTGGCCTAACCAAGATTTTGCATAACCAAGATCTTGCATAACCAAGATCTTGCACAACCAAGATCTTGCATAACCAAGATCTTGCCTAACCAAGACCTTACATAACCAAGATCTTCCCTAACCAAGATCTTGCATAACCAAGATCATGCCTAACGAAGATCTTCCCTAACCAAAATCTTCGCTAAAAAAGATCTTGCATAACCAAAATCTCGCATCACCAAGATCTTGCCTAACCAAGATCTTCCCTAACCAAGATCTTCCTTAACCAAGATCTTGCATAACCGAGATCTTGCCTAACCAAGATCTTGCATAACCAAGATCTTCCCTAACCAAGATCTTGCATAACCAAGATCTTGGCTAACCAAGATCTTCCGTAACCAAGATCTTGCATAACCAAGATCTTGCTTAACCAAGATCTTCCATAACTAAAATCTTTCCTAACCAAAATCTTCCCTAATCAAGATCTTGCCTAACCAAGATTTTGCATAACCAAGATCTTGCATAACCAAGATCTTGCATAACCAAGATTTTCCCTATCCAAGATCTTGCATAACCAAGATCTTGCATAACCAAGATCTTGTCTAACCAAGATCTTACATAACCAAGATCTTCCCTAACCAAGATCTTGCATAACCAAGATCTTGCCTAACCAAGATCTTACATAACCAAGATCTTCCCTAACCAAGATCTTGCATAACCAAGATCATGCCTAACGAAGATCTTCCCTAACCAAAATCTTCGCTAACAAAGATCTTGCATAACCAAAATCTCGCATAACCAAGATCTTGCCTAACCAAGATCTTCCCTAACCAAGATCTTGCATAACCAAGATCTTGCCTAACCAAGATCTTACATAACCAAGATCTTCCCTAACCAAGATCTTGCATAGCCAAGATCTTGCCTAACCAAGATCTTCCCTAACCAAGATCTTCCCTAACCAAAATCATCCCTAACCAAGATCTTGCCAAACCAAGATCTTGCATAACCAAGATCTTGCATAACCAAGATCTTGCATGACCAGAATCTTGCATAACAAAGATCTTGCATAACCAAGATCTTCCATAACCAAGATCTTCCCTAACCAAGATCTTCCCTAATCAAGATCTTGCCTAACCAAGATTTTGGATAACCAAGATCTTGCATAACCAAGATCTTGCATAACCAAGATCCTCCCTAACCAAGATCTTGCATAACCAGAATCTCGCATAACCAAGATCTTGCCTAACCAAGATCTTGCATAGCCAAGATCTTGCACAACCAAGATCTTGCATAACCAAGATCTTGCCTAACCAAGATCTTCCCTAACCAAGATCTTCCCTAATCAAGATCTTGCCTAACCAAGATTTTGCATAACCTAGATCTTTCATAAGCAAGATCTTGAATAACCAAGATCTTGCATAACCAAGATCTTCCCTAACCAAGATCTTCCCTAATCAAGATCTTGCCTAACCAAGATTTTGCATAACCAAGATCTTCCATAACCAAGATCTTGCATAACCAAGATCTTCCCTAACCAAGATCTTGCATAACCAAGATCTTGCATAACTAAGATCTTGCCCAACCAAGATCTTGCATAGCCAAGATCTTGCACAACCAAGATCTTGCCTAACCAAGATCTTCCCTAACC
>OX393567.1:2416951-2641951 GCA_947652115.1 Blastomussa wellsi | reverse complement strand
AAAGCGGAAAAGTGACGTCTGCGAAACGGCGTCGTTAATCGTGTTCCAGTATCCTGCTGTTTCTCCAGGATCTGGGGACCGCTCTCTCATTGGTTGCTTTGACAGTAGGCATTGTTAGAATCAACCCTGATTGGGTGTCATCGTAAAATACTCAACATAATTATGCGTTGTGATTTCATTAACATGCAAGAGGAAAACATTAACCGTAACTCACGAGTGATTTTGTGCAGTATATTTCGCTTGTTGTGAATTACAACTTTAGTGTTTTTGTGAATTATTAGTCGGGCAGAACGGACTTGTAATTTAGTAGTAATTTAGTAGACTTGTAACCGTAGTGGTATCTTAAGCTCCCTATTCTTTTTAAGGTCTTTTAAAGTTTTGGGTGCGCGATGCCACAAATAAATACGTTTGGGACGTGGCCGTTATTTTCTTCGCTCAGACTCGTACCCAGTCGCTATTTACGTCTTTTGGGAGGGAGAAAATGACTGAAAATGTGAACATTTTGACAACTTTTAAGAAAACCCTGAATATTTAAGGTTAAGATTTATACTAAGGGCAGATTATTTTAACTTTTTTAACCTCTCAATTTTTGTTATAATAATGCATCAGGGCCTCCCTTGCTGATGATGATGACCTCCTCGAATAATAGTGACGTCACGCACATGCGCCGTTCGTTTTTCCATGGTGCCGTGTAGACTGAGATGCACAGGGTGTCACTCAGCATCAGCCAATACGGTGGCCATCTTGAATAAATTAATTTCAAGCCATATTATCAGATGCTCACTTCGCAGGGGGCAAATTGGTGATTCTGGGCCGGGTGTAATGGAACGTGGAAAACTTGACGTTTCTGTCATTCGGTTGCGCTGACTTTTGACTACCATGTTATACGCAGTCAATACTAGTATGGCCTGTTCAACCAGATGCAAACACAAACTGCCTTCGGCGTGGAGGAGCTAAAAATGTCGAGGAAATTACGAAACTATTATATGCGAATTTACGTGGTGAATAAATTAACATTTTGTAAACACTGCTGGCTCCCCAAAATAATTAACATAAATTTCTTGTGAGATAACAAGTTTTAAATAAAATATTGTCAAAGTGAGAGGTGAAAATTTGACCTCTGGGATCTAAATTAAAAGCATCCTTTCAATATACACTATTCACTTAGTGTTTATTATTGATGGTTTGGGCAAGGGATCAGCATTCATCAGCCTGTCTTGACAAAATGACTTTCCATTTATATTGAAACAGAAACTCCTCTGTTTCTCTGTTCAAACCTTTGAAACCCATTGACAGCAAAATTAATTTTCATAAAAAACATAACATGAATAAAATAGCAGAATAGGCATTTATTTGCCATAACATAGTTTAAAAGATCTTTCTACTTTAGTTTTCTTCCTCTTGTTTTCACATTTCTCAAATAATTTTTAAAATCAAACGCCCTCCCCCTAACCCTCCCCCCCCCCCTCCGCGCCCCGCCCCCGCGCCCCGCCCCCGCACTTCCACCACAAACTAAAAACACTGCATTAATTAAACTTCTTACGTAACAGCGAGTGAGCGAAAGTTTATCCCAAGGAAACCTTTTTCGGCTCGTTCTGCTCGCCAAACTGTTCTTTTCACGCTATTAAACAAAATGTAAAGTGCAAATTAAATTACGAGTCCAGCTGAACTCAGTTCCATTCCAACTGTGTGATCTTCGACAGTAACTTGTGCCCTTCCTTGTTGCAAGTGCCGTTTGATTCCCTTTCCTTCGTTTCGCGTTTTAGTTTGTCGATCTCAGCTTGCAGGTTGTTATTATCGTGCATAAGTTGAGCAATACTCCTCGTGATCTGAAGTAGCCCGGAGCAACGTAAAACAGTTACAGTTCTTTTAAATCTATTTGTGGACGCGAGGCTAGATATAGAATCGTGGTTCCTCTTGTGCGATTTTGCGTGACGATGTTTTCGGTGGCGACGAAGCAGTTCGCTGCTTTTCATTTCGTCACTCTCTCCAGTTTCCTCTTCAGAACTCTTGACTATTGATGTACTTCCCGGCCATGATTCCTCGGAACGTGAAGGCTTGAGAACGCACCCGTTCGTCGAAAATTGACTTATCAGCAATTCGCTTGTCTTAGATGTACCGTCCGGCGTTTTAGGTTTTAGAACTTCACAATCGCACATGATCTCGCCTGGCAAGGACCGTAATTTTACTTTTGCTTTCCCACAAACAGATACAAAGAAAGCAAGCAGAGCATAAACGCACCCTTGTATAATTATGTCCCGTGAAGGCTTTGTTTCTACCTTTTTCACTCGTGTGTTAGTTAGCCTGCGTGCAGCCGTCTCCTATTTCCTAAAGCGGAAAAGTGACGTCTGCGAAACGGCGTCGTTAATCGTGTTCCAGTATCCTGCTGTTTCTCCAGAATCTGGGGACCGCTCTCTCATTGGTTGCTTTGACAGTGGGCATTGTTAGAATCAACCCTGATTGGGTGTCATCGTAAAATACTCAACATAATTATGCGTTGTGTTTTCATTAACATGCAAGAGGAAAACATTAACCGTAACTCACGAGTGATTTTGTGCAGTTTATTTCGCTTGTTGTGAATCACAACTTTAGTGTTTTTGCGAATTATTAGTCGGGCTGAACCGACTTGTAATTTACCCTCGTATTCCGTATCATATAGCTCAGTGACGTGCAATGTGCAATACCGCAGACAGGTAATGAAGGTTTAACCTTATTTCCACGATGTCGATGCCGAAAACACCGCAGGAAAACATCTGTCGAATATGTTAACAAATGGTGCGATCTTTTCCACTAAACGAAAACGGTCAACGCTTTTTACGCTTTCCTTTACTTTCAATCTTATCAAAAATGTTCCTTTGTATTTTCTGAAGCGACGAAACTAAATCGTTAACAACTCTCACGACCGAAAGCGGCTAAATATTAAAATACAGATTAAATATTATTTAAATATTAAAATAAAGAAGGTGCGTATAAAAATGTGCCAAATCTGTTCGCTGCAAAAAGCATAAAATTCCGAACTTAAGTATGAAATATAAAAGAAGCTTGAAATAAACATTGCATCAAATTAAATTTCATTTATGAAGAAGTCGACAAATGTACTCAAAAGCAAAATACGATCGAAGTTCGCAAACTCACTTCGTATTTTTTTGTGCGTTGGGAGGCTTAAAATAGGAAAATAAATGTCTGAAGATCAGCTGTTATTTGTTAACTACCGGATATACTACTAATTAAAATGAATTTCACCTCAGGCTAATCCATCGGGTGAATGCCATTTTTGGGCTGCGGTAATCTTGATGGCATGGAGATGCAAGCATCCTCACCTGAGGCGCGGGTTCCGGTGCACGTGCCGGTGCAGTAGCCGGTTCCTTTCTTAAAAAGGCTTTTATGTCATCGCGCGTGGCAAAAGACGTAACAAACGAAGCGCCAATTCCAATGATAGAGATCCATTGGGTTGAGCTGAGACCATTTTATCGTGTTTAAATAAAGGATATGATGATGATGATGATTTGAAACATTGGAAATAGCTGCAGCGGGCTCTGGTGCGGTTTCAGGAACCGGCTCAGGAGCAGACGCAGATTTTTTTCTTTCTCTCTTGAGATTATGATAGCAGCCTAGGCTACGGCTTTTTTCTGTGCTTCGCGGGCTTGCCTTGTCTTCTCAGCCGTGAGTTTGCCAGCAGCTACCCGCTTTGGATTTTTGGCAGGCCATGTTGCCGGAGTTGGTGAAGTTGCTTGGCTTACCTGTGGTTCAGAGATTGCTTGAGCAGACGGTTGCTTTTGCTGTTCTTCAGCCATAGTTACATGAAAACAAAAATATATTTAATTGAGAAAACAATTTTTGTGAGGAATTGCTGACAATTTCTAAGTAATTACTCAGTAGTTGCTGCGTAATCCTCAGGAATTGGTGGTGAGCTCGCTTGCAATTTTCTTTGTACTTTAGAAATCGATGTGTTTCGCGGTAATCAGCGCCGCGTTGGCAACAGCGAGTAGCCTGCCAACCTCAAAGAAAGGTTGCCAGCAAGGTTGGACAGCTCTTTGGCTCTCAAGGTACTAAGACCTGGAATGCTATATCTGATGACATTAAGCTACTGTCATTTAAACAATTTAAAAATAAATTCAAATCAAGCTTCATTGCAAGCTACTAACCGAACTATCTATACCTCTATATCCTCTCTTATCTTAGTTAAGCTGTTTATATACTTTTTCTTCCGCCTTATTTCCGCTAAACTTTTAACCTAGTTTACTTAATTTTTGTCCGTGTGTGTATGCGTGTTGTATGTGTTTATTTAAGCCCTATGTACCTGACCTTTAAAATCACTGATGTAAACACTAAGGATGGCTGCCCAGTTCCTCATTAGCCAATAGTGGTTATTTCGGGCAGCCATGTACTCATTTTATTTTATATTGTCTAGTTTTGTAAACCTAATTAATTTGTTATACAATAAAGTTGTTGTTGTTGTTGTTGTTTGGTTATAATGAAGTCATTTTTAAGCTCATTTTGCAAAGCTTCAACGTCTTTGATTGGTAAAAAAATTACCAACTATTTTTGATGCAAAGGTGAGAAAGCTATCATCCAGAGTATCGTTTGTTTTTGAGCTCACATATGCCTCATACCTTTTGAAGTATTTTTCAACATCCTTGTCGTTTAATCGCTTAACCTGTTCGTGAGTCAACTGCACACCTATTGTCTCTTTGGTCTTGCCCAATGAAACAAGTGTGCTGCTGCTCACGGAGAGCAGGAATATCAGGCTGCGCTGAAGCAACTGCTAAGACATTGTCGGGCGCGCTCGTTGGCTCAGCTTCAAGCGAGGCCAAAATGTCGGTCATAATGGAGTCTTCGGTTGCTACCCAGTTTGCGCTCGTTGATGGGGTCGTAATTTTGTATATGTTATTAATTTTTTAATTGAGTTTCAACTTTATTCCGTAAGGGTGCCGAAGTGAGAACACAAGGAAGGAAAACTTTTTATCAAATTTTTGATAAATTTTTTATCAACATCGAAATATATTCTTTGTACTCATCTTGAGAAAGTTCGCCGGCATAATCTTCAAAAACCGCTTTCAAAGTCTAAAAAACTCAAAGTGTAAAAAAGCACAATTGCAGCTACGTTTTCGCGGAAAGAAGCTGTGATGCTGGTCATCTTTTGGGTGAGCACCCACACGCTTAGTCCTGCGTGGCGAGCGCTGAATGCGAGATTGACCAGCTGGCCTGTGCGCTTTTTTACATATTTCGAGGCTGCGCAGTCATCGAGGATTATGAGCGCGTTGGTACCCTCCAAAAACCAGCAAACAAGCTTCAACCATGGTTCAACCTCATTCTGTTCGCAGATGATAACAAAAAATCGAGGGTCCGCCTCAGCGAAGCGATGAAAAGTCGGGCAGATGATCCCGATGTACTAGAACTTGCCACGGAAAGGGCCACAGAGCTGGTCCACCACAAACCTTGATTTGCCTGAATTAGTCGGGCCAATAACAAGAGAGTTGAACGGTATGTTTCTGGGGTTCATTTCTATATCAGTATTGCACAGATTCTAATTGCTGTCCCAATATGTTCATCTGCGAGTCACTGATAACAAAAACGCAGCTAAAGATAATGGCGTTTTGCTCACAACACCTAAATTGAGACCAAAATCCGAGGCGAGCAAGCGAGACGACGAGCATCCCCGCCCCATTCATATGCGAGTTCATCCCAACCCCCCTTCCGAGGCACGCAGGCAAAAAGGAGAAGAATCAGACAAAAAACTGAGCAGAAAATGCGTTCTATCATTTTTCATCAAATTCTCACGTTGCCCATATATGGTCTTGAAGTAAAAAGCGCCACAAAACCACAAACTTTCTTGATGTAAAATGCCCTTCGTTGAATAATAAACTAATTATCCTACTCAATCTTGCGGAATATCGCCTGATTTTAGCCAACTCGTCCTATCGTGGGCAAAAATTATCCAAGCAACTTTGTAAGACGACTAACACAGCTGCATCAAAACCGACGCTGAACAGAAGAAAAGGCAGACACAAATGTTCTAGAAATGTGTTTAATGCCAAGATAACGCTTTTCAAGATATACGATAAAAGCAATTTGAAGCAATTGCTCAATGAATATAACTCAGCTTCCTTAAATATTATGTACAAATTTTACTATAAATCACGTAATCAATCAACGATTGCCCATCCAGCTGTTGTTGGCGTTTTTGCCAATAAACGTCGCCCCAAAGTTTTTCTTTAATTTACAAACGGGAATCTAGTGATCTATGACTTTCATAATAATAATTTTAAAGGGAGTTCCTAAAACGAGTCATACAAACTCTTTCTTCAGATCTGCAGAAAAGGGAACTTCAAGACTGCAACGGTAAGCTTGCAACAGAAATAAAAGGGAACATTTACTAGCGTAAAGAGCTTGGGGGACATTAGAGATCGAGACTTAGCCGAAACAAAAAGTCTTGGATAAGGATTGTGTTGAACGATGTTTTCAGTTCTTAGGTTGTGAAACATTTTGCTTGACGTTGGTAACATAACTCCTAGACAAAATTTTCCAGTTGTGGTTAGCAAACCGACATGTAAAACGGTAGCTAACTGAGAAAGTGAATGACTGTAGACAATGTAAGAACCAAACAAGCAGCTTTGTCGATGACCTCCACAAAATTTTGTATTTTGCATTTTCAAACTAAATTCTTTCAAATTCTTGCATTTATCAGACAAAGATCTTCGAGAATGTACCTTGCCAATTTTAAAACTGATTCCCAAATAACATCCATGTGTTGTTGAAGCGAAATGGACCCAAAATATAAATAGCCAAGCTGCTTCAAGGGCTCTACAGTTAAATCCTCATCAAAATACACATAAATGAACAACGTTGCAAGTGCCCGCTTCCAGCACGCTCTTAAATGTTTTTCTCCTTTCAAAGATCTGAACTTGAGCTCGTGATGGACTCGTTTGTGATACAGCTTAACTCAACGGTACATTTCATTAACTATATAAACAGATATATCACTCTTAAACTTCTAACATTTCTACAGATACAGTGTATCATTTGTAACCACAGCTATTTAACAGGTGGGCTATGATCAAGAGTTTATGACTTCCTCTCGACAGACTGGACAGGTCCGATTGTTCTGAAAAATAAATTTTAACACGTTTTAGGCAATACTGTAGAAACATCCAATCACTGTTTGTAAATGATGGTTCGATATTTATGGGAAGGACAAAATATGTAAAGAGGTCAGGCCTTAAAGGGACAGTTTCACGGTTTTGCCCATTTCATGTTTGAATTTCTTTTGTTTATTCCGACTCGGACGCTCTAGGTACCTTGTTCACTTAATCAGTATCGCAAAAATCCGGAAAACTCGAGTTCAAAAAAGTTTATGCACTTATGTATGTATGTACAGGCTACCATGAGTACATGTAAATCCTGAAAGAATGATGCAAACATTTTTCAGAAATGTCAACAGATTTTCACAGAAAATGTGAAATTCAGTGTCCAACATTGAATTTATTCTGGATTCAGCCACGAGTTCACAACTCGAAAGCGACTGGTTCACAGACAATAAAGTTGATTACGCTTGCACATGCGCTGAACCGTGAAACTGTCCCTTTAATACAGGGTGGGGGAGGGGGCTAGGAGTCTTAACCCCCTTCTTTAGAGGCCCCTGTCTCTTTGCTTCATTTTCATTCCTGGTTCCCACCACCTTGTGAATTCCACGTCCCACTTTCTCTTTACCCACCTCCCTTGACCCTCCTGCCACTAATTCTGCCACCAAAGCCTTCAACTTTAATTTAATTTATTATTATTTTCTGGGGGAGGGGTGGGATGATGGGTCTACATAAACCTCGTTCCCAGGGGTCTTTCCTTCCTGTCCTCACTCTCTAATGCGCATGCACTCCAGGGGACAGGAAAATGAGGACCCTGGATACAAGGTTGGCCTGCATGTACATTTCAATCTTTTTCTTTAGTTTACTTTCAAACAAGACACAAGACATTGTTTTCAGCAAATACAGGCATGGAGGATTTGGAATTAAATTGAGCCGTCTTGGTTAACTGGGCTTACATGTACGTGACTTCTCACATTTGGGAGCACAATGGGAAAAGAATACATGTTTTGAAAATCTTACCTTCAGCCAGCGATCAATGCATTTAGCATGGAAGTCATGGTTGCAAGGTAAACGTCTCAGCTTTTCACGATTGATATAGTCACTCATGCACACCACACAGTTGCCATTAGAAGAATCCCTGGAACTTGCACTGTAGCGGAAACTTGGAATGCTATCAATCACTGAAACAACAATGCAAAAACACAACTCAGAATTTGCGGTTTACTTCGGTGTAAGAACCTGTGACATTTTCTTTCGTTTTGGAGCTATTTTTTTCCTGTTCTTTATTGTTTGGAGTTCTTTGTTGTCTTGTTTGTTCTTTGTTTTACATCACTGCTCAGTTACAAAGATTCATACACCAAGGATGAGCCAGAATTTGGCCTAAGAATAAGATTGGTTCATGAACAAATCTCATTACACCACCAACAGTACACAGATCTCTGCTGTGCTCAGTCATCAATGTAGAATAGACCAATTTCGATATATTGAAATTCTAACATGGCGCCGAGGCTTTGGTGAATAAAACAAAAGATTTTGCCGCAAAGCTTAGGGATGAGTAAATAATTTATTTTGCCTTTTGACTTGGCTACATATAACAATATTATAATCAAAATTGGTCTATTGTTTGTGTCAAATCTAAGGCTTATCTTGGGCAGGAGGAGAGAATTGAGAATGAGTGTTGATAAAAGACATCTGTTTACTTGCAAGTACCTTCTTTGGAAAGTCCACGAGCCTTGGCTAATCCTATCCTTTCACTGAGATTCCATAAAGCCTAGAAAGATGATAAAAATAAATATAGTTTATGTAACAACAAAACTGTTTGAACTATTTTTTTACAGTAAGGGTCATCTAAAACAAAATTATAATAGAATTTTAGGAATTTAATAGCTTGTTGTATCTGCCATTTCCGTATATTTGTCCTAACAACAAGACAAGGTGTATTTGCGACTGCCACTGCCAGAGGCTTACATGTATTTCTTTTGGATTTGTTAAAACCGCTGTGAAACATTATCACTACTCTCAAGGGGATAATTACTTAAAGAATTTTATAGTAGCTCAAACATCGCTATCCAAACAAATTTTTTAAAAGTGGGTTTAGTTACCTCATAGTCTTCGCCCTCAGCTGAATGTCCTGAATTAGAGTCTCCATAGTGATGGAGAGGAGGAGGAGGGAATGAAACTACAGACCTAGAAAAACAAAACAAATTGCCTCAGTTGACAACTAAGAAACAGTTTCCACATATTAAATAGGCTACGTCTGTGTACAAACCTGATGACTAATCAGGATGGAGCTGAGATTTTATCTCAGTTTGCTTAGAATGAAATGACTAAAGGAATACTTCTACCCATGCCCCTAGATGGGATGTTTAATAGTCCAACGCAGGGTTACCCCCAGCATTTAATTCGCCGACACCCATTTCTACCCCTATGTGAAGAGACACTGTAATGTTCTTGATGTAGCACCCCGAGCAGGGATGACAAGGGCTCAAAAACCTGCTGGACCTGGAGTTCAGGCAATAACCATTGGAACACCTTTTTAAAGATACACAATGAACTCACACAAAAGGGAGGAGCAGCTCAGGTAAAGCTTGGCTGGCAAAAGATGAATGGAAAGGACGCCTGCGTCGTACTGGTATTGGTGGTGGCTGGGACTAAAGGCAAAGACAATAATCATAAAGTTAAAATAATTAAAATTTAAGCACAGGAAGCAGACGGGTCATTTCACAAGCGAACCAACTTTACTGGGTTGACAGCCATTTATCTTAACGATGGTGGTCATCAGAAGAAAACAGAAAAACAGGATAGTTCACCCTGTTTATCAAGTATTCTTACCACGGTGGGTGGTACGGCATGCAGTGTGCCGACTCTGGGTGCAGTTTGTTGGGTTGAATCAGCAGCTACATGACTGTGCCCCTCCATATCACGAGTATATTCAGCCTGTAATTAAATTAAGATGGAATCCACCAGGAAGTTAAGTAATATTTATCGAATCGAGTACCAGAATAATTTAAATCATATGGCGTTATTTTTTACCCTTAATAAAAGGTACAGATGTAAGTAATTATTTGTGATAACACCAACAATTTCTTATCAGAGCTCGAGCAAATGAATTTTAAAGATCACAAGCTATAGGCAAAATCTTATAATTGTCTTTAAGCGATTCAGTGGAATTATAGTGGAACTTCGAAATTTGTTTTCGATGTTTGGTGTTGTTAGAAAAGATTTCTTTTGATAAGATATTTGAAGCCGTAACTCAAAAGTTTGCAATAAGGTGTAAATGATTTTGGTACAACAATTTCTTATCAGAGCCTGAGAAAATGAATTTCAAAGCTCCCAAGCTATAGGAAAAATCTCACACCTTTTAAGCGATTCAGTGGAATTCAGTGGAACTTCGAAATGTGTTTTAGATGTTTGGTGTTGTTAGAAAAGATTTCTCTTGCAATAAGGTGTAAATAATTTTGGTACATAATTTTGTCCAATAAATACCCAAAGTCCTAACGGGTTCTGTCATAATCACAAAATTCTTGAGTCGGCTTGGTTCTTAACATGAACTGTTTGACGTGTTAAATAGTTGAAGCATGATCAGTTTAAAAGTGAGAAATGATCATTGCAGTGAATTTCCAATTGGAATAAGCATGAAAAAATCGAGGTCAATTTACTGATCAGCTTCTAGCCTCTAAGGTGTCCAATTCCACGATTTCCAGGCCTCAATCCCAGGATGCACTTTGTACAAACACAATGTTGTCAAAACGTTGCCCTAAGTACTTTTTCCTCTTAAAATCGGGGAATTCAGGTGAAGGACTGTTACACTGTATTTAAAAGAATGTTTCTTTTATTGCATTGCTTCAAGTTAACATAATTATTTGAACACTGTGTCAGTTGACATAATATCTCAAATTTTTCAGTGAGGTGTGAGAAATAGGTCCGAAGGTGTGAGATCAAAGTTTTCAACCTGCAGGCACGAGACTTGTGCATAATGCGTGGCAGTTGGCAGGTGTACATTTAACATTTTTGCTCACTAAGGTGGAAAGAATAAGAGTATAAAAATTGTGAAAAAGGAATGTCATTTGATAATACTTGCTTCTCAATCATTTTCTTCTAAACTTAGATTCAAAATAGACGGCCGACTTTCATGAAAAGACATTCAGTTGCAAGTAAAGCATATTAAATGTGGCTAAATGTAATTTAGGCGAAGTTAAAATCGAGACAATGCAAGCAGCGGTCTTCTTTATGGTGGCTCGTGTTGTCGCGGGGTGGCTTGGTAAGTCACAGGGGTTTCGGTATTTACAGGGCTCAGGTTTCTGAGAATCATTGTGCATTCACTCTTTGAGTTTGCGAAGCCTTCGTGCTGTCTCTCGTGTTTTTCTCGTTGGGGGCTGGGGTCATCTGGTGGTGGCCGGCCTCCTGTGTCTGCTGCTCTCTCCTCTATGTCATTCGGCCGGGGGCCTCCGATTCATGGCTGTCGTAGTGGGTAGTGTATCCTTGTTTCAGGTAGGTTTGGTTTTTTGTTCATAGTGAGGTTGGGGGAGGTGCTTGGGTTTAGTTGGTGGTAGTCGTAGGCTCCGTTCTTTCCCTGCTCACGGATCCTCCGCCTATCCAAGCACCTTGGATGGCGAGGTCTGGTGGTGGCCGCTCACAGGGTTGCCATGGTTACCATGGCTCTCGGCTCGTATGTTCTCGGTCCCACCATCCGTATAAGCACCATCCCCCAACCTCATCTATTGTTGATGAGTTTTAAATGTGGCTAAATGTAATTTAGGCGAAGTTAAAATCGAGACAATGCAAGTGTTGTCGTGTTGTCGCGGGGTGGCCTGGTAAGTCGCAGGGGTTTTGGTATTTACAGGGCTCAGGTTTCTGAGAATCATTGTGCATTCACTCTTTGAGTTTGCGAAGCCTTCGTGCTGTTCTCCCCCGCCCTTCCCCTCCCCTTTCAGGTAGGTATCATCACTTCCACTGAATTGCTATTCAGTGTGACGGTGCTGGATGGTGGTGGCCGCTCACAGGGTTGCCATGGTTACCATGGCTCTCGGCTCGTACGTTCTCGGTCCCACCATCCGTATAAGCACCATCCCCCAACCTCATCTATTGTTAATGAGTTTTAACTACCACAACTTGACAATAGTGCGGTTTGATTCTGATTCTGATTGCATTATAATAATACATTACCAACTACGAACAGTGACTCGAAAGAGTGGATTAAAAAATTCACCTGTTGCAACCTGTGAGCAAGAGCTTCGTCAGATTGAAGGTAGCACCTTGTTGGTTGCCTGGATGCATTGAGGCGGCGACGGAATCGTTCCATGCGATGCTGTCTATCTGACAGAAACCAGCCGGGTGCATCGTTAGGAGGAACTTGGTGTTGTGGAAAGGACAAAAACTGTGGAAATAATGACCAGAGATCAAAACTTGCTCTTCTGTTTAACTTTATTGCAGAATTCTTCCCAGACATTCAGTTGACTAAAGCTGCAAAATTCCTCATGTAGTCTGAAAAAGCAACTAAAAGGTACTGAAATTCACATAATAATTTAATAAGTTATTTCTAATATAGCACTATTTATAAAAAAAAATGTAGTTTTAGAGTATTTTGGAGAACTAAAATTTGTTACAGATTCAGAAAACTCTAGTCTGGTGCCCTTCTGTCCAATAAATTATGTTGTTTAGACCACATTAGGAAAATTTAATGTAACTATTAAGAAATGAAAATCACTGTAAACAAGTAGTTCATCCTCAAAGTATTGGTTAGAAATGTTAACTTAAATGAATACAAAAGAATTTAAAATTGGCAGCCATTTTTGAAATGTGTCTATGGTAAACTTTAAAAAATCATAGACTTCGTCACATATTGCTGTGTGAGTAAATAAAGAGCTTGATGATCTTACCTCGTCTTCAATGACAATAGGAGAATTATTGTTTTCACCAGAGGGCACTGGTCTTGGTGCAAAGTCTGCAAACAAGGCTTCACGCCTGCCTACAGGTGGGGGAACATTGTCCCAAAGATTTGTATAAGGGGTATGCCTGCCTCTAAACCGACGTGAACGCAGGCGATCATTAGCAGGTCCACGGTGACCTCGGGCATCTCGAGCTTGAATACGCCAACGGAAGTTAGAAGCAAATTGTGCAAAATCCTCACTGAAACAAATACAACATTAAAATTTAGTACACTGAATTTCTGAGGGTCTGTTTTCAGACCCTCAGAAAGAGAAAATTCAAGAAAGGAAGAGCCTAGCAAGAGGTACATTTTATGCACAATTTCTTACCATGGAGGAGCTGCCGCCGCACCTCCTTGGGCCCTTGCCGCACCGTTATCACCCTCATCTGGAGATGTAAGATCAATAACAGGAATCTCTGAACGCTTAGGTGTCTGGTTTGCTGTTATCACAGAATTATCAACTTCACTGGTGTCACTAGATGAGGTTGATACTGAAGGTGATATCGGACCTGGATGGTGAAAACCTGAAATATCTGCATTAGGTTCATCGAGGAGACCAGAAATGTCGCGAGGAGAGCCAGGATTTCCTCTCATGGATGACGACGTGCTTTCAGTGTCACTTTGACCCATCTTTAGACCTACCAGAATAAAACACAATTAAATTATTTTCAAATAACTAACAAAAGGGTTTATTGGCTCTGCAATAAATAACACATGACATTTCTTTTAAATTCAAGTTGTTACCACATTTGAATGTCAGTTTGTAATTTCAGTCGGGAATTATGTAATTTCTTTGGGCATGGAGCATACAGCCCTCGCTCCCCAAGTCCGAAGGTACCTGTACGCCTATGTCCGCTCACATATTTTTCCCAGTAGTTTACTAAAGTTTACACCAGCTTCACATTTTTGCTTCAAGTATTGATTGGTTCACAGGATTGTCTCAGTTGCCCTTACATTTGCGATTGGCTAGAGCGATTATTTTGGTTTGGGTCTTATGACACTCAACTGAAAATTGCTCTAACAGAACACAAACTAACATGACTATATATGCATGCTTACCAGTATAATTACTACAACTCCAGTAGCAAACAATAAATGTTGAAGATAATGTATGACTGACGTTCTTATCTGCGTAAAGCTTTATGCACAAACACTCACAAGTTCTTGGGGTGTTGACGGCAGTGATCGCGCAATAAGGAACACTGTTAAAAGCATTACAAATAAAAAAAAAATGCAAAAACATTTTCTTTGGCAGAAAGTTTAAGTGTCATTGTTATCTTGACTCTCACCTATTCGGACATGAAAAGTGCACGTTCTATAATTAACAAGAAACATGGCTTGGTACACGATTTTACTGCTTCTAAATAAAAGTAAGAAACAGAGGATGGTGAAAAGTTGAATTTTTGAAATATACGTTTATCAATAAGATATACGAGTTTTGACAAAGAATATTGTGAGATTGGACTTGGCCTGTAATACTGGAGTTTTTGTCTGAGATGTGATGAACATAAAGAAATGAATTTCTTCCTTGCAAAGAAAAAGCTAAAACAAGAACGTACAAAGTATACGCTTCTGCAATTCCCACGTCACATATTTTTGAACTGTTCCACATACCACATAAAAGTGAATCTTCTATGGTACAAGTTAACTCGACGGACAAGAACTAGTCACGATTTAATGAAGTATAAGGCAAACACAAATATTGGAATACAACGCCTTATTCATTGATACAACCTCTGGCTATGAAATCTCACCCTGAAAAAATCACTATTCAGGCGACTACAATAAACATTAAGAACGGAGAACAATAAACATTCTTACTCGAGATCTCCAGGCAATGTGTCCACCTCTAAAAGAATTCAACGACAACCCTTTGTAGAATGCTCTACGCAACACATTAGATACAGTCCCAAAGTAAGCGAGTATGAAGAAGTCCTTCTATGGAAGAATAGTGCCGATAAACCTTCAGGGAGAGATGTTTTAGTTATTTCAAACATCAATTTCTCTCTCACTTCGATTCAAGTCAAACTATCGTACGTGAAGGCAGAGAAATTCACCCTCGTGTGCTTGTTCGTTCGGTGAGACGGTAACTTGAAATTTCAAAAGATCGGACGCGCTACCTTACGGAAATTTTGCTCCGTTAAAAGAAAAGAAGTTGAAATTTACAAAGATTTTCGCTGTCCACTCTTGCGTTCAGTGGACAAATTATAAAGCACTTGCGTCATGAAACGAAGATCAAGGGTATTAAAAATTTCGCCCCGAGAAACGACATGAAATCAAACTCGAAACATATTTCGCAACCTGAAAAGGCTGTACAACGAAAATAATTCCCAAAACACGACCCAAGCAGTCAGAAATTCAAAAAGAAAACGCCCTATGCGACACTTTAGAACATGGAGTGATAAAAGCTTATATCACAACGGCCAACTTCTCATGCAAAGGCCAGCGCAACGGCGAAAAGGATAGAACTTACCTGAAAGCAAGGTATACTTGAAAGATTTGTGGACAGAATTTTTCAGGCAAATGGATCTTTTTGTGCCACCCAAAATATGCTAAAACTAAAGTAGTTCGTTGAGAGCTTCGCTTCCGAGACTTTCGCAGATGATAAACCCTCACAAATCGAGTACAAAGTAAATCCACAACAATCGCTGTAAATTAATACATGCGAGAAATGCGCATGCTTGCAGTATTCCGCTGACTGCTGATGACAGCGCATTTTCTAGCATTTTCTCTTTGTATCTTCTTTTGAAATTTTGTATTTTTGCGTTGGTTTCTTTTGTGAAAACTTTTGTTTAGAAACGCGTGAATAAAAAAGACTGAAACAAAAATATTTGTACGAAAGAACTTAGAGATTCATGTGAAAATAACGGGCAAAATAACTCCTTTTTTTAATAATTAAACTACTGCCCATGTAAGGCTGCATTCAGCGCGCTTTCAAAACACGCACAGCAGCTGAGGTTTTTATACTATAATTTTCTACTTTTTGCAAGTAAGAAAGAAAGTAGGTATATATCTATTATTTCTTCAGGATTAATTGATTATTTTAGCGCTAAACTAAGCTAGAAAAGAAAGACACTGAAAAAGATTTGGTACGCGGACTAGTTTGGATCCAGGCGCGCGCGCGCAAGGCCGGATGAAACGTTGAGCTGTTGATTAAGGGTGCTTGGAGATTTGCTTGGAGTCGATTCAGAGACCGTGTCGAACCGTGACACTGACACAGCGATCTGTAACTAAAAGGAAGATGTGGTTTAACAACCTTCGTAATGAGGAAACGTTTTCTTTGAAGTAAGAGAAACCCTTCTTTCAAGTCTCTTTCGAGATTACAACAAAACCACTGAGCCATTGAAGGATTAATTGTTTCAAACGGAAGACGACACCGCAAATAAATTTGAATGACCGTTACTAAGAAATAAAAAGCACACAATGGGAATGTTTGTTCATAAGAAAATCAAACACAAAAGGACAAAAAAGCTGATTATAATCACTCGTGAACAAAATCGTTGCCAGCTTATCGGCTGCACTTTGCTTCCGCAGTATGTTCCATAGTCAGCTAAAAGCTTTTATCCTTAACAAAAGCTGAAAATCAGGTTAGTGTGAGTTAAAAACTTTATTTATTAATCCGGTTTAACTTGTATTTTTACCACACGGACAAGACTTTTAGCTGGATCACCGCGGACACGGGATTAGTAAAAGCTCAGCATTTACTGTGACAAATATTACTATTGTGGCTTTTTCGTCATAACACAAAATCAATACGCATTAATTCTGAGTATTTTCCATCGCTTTACATTTTAATACTCGTACCAGCTCCTGTTTTCATGACTCAAGTAAAATGTTAAGATCGACTTCAAGATAACTCGGAACAAAAAAAAATTAACAACTGTCGAGGCTTTATGGGGCGACAAATGAAAGGAACGGAAATGAAACCATGGTGTTGATATTAAAATAGCTAAAAATTGGAAAATATTATATTAAGCGCTGCATGAAATAAAGAAGTCAGAAAAAAGTTTAACTCGCTTATTCGGTCCAGAAGGTTTGACTGAAGTTCTTAAATCTTCAATATCACGGGCGTCTTATAAACAATCAAGGAGGTGGTCCAAAAACTATCAGGAAATTCACGTAAGAAATCGCGTAAAAAATGAACGAAATCTGGCATAATAGACGATTAAAAAATAAAAGCTTTCGTTACCTTTAGTGGTCCACGTGAAACAATGATGCCAAAATTATTCTCAACATAAAAGGGATATTTTGGATTAGGAAAAGTGGTAGAGTTCGGTCAGGGTTTTAGGTTTAATTAATGTTTCAATAGTTGTAAGAGTTTATCCTCATCTGCCAACCGGTATGGCATATAACTGTACGGCGCGCTCGGACCATTAAAATTAGTGAAAGTCAATAATAAAATAATATTGACTCCTCCGCCCTGTCGGCTTGCTCAAATTAAGCGATAAAGTGAAGCTTTTGTCTTTAAGACAGCCAAAACACAAAGTCAAAAGGTGGTAAAGCCAACAAATTAAGGTAAAAAAAGACAAGAAACTGCATTAACATATGTTGTGGCCATCTTTATTCATGGCAGCTTTATATCACTTTTCATCAGCAATTTTGTTTGTCATTTTTTTTTTTTTTTTTTGTCATGCGCAAAACGTCATCAGAAGTTCCAGCGCGCGAAATATTATGACGCAGATAATGGCTTGTTACTATAGCGACAATAACTATTCTGCCTTTTCCAGATGAAAATGTAATTACCTACTTTGGAGATGAACTTTCAAGCAAACAGACAAAGATAGGCTCATTTTCTCCAAAATGTGATAACAGAAAGAATATTAAGGGGGTTCGTCACAGCGCTATATCTCAAAGGACAGCAACAGATAAGATGAACACAGTGACACATGGGCAATTTGAGCGCTTTAAAGAAAATGGAAAAGAGTGGTATTTTCCAACGCACGTCGATGGGCAAAAACAAAGTCGTGTTATTCAGCTTCCACATTCCAAACGCTGCGAAACATCGACATCAAAGAGATTTCAAGAAGTGAAAGTTTATAGATCATTCATGGAAGTAAAAGAGACTGAAGATTCAGAAGAAAGAAGTAAAAATATCCTAACTTCGGGAAAAAAGAAGCCAGCAAAAGTCACATCACGTAACGCAGGAGTGATAACTAAAGCAGTTAACACGTCACAAGTCACGCGTCCTAATCACGCTGTTAGACGCTATGCTCTGTACAGAGGAATGTTACGACAGTAAGTTGCTTTTTGCCAAGCTATTCAATAAAAAAATGATTCTGAAAATAACATTTCGCTGAATGTAACGTATATGCTGTGGCAATTGTTTCTTCTTATGCTGTGATTATGTTAGTGTTGCAAAAGGTGGCGCAACCCGGGAACACCCAGATTTTGCGAGTCTGTTTTACACCTCAGAGATTCACGCGCTTTCCGACATCATCGTAGGACGGTACTGCCGGGCTGAAAGGATAACAACAACAACAACAACAACAACGTTTATTATATAGAATACTAATTACAGTGATAAGTTTGTCCACCCAAAGTTAGCAAGGCTAATCGAGTTGGGTGGAGCAAAGATAAAATAGTTAATTAATATATTTACAATGACAAAGATTACGAAAGGACATAATTATTAATTAGGACAAGAGCGACAAATATCAAGTTAAGATTTCTTCGAATAAAAGAACAGAGGAAAATAATAGTGGTAAGGAATTCATTAAATGCATTTAAAGCGATTGATTGAACTAAGTATATCCTTTAATTTTTAAAACCAATATCATTTGGCAAAATGCTTTATTCTATGAAAAATTTCGCAAGTTTCTAGATAAGAGTCTTCAGAATTTAAAATATGGAAAAGTAGACTAGTTATTTTCCTAGTGAAGTCGTTCTTTCTAAGATTTCTTAGCGCTAGGCGGATATCAGTGTGTCTGACTAACATTAAGGGCCCATTACAGCCCATTTTCGCGCCGTTGCTAGGGAAAATTCGGTCGCTTGGGAAAATTCATTTGTAATAGCCTCAAGGTATTAACTGAGGGACCGGAAACCATTGTTAAAGCTATGCGAAAGCAAGCAAGATTCGAGTGAAAGTTTGCTGAATGAAGAAAATTAGTTTTTGAAGCCGGCGTACGCGACCAGTGAGGAAGGTAAACTCACTGCGGCGATGTCAGTTCAATTTGAGTTGATCTTTTAACATATTCTCCCAAGTAATTCTATACAGGAGAATTTGTATTTGAATATTGGGGCTTAAAGGACTAAAAGGGGCACACTCTTAATACTCTTTGTAACATTGACTATTGACATGAACAGATCTCGATTTGAAGAAGATCACGAGATAAAGGAAGACAGAAATAAAGGCAAAGATTCGTATAACAGAGAGAATGGTAAAGCGACCGTTACAAGGACTGCCACAATACAAAATAAGAACATTAAACAAACGGAGGCGACTCAGTTACCCAAGTGCGAGGGAGGCTCAGTGAATCACATACATGAAACGATCGATTTCAACGACGACGACTTGATTGAGACACGGGTAGGTAGAGTCTGCTTATAAGCCTAACGGCTCCATAATTCGGATCTTATCCCAGTTAATGTAGCATGACGTAATTAGGAGAATTTCTACTCCCCCTTGGATGGGATGCTAATCCATCGCAGGGTTACCCCCAGAATTTAGTTCACCGATACCCATTTATACACCTGGGTGAAGAGAGGTGCTGTGAAAGTAAAGCGTCTTGCCCAACAACACAACACAGTACCCCGGCCAGGACTCTAACCCAGGCCGCCCGCTGCGGAGTCCAGATCGAGTTCTAACCATTTGGTCACCTCGCTTCCCCATGTAAAACGTTAGGGGTCTCAGCTCAGGGTGACAATTGTCTAGACGAAGATGTATACACGTAGTTTAAGGTAGTCGTGATCTAGTTTACAACATGCAAGGTTTCAAACAACAGCCACACATAAATAGTATTTCAAAACTCACGCGCCTAAACGTAGTGCTGGCGTGAATTGTGACAAGGTCGCCACGTACGTTGTGTTCTTGGACTGGACACGTTTCTTTTACAGTGCTTTTAACTAATAAATCCCCTAATTATTCCCCGATTCTCTCCATGAGACTTGCGCGCAGAGAATCATGGTAGCTGTATTCATCATGTGCACGACATCCTCGAGACTTCCTCGAGACTTACGCGCGCGAACTACCATGATTCCCTGCGCGCAAGTCTCATCGACGGAATCGGGGATTGGAGTAAACCAGGGGCGGATCCAGGAATTTTTGACAAGGGGGGACGGCTCCAAACTTTTACTCAGTTGAGTGATAATAAGAGATCCTGTCAATGCGGGAATTTCAGCGTCTAACAAGAAGTAAAAATATACTTTTTACATTTTCCTCTGTAGAAGCTGTTAATTAATTTATTTGTATATTTGGTGGCAGTTGGTAATATAATTTGGATATTAGAAAAGAGTGACTTTTGATATTAAATCAATCAGGCCACTGTCTCTTTAGCGTTTGACCCGAATGCGACTTTCCCTTCACTTCACGGCATCGGAACAAAGCATATATGATCGGACGAAGAACTAACTCCCAAATTGACGACCGGTTAACGATATAGGGTTTAGCAAATAACAGTTGATATAAATAAATCAATTAGATATATAGTATAAATACTGTAATACTTTCTCAGAGTATAAAACATACTTTTACTAAGTGATGATTAACTGATAATTATTTGTCAGTTTTTGTACGTATCAGAGAAAGACTGGCGCCAAAATGCTTGATGGATGATAAATTCATATATTGGTTTTGTAATCTTTAACCGCAGTTCACATATGTGATATTTATGACATCATTTCTTTAACCTGATGTTTTGTTTAATTCAGTTTCCTAAACGAATTTACATCCGGGAGATTTCAAATGGTGCCATTGTCGATGAGATCGTGGATGTTCACAATGAGAGGGACTGGGAAGCGCTGAACTACATGACACCGTTACGTCACATTACTTTAAAACCACACGAACGTTCAGGGAACCTCTGTATTCAAGACCTGCGAGACTTTGAAGTTTATTATTACCCCCGTCCATGGAGATAGTTAATGATCTGTGAAAACTATTTATATTTTTCTGTGGTGCTTAAATAGTATTTAGCTTTCAAAAATAGAGATTAAAGGAAATTGGTTTTTAAATGAAACAATTCAAGTGGGGGCAATAGAACGTGATATAAGTTGGAAAGAACAAAAATGGGGCAAAACTCATGGCAAATATTTACGCCTAATATACGGCTATATTTTAATGTGTAGTTTAGATGCTTCAGCGGTCGCAGCCGGCTTAATTTACCTTTTCGATTGTTTAAAAACTCAGTCTGCATGATCGATTAACTGGCTGTAGAGGAACGAAGAGAATGTGTGTCCTCCCCGTTGGGTAGCTTTTTCACTTGGTAGCTCTCTTCAACTTTCAACTAAGAATGAAAATTTAACTATCAGGGTCACCAGAGAATCGTTTCGGTGGATATCTGTTCGGAGGGCTTATAATCGCCTCAGACACCGTCAGATATTTGGATTGACGTGAGATGAAAACTGGACATTTAATTTGTTCCGAAACTTTCATCTAAAACATTTTTAGTGGGGAAATAAATGCCTTTCTTTTTCGGAGAGATAAAGATATCGCTTGAGGTGTTAAAAAGACTGAGAACAGCTAGGAGTTTTGGAAATTAAAAGACAACAGCAGCTCATAAATTCTGGTAGTATTACCCTAAAAAGTTCAAGAAATGACTAAAATAGCCCTACCATGGCCAAACTCCTGGAGTCTAAAATTCGCCTTGAATAAACCGAGCAACTACATATTTTAAAGCGCAGCTTAGAACACATTTATATACCTTTTAAAACACTACAGACAGCCTAAAATAGCTTTTTCACTAAAGCATTTGGATTTGCGAGAAATACGTCGTTGGGTGTCCCTGAATCGCTGTACAGCGCAAAATATGCACTTTTAGTCGAGGGTACTAATATTGTAACTCACTCCACTCACTTTAGAGTCAATTGCAGACCCGGATATCATATCTCGTTGTTAAACTGTTGCTATAAACAATAGATAGCTTTTGTAGTATAGCTAACAGTTGGTACTTACCCCAATCCGAACACAATCGAGCTGCCATTTGTAATCTCCTTAGTGATTGATATATTGCTCCTGGTGTAGTGAAAATAAAATTTGTCTCATTAGTCTCATTTTTCACAGGTTTTTCAAACGGGCTGGCATAGAGCACGCGCGAATTGAAATGCGAAAATTTAACTGTGTGACTGAAAGAACCAATTGTGGTGCCGGGCAGTCATTAATTTGGATTTAAATGTTACGGTAGCGCGTCAAGTAAACGGTGGCGTTCCCTGTAACAGATGAACGCGAACAACCACTTTCACACTTTTCACTGGAGATTTGCAAGGGCACAACTAATGACGTGTTCAACGCAAGGGGTGGCAAATGCTCCTCACAAAACCATCCGTTTCGCCGTCTCTCAAAATCTTAAATTTACCATTCGCCACCTCAAATCATGTAGAAGGTAGTTAATTAGTATGCATTAGAATTCAATATTTCAGTACTTATTGGAAAAAATTGACTTCAGTAAAAGTGAATGTGTAACTCTTGTGCAAAAATTAAAGATCTTAGTTACCCAAATTGATAACGTTCTTTCCGTAAGCTCTGCGAGATGTGATGCCAGTTGCTCTCGTTTCCTGTTGTATCGGAGTTAGTGTCAGGAGTTATTCCGCAAGGATGGACACATGATATTGATAAACTCACCACGAGTGGATTAGCTCTTTTGGCGAGCCGCAAAAGAAAACCTGAGAATTATCGTAACCCTTATAAAGTTCATAACACCAGAGATTATATTTTGAATTTAAAATTAACATGGAATGTATAGAAGTGGAGCAGGCATTTGATCAATATCAACAGGTTAAGAGGTGCGGTACCATACCATGTTCCCATTTCATGAAATCTACCAAAAATCTTAGAATTAACGTAATGAAATTAGATGCCAAATTTCTACAAGATTTCTAAGCTGAAAATCATACTGATTTCAATAAATCAACTTAAGTCTACAGCGACAATGATTCTTCTTCTCCGGTTTACAAAGTAACTGCAAGGGGGTAACCAAACAGATCAAATGCCATAAAGTTTCATAAAATAAGCCCTGAGCGAATTATAATGAGCAGAGTGGTTTTATATTATCGGAAGAGATTTTGCGTTTCAGAATGTTGAAGATTGCATCCCGAGCTAAAAAAGTATATTTGAAAACTGCAGATAAGCGTAAGCTAAGTATCAAGTTGGCCCTGTGAGAAAGGTGCAACTCAGTACATTCAGACAGTGATATGAAACACTGCAAACAAGCCGCGACAGCCGCCGTCCTGATTCGTGAATGACACATCGCACAGCTATCAAGTATCATTGCCTATCATCTGTAACGATACGAAGTACAAAACAATCGCTTCAGAAGGGGGCTACTAATCGGAAAAAAATCAGTATAGTCATTAAATTCTGAGGTTTTTTTTGGGGGGGGAGGGGTGGGCTTATTAAATCATTGACTATCGGACTGTCTGACTGTCTGAGACTTGGGGGATTATTTTTAGCCGACCAATTAGGGGCTTTTTAAAGATAATCTTCATAAAGGCTGCACAGAAGCGGCGGCGCACCACTTCCTTTCAGCTTTTCATTTTAGAAAACCTCGGAAAACTGTTATCGCGCATCCTGTCTCAAATATTACCGCTTATTGGAATGCGATCATTAGTTCTTTTTACAGCAGCTACCCGGAAAATAGAAGGCCTGACCAAGCTTCACAGAATCACAAATCTAATAGAGTCATAAGTCGACAATAGCGTAAGCACAAGGCGAAAGGATAATGTCATGTCCGTTCTTCTTTTGCTTATATAATATATGTTTGTGTCGCCTTATGTCGCGGTGATTTCTAGTGAAAACAACACGAGAAAAACAAGTGTGTCTGTTCTTCTAATGCTCGTGCTCAATCGAGGGGGACTATGATTGTATGCTTATATGTTTTGCCACAAATCTGGGCATAGTTAATCGATTAACTATGATCTGGGTAAACCATCCAAGGCAAGCTTGAAAACGTCAAAAGGCTAAGATTACAAAATACAGATTTTAGCTGCATTCTTGGAGGGAAATTTCAGAAGTTAACCTAACTACAAAGATGTTCTAGCGATAGCTTTGAAACAAGTATCTACAATGAACAAAAGGAGAATTAATTTCTTCAATAATTGCTTATGCATTAGACAACTCCATTTTCCACCATTACCAGCTCATAGACTTAACTGTGTTCAATTTGCCATTTTCTTGAAACTTTTTGAATCGGTTGGCAACAAACTGAAAGCGCTCCTTTTTGGCTATATTGGTGTTCTTGTAAAAAATGAAGTCAACCCCACTGAGTGTGCTTAATTCTTCACGGCATGAAAGATCGGAATCTTGGGTTATTCCAAGCTTTTTGCATACAGACTGATACAATTTAAGGCTTGCTTCACAACATTCTGTAAACACTTGTTCTTTTGCAGACAATGAAACAAGATTCTGTGTAAAAACTCTTGCCATAAAGGCAAACACATCACTTTGTAAAACAGAAAGGATGTGTGTGTCTTGTAATAAATTCCACAAGTACTTAAACAAAAAAATCATAATTGCATGTGCCTCGGCTGCACCCAAAACTGGTAGCAATGGTAGAGTCACAGCATTTCCTGCTGTGCTGTGACAATAGATATTCAAGATGTACTTGTGGTCTTCCAGAGGTTGTGATTCATCTGAGGTCCCCACCGTTACAGCAGATAAGGAATCAATGAGGGAGTTCAAGATGCAGTATAGGTAGAGCTTATCTCCAGGTATACCTGTTTCACAAAAGATCTTCAATTGGCATCCCAATAGTCTTAAGATTGGGCTAACTTTCACATCATAGTCTAGCTGTGTATTATATGCTGCAAGGAAAACATGATACAGCGTCATGGGTAGGTCATTTACAGCTGCTGTGATTCTATCTGCCACAGAAACAAGGGCATTTTGCTCAATGTTGTCAATCAAGTTATTCCCTGGTATGAAGTACTGTGGAATGTTTCCCTCTTTTAAATTATCAACCAGGGTGTTTAACAAATCCACCACTGACTCAAGAAGATTGTTCCACTCTTCCAAAGGCTTTTCCTCACATTTCCACAGAAATATTGTCTTCAGGTGATAAGAAGATGGAACTTTCACTGCTACAGACAACTCTGATACGCTGTTCTTCATTTCCTGAATAACTTGTTTCATGATCAACTTTGCCATGATATAGCTTTGATGCTGCCCTGTTGTCAGCGAATCGACAAGCTTCTTCTCAGCATTAGAGAAGGAGAGCCGCCATTCAGTTTCATGCAAATCATCACCACCATCACAATGAGATATGGGAACAACATGACAGCCTTCGCTCACAATGTCCGAAATTAATCCCTTTTTAGGCCAACCAGCACTGCGTTTTCTGTCAGCCCATCCTTCAGCCAAAGTTGTCCATTTTACACAATGCAAGCAGGGAACATAATCATGAGCATAGTTATTTCTCATGCCAGGTCGATCACGTCTGCTCAGTGCTGGTCCACTGATGACGACACCACCAGGAGGAAGCTGAGGACCGCTGACCAACGAGTAAAGAGCAGTCTGATTAACAACCTCAGACCAAAATCCTTTGAAGCTCTCAGTTGTCATGAAGATCATGTTACCTTCCTTGTCAAGTTCTCCCAGCTGAACATACCCAGGATGGTTAGTCGGCACCAAAACAACAAATTTCTTTTCATGCTTAGACATATCTTTAAGAGGCATCCCTACTTCTGCTTGGCCATTATCTTGCACTAAAGATATAGAAGTACTGGGGGAGTTAAATGTTTCAATGAATTGACCATGACTGTCTAGATGTAAGCTACACTCAGTCTTGATGACGTCAAAAGGCTGTGGCTCTCTTGCAGCCGTGTGGACTTTCGTGTCAGAGCTTGTTTCAATCTTTTTATCTATCATAACGTCTGAATTTTCTAACTGACCTCTTTCTACCACTTCCATTGAACAATCAACAAGCATAACATCAATATCATTGTTTGCCTCCCTTTTTCCATCCTTGTAGACCCAATGGATAGCAAATAAATTTTCTGCGACACTTCCAGACATCAAAAGTTGTATACCTCTTCCGCTTTTGCATTCCAATTCATCTTGGAATGTTTTGTATCGCTTCAAAGAATTAAGGTACAATCTGTGATTATGCTGTGTTTCTGTTGCATTCAGTATCACTTTCATTACAGCCTCCAAAGCTCCATTCATCCACACAGTGTTTTGTTCTGCTCTTGACGTTGTTTGTTCCATTACAACTCAACATTCAAGATTGGTATACTCAGCCGCAACTACTCATGACCAGTGACTGAATTTGCAAATCTTTCACCTTTCAGTTTTATTTCCGATCTTCGCGTCCTATCTCGCTTGTAGCTCTGTTGTTTCTTTACACTTCAGCCATGAAAAATGCACACCATTTATACTTGTCGTGTGTTCGACCACTGACACTACTTTTTCACTTCCGGGTACGAGCCTACTCGGTCAGCGGTCAATATCCCCAGTCCAGTTGTTACGGTGTGTAAAAATATTATAGCGGACGCCAATTACAGGGGCAGTATCACGCTATTTTTAGTAACACATCAAAAATCCAAGGGACGCTTTTCGGTCAATAGAAACTGTATGTTAACGATAAAAAAATCCTTTGAAAGACTATCGTAATGTATAGAAACTGTTTATAGATGTTTTTGCGGGCAGGTGGCCCAGATCGAGATTGATGCGCCATTGCATCTCATTTGAAATCATTACTAACATATTTTGCCGCGTTTTTCTTTTCTGAATCCACTTGATGTTATAAAATTAGTGAGTTAGAAACGATTTGAGTATTGTCGAAGGCGTTACAAGTTTAAATTTAGCGAATTCTATCCAAAACTCGTGATAATCCCGTGATACTTCCCTTCTAAGCGGAGTACCATACTCACAGAGACCCCGACCTCCAGTTTCCATGGTCAAAATGGCTAATGGAATGGCTCGAGAGCGTGTACGACCGACAACGACCTAGCTCGCGCATGGCGGCCATGCTCCAAAATAGGCGCCCGAGGCGCGAAAAATAGCCGCTTCAATGTGTCCTCTTAGCTTCTGGATTGCAGCCAATTTTGATTTTTATTATTATTACGTTCTTGCTGAAAAAAATAACAACATGCTGACTTCGTTTTCTCAGAGGAACAAATTACCCAGGAGAGTCGGGGGCTAAAACTCACACCTTTCTCAAGGCAAGCGGTTGTGAATCGTATAAGACGTATAAGCAACAATGAAATTTGACCAGCCATGCATTCAAAATAATCAAATCTTCACTCCCATGTATATCACTGATGAAAAAATGTAGCCAGCGTAGTCAGTGTAGTCAGTGTAGCCGGTGTAGTCAGTGTTGTCAGTGTAGTCGGTGTAGTCAGTGTAGTCAGTGTAGGCGGTGTTGTCAGTGTAGTCGGTGTAGTCAGTGTTGTCAGTGTAGTCGGTGTAGTCAGTGTAGTCAGTGTAGCCGGTGTAGTCAGTGTTGTCAGTGTAGTCGGTGTAGTCAGTGTAGTCAGTGTAGGCGGTGTTGTCAGTGTAGTCGGTGTAGTCAGTGTTGTCAGTGTAGTCGGTGTAGTCAGTGTAGTCAGTGTAGGCGGTGTAGTCAGTGTTGTCAGTGTAGTCAGTGTAGTCCATGTAGTCAGTGTTGTCAGTGTAGTCAGTGTAGTCAGTGTAGGCGGTGTTGTCAGTGTAGTCAGTGTTGTCAGTGTAGTCGGTGTAGTCAGTGTAGTCAGTGTAGCCGGTGTAGTCAGTGTAGTCAGTGTAGGCGGTGTAGTCAGTGTAGTCAGTGTAGGCGGTGTAGTCAGTGTAGTCTGTGTAGTTGGTGTAGTCCGTGTAGTCAGTGTTGTCAGTGTAGTCGGTGTAGTCAGTGTAGTCAGTGTAGGCGGTGTTGTCAGTGTAGTCAGTGTTGTCAGTGTAGTCGGTGTAGTCAGTGTAGGCGGTGTAGGCGGTGTAGTCAGTGTAGTCAGTGTAGTCAGTGTAGGCGGTGTAGTCAGTGTAGTCAGTGTAGTCAGTGTAGGCGGTGTAGTCAGTGTAGTCAGTGTAGTCAGTGTAGTCAGTGTAGTCAGTGTAGGCGGTGTAGTCAGTGTAGTCAGTGTAGTCAGTGTAGTCAGTGTAGGCGGTGTAGTCAGTGTAGTCAGTGTAGTCAGTGTAGTCAGTGTAGTCAGTGTAGGCGGTGTAGTCAGTGTAGTCAGTGTAGTCAGTGTAGGCGGTGTAGTCAGTGTAGTCAGTGTAGTCAGTGTAGTCAGTGTAGTCAGTGTAGTCAGTGTAGGCGGTGTAGTCAGTGTAGTCAGTGTAGTCAGTGTAGTCAGTGTAGTCAGTGTAGGCGGTGTAGTCAGTGTAGTCAGTGTAGGCGGTGTAGTCGGTGTAGTCGGTGTAGTCAGTGTAGTCAGTGTAGGCGGTGTAGTCAGTGTAGTCAGTGTAGGCGGTGTAGTCAGTGTAGTCAGTGTAGTCAGTGTAGGCGGTGTAGTCGGCGTAGTCGGTCAGTGTAGTCAGTGTAGCCGGTGTAGTGTGTAGTCAGTGTGGTCAGTGTAGTCAGTATAGTCGGTGTAGTTGGTGTAGTCGGTGTAGTCAGTATAGTCGGTGTAGTCAGTTGTACTCAGTGTAGTCGGTGTAGTCAGTGGAAAATAGCGCTCGCAAATTTTCGCTTTCGTTGCGGATTTTGGAGCAAGATAGAGACTGCTTGCAGTCTATGATTATAACGACCACGAGGACAATGGTGATGATGAAGATGATGATGCCATTTCTTCATCCCACTTAATTATAATCCATTATCTGAATACCTGAAACAGGCTAAGCCTGCATACTCTTTTAGATAGCAATTTTTCTTACAGGCGCAAAACATTCTTATCTATTTTTAACGCCCTAAACATTCTAACAGAGATCTTTTTTTCCATCGCTCGCGTTCTCCCGCGTTCGCCCGCCTTTTGTTCCCGCCTGCAAATGTGGTGCGTGATAAATTTCGCTACATAGTGTATGATTGCTTCAAATTGAGGCGAATGAAAAGTTCTAGAAAATGGCTATCTGATCACAGGCGGACAATTGGATTGATCACATACGTTTATTGTATTTTATAACGTCGGCATTTAGCCTCTCTCGCGTCAGCGATATGGCCTCATGGCCTCAGCTTTGAGCCTCACTTGAGTAATCATTTATTCTTGCTCGCGTCAGCAATATAGCCTCGCGTCGAAATTTAGCCTTTCTCGCGTCAGTGATATAACGTCATGACGTCAGCTGTGAGCCTTGTTCGCGTCCGCATTTACCCGAGAACACGTCAGCATTTTGCCTTCCTCGCGTCAGTGATATAGCGTCATGACGTCAACTGCGAGCCTTGTTCGCGTCAGCATTTACCCGTGCTGGCGTCAGCATTTTGCCTTCCTCGCGTCAGTGATATAGCGTCATGACGTCAGCTGCGAGCCTTGTCCGCGTCAGCATTTACCCGTGATCACGTCAGCATTTTGCCTTCCTCGCGTCAGTGATATAGCGTCATGACGTCAGCTGTGAGCCTTGTCCGCGTCAGCATTTACCCGTGCTGGCGTCAGCATTTTGCCTTCCTCGCGTCAGTGATATAGCGTCATGACGTCAGCTGTGGGCCTTGTTCGCGTCAGCATTTACTCGTGCTGGCGTCAGCATTTAGCCTCATGACATCAGCTTTGAACGTCGCTCGCATTTTAGCAACCTCGCTTGTTTTGAAAAACATCTCCAACATCTGCTCCATCTTGAGATTGGCCGGCGGTGCAAAGGATCGTATAGGCTTATCTCATGTCACGCATTTTCGTATGTGGTACACCTGTTTAGTTAGTTTTTCTTGTCAGTAACTATGCTCATGTCGTGGCTTGTTCCACCTGACATGACCTGGTATAGGGCCCTAGTCAGCCACACCTTTGTTATTGTTTACATGTGAGAATTTCAGTATTACATTTTACGCGGAGCGTGTCGAAACAAAAGAAATCCTTTGAGAAATGTGCTAAAAGCAATTTAAACGATTCCATTCCATAACGTACAGCAATACAATACGATTGCGCTTCACCATACAATTTCATAATTTCGATGCCATCGAAAATGGCGGAGGCTGACTAGGGTCCTTTAATGGCGCCGAAACCAATTGTGGAATTACAAGCATTTAATGCATCCTACTTATGCTTATAATATATTTGTCAGATATTTATCTCATATTCACAGTGATGGGAAACCTTAGCGAATCATGATATATAAATATAAATCCACGCGGAAATGAATAATTTTCAAATGGACAAAGGAACAATAAGCCATTACCGAGTTACGTTCTACCTCTGTCTGAAAACGAGTCTTGGTGTACAACCTTTCATATAGAAATGGCTTTGATTTTCAAGGCAAGACATGCAAGTAAAACTCATTTCCATATCAAAGGTTGTGCACCAAGACTCGTCTTGAGGAAAAGGAAAAAGCATTTTGGAAATGGCCTATTCTCCAGAGACCATCACCTGATCTCAAATGGGCAATACACCATTTTACAGTTCTACGGCATGTAACCAGGTCTCTGTGTGAAAGCGAGGCTCGCAGTGACCTTGTCATGATAAAGACCAGAAACTAGTTAGCATAAGGACACAAGGATCTATGTAAGCAAGGTCACCTTCAGCCTCACTTCCACTCAAAGGCTTGGTAACTAAGCACAGAACTGTAAAATGGCCTATTTGCATACATAGCTATTCCAAGAAGCATGTGATGACACATTGACTATAACCTTGACATTGACTATCATCACATCCTGACCCACCAAGGACAACTTTAAATTGACAACTGACATTATTCACTCACATCAATACAGTTTGTGAAGGTCTTCACACATTGCCTTGATGAAGTGATGTCAATAAAATTGTTTTACCTCCTTTTACACCTGCCATTTTCTGTTGTGCACCATCCTCTGATCTAGCCTTTTTCTCAAACTTTTCCATGCACCACCATGCACTTTGGATTAATTAAAATTGTTTACCCTGGCCGCCATTTTGAATTAATTAACTATTGGTCGAATTATCATACACCAATCTTTTAACACTGGTCTTTAATAGTAGCTTGAATGGGATGGACGTCATGTTTAATAAATCAATTAAAAAGTCTAAGATGTAATGAGATTTATTCCATTCAATAGCTTTTTGGATGGGTCTGTGTATTCTTCCATTTATCAACATGTCTTTTTATCACTTTCACAATAGCTTCTGAGTGTTTTAAAAGTGCTGACTGAGCAGTTCCAGACAAATTTATTCTTTCACTTCCTGGGTGCAACACATTGGAAATCTGATCCTGTGCTGAAGACCACACCTGATGGCATTACAAAAGAGAAAACAAAAATTTAAGAGTATATCAATTTTATTAGTATAAACTGTATGTGGGGCCAATAGACCATTTTCGTATTCTCAGTTTTGGACTGGAACTAGCTCTCAATGGATGCTAATGAGGGGAATCTTTTCAAATGCAAATCACATATCCCCCCACATTGGCCTCCAACGCAACCTAGTTCCAGTCCAGTACCAGGAATATGTATTTGAGTGCAAAATCATTCATATGAAAATCAGCTGGCTGTGCATGAAAATAAATGTGCACATAAAACATAGTTTCATATGAATGGGTTAAAAAGTGACCAACATCTTAAGGCTTGTTGTTTTTTTTTTCTCCTTTTCTTATTGTTTTGTTGGCCTTCTACTGGGCTTGCCTTCAGTCCAAAAATCCCAAGAAAGTGTGATCCAAACAGCAAATTCTTGCCATGGAGTAGCCAAGGGTAGTTGAAGCAATTTTTGCTCTGAGTTTTTCACTGAAATTTCTAAGCATTTCCGTGTGTATTTCGTGCTAAATTAACTTGGTCACTCTGATCTGGGTATCATTGGAAATATTTTCTTTCCTGCGGAAATTGAGTTTAAGTGATGCCTTTTTTGGCAAACATTCTCAATTACACCCAATTCTATTTCTGCCCTTGCCCTAGGAAGGAATGCTTGAACTGTTTCAACTGTAAACACACAACTTCTGAGTAATAAAATTGTAATTCTTACCTGGTCTAGATTTCTATCCAGTTTGTGATCATATAAAGCACTGCTGATAATTGACACATAAGCAGAATGAGGAAATGGCTTCAATTTCCGTACCATTCTCATTTGAGCCAAGCTTTCATTTGTGAAGAAAAATTCATCAACTCCAGCACTAAGGTGACCGGGTTTGCACAAAAGATACTTCTGTCTTGTTGTGACATTCAATGGTAACGATTTGTGTTGCATTGGGGATTTCATTAAGCCAAGAATCAGAGCCATCCTTGTGACCCCAGTAGCAGCAGAAAACTGTAGAGCTTGTTGATTGGACACATAGCGCTCATACCATAGTTTTGTCCAGTCTTCACCAAACATTCCTTCCACAAGAGGATTTACCAACACAAGACTTGCAATATTGTTTTCAAACATCTGGGTGTAAAATCTTGCATTTACTGCTCCAAGCTCAGCTCCAACAAGAATAAATGGTTTTGGCTGATCGGAGCTTAAAGTGAAGAGTCGATGGAAGTCCTCAACCATCCTCTCACTTGTTGATAACTTGCCTCTTTTTGATTGTTCTGGGTCTGACCAATTTACCAAAGGCCTCTCACTGAAGCCAAGTCCAGCTCTATCGTAAACACATACTCTGGCCACCTTGGAAATCTGAGGTGCAATCAGTGCCCAAGTGTCCGACGATTTGCCTGTTGGTGCATCTAGAATGACAGTGGGTGGTCCACGCCCAGAACAACCCATAAACAATTTTTGTTTCCAACCAATATCATACAATTCCCCTAAAAATATAGAATTAACATTCAAAGCTCAGTACAGCCTAGCTTTTATCAAGTTTTGAAGCAATTCTTCTAACTACTACAGTAAAATATGTATTATGACCATTAATGGGAATTTAAACTCATCACCAATAGATGAGTTTGGGGAAGGTGCCTGAAAGTCCTGTGGGAGCTGCCCCGAGCGCGAACAGTAACCATGACAACCCTGTGAGTGGTAACCACCAGGCACTGTCACACTGAGCAACAACTCAGTGGAAAGAAATCATCAAGCTACCCATACTTACCAAGACGGATGGGAGGGATGGGAGCAAAAACGATCGCTGTCCCAGCTAGTGAAAGCAAATGACCTGTAAAAATATTGAGCCCTTGCCCCGGAATCATGCACAAGACCGCTGGCCAGCATTGTCTCGAGTTTAACCTTGCTTAAATTACATTTAGCCACAATTATATGTTGACCATGTATGGGGCACAGAGGCCCAATGGTTAGGGTGCTGGACTCCAGATTGGATGGCCCATGTTCCTGCCTTGGCTGAGGTAATGCATTGTCATCTTGGAAAAGACAATAAATACTTTCTCAGTGCCTCTCTTCACCAACAAATTTGATACTAGGGGGGCTAGTTCTAGGTACATTTTGTGTTTGAGAGAAAGTACATTTTAGTAATTTTTTTAGTAATGTTTAACTAAAAATCCCCATGATAGTGTCGCTTTAATGCCTTTGTTGCAAATTGAGGTTGGGTGCCCAGGAATCAGGGGCTGGAGCTGCCGACCCCAAAACCAGATACACTCCAAAAGCCTGCCCTACCCGCAACCCAGCCATGAGCCCCCGCCTGCCTAACCCAGCCCCAGCCCTAGTATCCATCACACTGAACTTCAACTGGAAGTTTAGTGAAAGAAAACTACAAAGAACAATAATAAACGTCACGCTAAACAAAACGCCACCAAAATAAAAGGGGGGAGGAGGGAGGGAACACTTACAATTGCGAGCTACAAAATCGCCCTGTACGCTGAGTAAAGCTACAAGCACATGCCATGGTGCACACAAAACGCGTCATTGATAATATCACTGACCCTGCGAATGCCAGAAATGCCCTGGCAACAGTCCGTCACTGCAGCAAATGCTATGCCACAAACACTAAGGCCCCCGGGTCCCGTAAGGCTGGCCAATAAAATCTGTCACACCAACCACTGAGCAAACTTGCTCCTTGTTGTTAACGAAGTTAAATTATCATTTAACGACATTTAATCAGTCACTAAATGCTACCAAAATCAGGATAAGTACTAGGCTCATATGCAAACTTATGACCATGGGTATAAAAGGATTTAAAGACTTAACATGCTGACCAGGAGGCCTTAGCGCATCTCCCTCTCGGTACAATGCTGCATGATTGAGAAAACCAGGAATCAGCAAAACCAAGGAATACTTCAGTACACTCAACCAGCTGCGGCTTGTCTGTTTCTCAGGAACTTCTTTTTCAGCTGAAGAGTTTATCTATTTACAAAAAAGACCAATTTCGATATTTTAAAATTTCAGCCTAAAATAATAGACCTCAGCACGAGGCTCCAGGTATAAATTATAGAGTTTGTGGGATTTATTCCCCGGGGCCTCGCAGTGATGTCTATTGTTTTAGGCTGAATACTAAAATATCAAAATTGGTCTATTGGACAAGACAACATTCTTTTGGGAAGGTTATCCTTTAAAATCAGGAAAGCAAACAAAAAATGTGTTACTTGATCAATTTTACCTGTACATGTTTTCCATTTTTATTTTCAGCTTTTCTTTGCCTCATTTCTATTCCAAAGTAACAAATTTAAAACGAAATAATTACTATCTATGTAACTATAATTTTGTGTCTTTCCCTAGTCAGTGCACCAAGACCCTATTTCCCCACCCCCACCAACCAAAGAGAACTCGCCATACAACCTGGTCTTTTACATCGCAAACTAGTCTAAGTCACAAGATAATATATAATAATAATAATGTACTTTATTTAAGTGTCAAGTCTTCTAGCACTGGAGCACTAATTGGGGACACTGCAAACTGAGATCAACAAATTAACGCAAACATGTATAATCAAATATTGGGGGTTTTGAAAACTGTGGTGCTGCGTCGGTGGGAAGTATAACAATATAATTTGGTTTTATCAACTGGGTTGATAATGTCAATTGGCCACCGTAAAGAGATTCAAGAGCTGACGTTTCGAGCGTTAGCCCAGTTGATAAAACCAAATTATATAATCAAATATTGGTTTTTGAGGAGAGTAATGTAAAAGTATCAAGTGGAACGTGACTTTCTGATGTTCGTTGTTTTGTTACAATTTTGGCCGTTGAGCTTCTGAAAGCTGTTTAACACAGTCATTGTATAAAGTTTGAATTACCTTGTTTAGGTTTGCACACTTTTGGTATTTTATTTTGTATCTTTTAGGGGTCAATAAAAGTTTCAGTAACACCCAGATTGGTCAGTCTTGTTTAGGGGTGTAATGCAAAATTTCCATCAATCATTCCTGTCTGTTTCTTATGGGAGTGAGTCCCCTCTGGTGATCCTGAAGATAGCAGCTAAAATAAATAGAGCGTCACTATAGAAATGGTACCAGTCAAATCTAAGCTTCATATGGCAGAGACTAGCTGACATGGCGAGTTTTGTGGATTTTAAAGGAAAAGATTGTGGCTTCATGGTGAGCTTCAGGAGCATAATAGAAGCTACTAAAAAGTTAAAATGGTCACTTACATGTATCAATTTTCCCGGGGATTGGGGCATTTGATTAGCTGAACTGGACCAAAATTCAAATGCCCGTGAATTGTCCAAGAAAGGGGGATGTTGAAGGGTAACCGGTCGTTTCGCCAACGTGTCAGTTCGCCAACGTCCAGTTCGCCAACGTACGAAGTCGATTCGCCAACGTCAAATGTCAGTTCGCCAACGCTAACATGTCAGTTCGCCAACGTCTAAAATACGTTTTGAAAAAGGTCTGTTCGATCGATGGCTGAGTATGTGCTGCCTGTAAATTTTGCATTCACTCGCTTTACAAACCGATCGAGCGATGGCCGATTGTATTTGAAAACTTTAGAACACGGCTTAGAGTATGTTCCGCCTGTTAAATCTTGTTATTTTTCTCACTCGCATAGCAACAAAGTCAAAAATAAACAACTTGAAATTCATATTCTGAGAGGAATTGTCGATGTTATATATTTTTATTAAACATTAATTTCGCCCCAATCCCCCTCAAATTTTATTAGGTTTCTTTATTGATAGTTCATTGCTGATCATTTCCTTTCGCAAACTTGGTGGCTCCTAAAGGAGCCGTTTTTTGTTTGTGGGTTTGTTGACTTGTTCAGTCTCCACGAGCCGGGCCGTTGAGATGACAGCAGGTTTTCAGCAGCTGTGCGGCGGTCTTCTCTTTTCTCTCGTACTGCTCCCAGCTGTCGAACAACCTTGCCTGAAGGTTGCGGTACTGCTTCCGCTGGACGCGCTTCAGTTTTCTTTCCGATACTAGCCTGATGGTGACGGCTGTTAGTCTCGCCTCTCTCTCCAGGAGCTCTATCAAGGAATACATAGATAAACTGCTCTGCCCACTCGCACGACGATTCAGAGCATTATGCCACCCCTCGATGTCGTTGTTAGTTCTGATCGGCTGTTGGTACACGCTCCAGTTCTTCGGAAGGAACACCGTGCTTTCTATCCACTGTCGTCTGATGTAAGCGACGAGGTTCTGTAGGGGCTCTGTCTTAGCTTGAACTTGCAGGCGAAGGAACATTGGAAGGATCTGGCGGTAAGGTAGGAACGGTAGGGCCATTAACTTTCTTATGTATTTGTAGACCGCATCGTCCTCAGAATACGCTCTCTGCAGGCCGAGCTCTTGCACCTGAAAACAAACATAGAAAAACACATTAGTTACTCAGTATATATATTCATATTCAATTATAAATGCTTATGTCGCTTAGGTAATTCGTCTCTTATATTCCAATATTCAGTTCTAACCGTCCTAAAATCTACACACGCACACAGGTAAACTAATTGCGAGACCGTACCTTCCTCCACACGGCTTGGGTCCAGTGGAAAACGCAGCCCTGGATAGATACAGCTGGCAGTACCGTTCTGAATGCCGCCCACAGCGCCTTTTCAAAGTCTATGGTGACTTGTTTAATGGCCGGCTCGCTTGGAAGAAGTTCGATGATCTTCTTTAGTACCTGGAAAACAATGTAACAAGACGGTAAGTTACATAAAATAATGCTCCTTTGTTGCCCCCGCAGGGTTTTGGCCCAGACGGCCAAAACCCGAGGAGGCCACTATTGAAGTCCCCGCGTATAGAGTATCGGATTTCGGTGTGATGCAGAAAAAATCTCGATTTTTGAGGAAAAAGTTCGCAAAGGATTGCCCAAAAGCGCGCAAAGGACTAAAAAAACTACGCTGGGGGTCGAAAGGATTCATATAAAAGAGCGAAGGATGCTGGGAACGGAGTGTTCGCTACGAGGTTTTGCCAGTGCTGAAGGTAAGGTTGTAGCTTTATAGATCGATTTATAGCTAAGTGGGCAATCGCATCGAAGTTTATTTGCTTTGAAATCAAACTTGTGGAAACAAGCTTCGCTTAGCGAGGGTTTTGAAGAATTGACTGGCACGAATTTTCTATATTTGTTCATCTACTATTTGACTGTAATACGGTCATACTCCGATTTGTCAGACACAAATCAAACAGGGCGCGAAAGACTCGCACCACAATCTAAAAGCATATTCAGTGATTGAGAGAAGGAAAAAACTGGTTTATATTGACTCAAAGCCTGTCTGTGATATTGGATTTTCAGATATCTAGAGATTCAGTGGTTTTGCCGTGCGGTTTATTCAGACTGTCACTTACACGGTCGCGAAATTTGTTCACCACGTTTATCATTTGTGAAGTTGATCATACGGCTTCACATTTGATATACATTCTTCAAAGAATAAAATATTTAAAAATTATTTCTCACAACAGATACAGAGAAACACTAAAAAATTATTTTCATAGCGTTACGGTTACAACAAATAATATAAGTAAAATCAAAAACATTCCCATTAAAAGTAAATTAAAACAAAAATTCACGTGTCTCACTTGACTACAGTTAATTAGGAAAATAGAACTTGAAATAGCGGGGGCAGCTTTAGTGAGAACTATTACTAGCATTAATTTTGTATCAATTCTGATGTGGCGTTAAAGTTTGATTTTGTTTTAATTCTAACGTGGCGTTGGTCTGATTTTGAACAAGGCTTAATGTATTAAACTTTACTATAATACATATCCTATATTTATATCTCACTTACATAAATTTATAACAAAACATTCATACCTTCTTGTAGTCTTTTTCTTTCTTGTTGGCCATCAAGACGAACACAAGCGGGACTTGCTTGGCATATTCCCCGGATCTGACGAAAGCGTTCACTGTCAGGAGCTGCTTGAACGGGTGACGAACAAGCTTGAACGTTCCGTCCACGTACCAGGATTTTGCGTGGGCCAGCGTATTCAGCTGCTCTTGTCTGGCGAAGATCAGATGGCGTCTCTGCTTCACTGTCAAGTCGGCTTGGAAGAAACCGGGAGGGAGACATTCCTCGACTAGTTCGAAGTCCAGATCCTTCGGGTGCTCAGGTCTGAGTTTCTGTCGGAGACGGTTTGCAGCTCTTGCCACATGCACTGGCTTAGGGAGTGCTGGACACGGTGCTTCTGTCAGTACTTCTAACATGACCTACAGAAAAAAACCCTGTCTTATTTACTTGTATATAAAATTGTTCGTTTAGAAAATAGTCCAAAGAAAATATGTTATGAGAGATTTCGTTTTTCGTCTTTCGTTACGCAACGCTTAAATAAAAAAAAATATATTGTTACCTCATCCACTATTGCCGACGCTGGCTTGAACTTATCCTCCAGTGCCTTACTCTTCACCTGGGAGACTATCTTGGCCGCGGTTGCTGCCCCCATCTCTACTGCATGGTTGTGACTTTGCTGGCCAGGCCTAAATACACCGTCCCGTTCTGTCACTGACGCTTTGCAGGGATTGCCTTTCGGGCGAACCGTACATTGCCAATACGTTGCATATGGTCGCCGCGAATGCACGTTGTAGCTGAAGCCAAGGCTGTCAATAAGGCTGGTGTTCCTCCTTTTCGTCCCGCTCTCGACTATCTGGAAGCTTACTGGTTGAAATTCTGCAATAACTTCCCCAGGGGCCGATTCCTCGAGTGATGACTCCATATTTTGTGACGGCAGTGGATCATCTTTTAAATAGAGGAGAATGAAACTATTATTAAAGGGACAGTATCACGGTGATCCTGTGTTGAAATAATTTTTCTGATTTCGCCTTTTTTATCCACACCATACCAAACCGTAAAACTAAAAATTAACTACCTTCCTTTCCCCTGTTCCTTCTGTAGTTCACTTGATGTTCTAAGGACCTTAGTCATAATTTTATAAGAAAAGCCTAAAAATGTCCATGATAATGTCCTTTAATTCTTTTATACCTAGCTATCGGATCAGAAAAGGTAAGTGTGATATATTGCATGGTTTTGATTGGTTAATGCAACTAAGCGTATAAAAAAAACATCACACCTCCTTCTCAGAGGCAGAGAGACGCTAATTGAAATGCGACTAAGCGTTAATGCAACTTGTCCGACTTGTGAATTTTTTGGCGACTTTTGTTAACTTTTACTAAAGGCACAGTTTTACAATTAATATAGTAAACAGAAGTTTGTGCAACAACACGCGCAATCAATCAAATACATTTACCGAGTGACATGAAAATTTCCATCGGTTCAACGGACTAAGCTAGACTTTGTTGATACGCGGAGAGTGAATCAGCAATGACAACACTTCTACACTACTCTGAACAATCCCGAATCGTATAAATTTTACGAAAGTTTTATTCGATCTGAAATCATAAAATAAATAACATTCTTAAACAACAGAACCTAACCAAAAAATAAGAGGCCTAAGTACATCATATAGCCTTAAAAACACGAACAGATTTAACTGAGAAAACCACGCGGTGTTACACAATTGCTAATCACATGCGGTATTACAGAAATTACACTAACAGAAATCAACGCGAATAATTGAAATATTAAACTAAATAACCTTTTAACGTAACGCAAATGTCACGCGAGCAATGTTCTTCTCGAAACAAAGTTTTATAATACAGTCGGCCATCGATCGGTTTAACGTCCTTTGTTAGACTTCCTTGTAATGCGAGTGAATGCGATGAACAACACAGTTCTACGCGCGTAATCAAACAAATAAATTCAGACTCAATGGCTCTGTAAATGTTTAATAAAAAGATTTTACAAGCGGTTCATACTCTAAAGATAAATAGGTATCATGAAATACGATCGGCAGTCGATCTGTTAACATGGCGTGGGGAGTGAGAGCTTGGGGAGAGTGAAACAAACATTTTCATAGCCGAAACGAACAATCTGTCTTACATCGGTGACATTACATCGATCTATCTGGATCGAAGGTGACATTTTCACATTTACATCGAAGATGAGGTAAGTTGTAAATACATTTCAGACCTTTTTTAAAATGTATTTTTAGACGTTGGCGAACTGACATGTAAGCGTTGGCGAACTGACATTTGACGTTGGCGAATCGACTTCGTACGTTGGCGAACTGGCGTTGGCGAACTGACACGTTGGCGAAACGACCGGCATTCTGTTGAAGCTTTTGTTTGACTGGTCCATAAGCAACACGGTTCCTTTTAGCTTACGATCATTACAAGTCATCAGAAATTGCAGTTACCGTGAATAATCTTTGAAATACTTCAGTTGCACTTAGCAAAACCTATATGTAATTTAAAACAAAAAGTGTAACACAAAAAGCATCAAAATCTCACCTAAAATCTTGACAAATCTTTGCTTTTTTATTTTCCTCGTGGTGTACTCCTTACACAAAGTAAATGTGAACAATAGATTTGACGCTGATCAACGTAGATTCGGCTCGAAGACGCGTTCCCTGGCAAGTAAGTTTCCAGTTTCACCACAAATGTTTCTTTTGTCCAGGGCTGCTAGTCGCTCTTGATTGGCCGAACATCCGTCAGTTTGTTGTTTACCATTTACATTGGGAAACCGGTTGGTCGACGGTTTGTGCAAATGGAAAGCAAAAATCCCCAATGGAAATTTCCGTTTGGGTTTGGAGTGTTCCATTTACAAAACAGACCCAAATTACCGAGAAAACCTAGGGCGAGTTTGATATATTTGCGTAGGGCCTGGAACTTGTGGCGAATGGCAAATGGTAAGCACATTTTCCGTTGGGAAATTCCGTTTGGGAATTTTGGACTACCTTTCAAGAAATCCCGTTTTCCCGAGAAAATTTCCGTTCGGGGAGACAAAATTAGTCTTTCCATTTACGTTCCATCCGGAATTTCCGGATTTTTTGGGTAAATGGTAAACAACCACAGTGTCGTCATTATTAGTCTTCATGTCCCCGTCCGAATTTCAAAGCTTTTCATGTCGCAATTTATAAAATTTCGAAAAGTTACCATGTCGATGTCGGAATTTCGTTCAGCAAGAGTCGCGCGTAATTTTTGGAAATGTGGAATGTCTCCTTCGGAGCATGCTCAATAACACATGCATTCTCATAAGTTCTTTGTCGACGAAATGTATCAGCCTGTGAACAGGCTATAGACTGTTCACAGCCGCTCCATTTTTTTCAACTCAAAAGAACGCGCGCGAGCAAAACACACAGCGAGCGCAGCGCTAAGGGGAGTCCAGTTCTCTCGCGATTGATTCACCGCGTTCGCCAATCGAGGAAAATACGAAAAAATAGCGGACTGTGAAAAAAAAAAAACAGCGAGCGGAGCGAGCCACATCTTCTCGCCGAGATCGGAAAAGCCGTGCGCGTCAATAAATATAAGGCAGGGTGTAGATTTTTACAGTCAACTTGTCGACATCTAAAGTATTGCACATGGCTTTCCGAAGTTATCCCCCAGATCACTGCTTGATTCTGCAGAGGCTGCTAGCACGCGAGGAAACAATGGCAATGAATGAATATATGTGGTAAAAAGGTGTGAAAATTATTACAATCATGCAGTTGTTAATCTGTAATTATTTCGCACTTTTAACCTATAAATTCATTTATTCATTCCATTTTTTATTTATGATTATTTTTAAAAACGCTGTTGGTTGGCAGCTGAAACCTTATTTTAACGACGCAGCACTTAGTCCGCCCGACCTCACCCCTTGTGGGCGTGCGCAGCACTTAGTCCCCCCGACCTCAACCCTTCTGGGCGTGCGCAGCACTTAGTCCCCCCTACCTCAACTTTTCTGGGCGTGCGCAGCACTTAGACCCCCCGACCTCAACCCTTCTGGGCGTGCGCAGTGCCCCCGACCCCAACCCTTCTGGGCGGCAAAAACTCGGTTTTGTTTTTTCAAGAATGCCAGCTCTTTAAATGAATTGATAGGGTATGTAGAATTGACGGATTTCAACAAAATTTGGCCAGACCATTTATTAAGCATTGAGGAACAAAGGAGTGTCGGGGATTTTTAAAATATTTCTTTTGGCAGCTGCGAACGCACCGAGGCCGGGAAAATTTTTGATTCTGTAACTTTATGGGTTTCTAAATAAGATAACGAATCGGAATACATGAAATCCCTGACACATTTTGATAGAGATTGTTGCTTACTGATTAACACGGTGCAGTGCTTTTCCATGAGCGTTTGCCTTTGATACCCGACTAATTCGGCGGAACGAAAGTCTGTTGTTTTCTTTTCCCGTAATGGACGAACAGCGCAACGGATATTTTTATCAATTTCTGCAATTCAACACCTTTCCATTGATATATGGTGAGTGGTAGTTTCCTTGAAAACAACGTAGGTAGGAATTTTTTCCGAAGGACACCCGCGAAGGTATTGTGTAACCTTAAAACTTGACGAAAGTCTTGAAGCCATACCCTGTCAGGAGGACAGACTCGCTTTACATTTTATACCCTGTTGAAGACCTGGACTGACTCGATTGATGGTTCAAAAACCATACTCCATCCAGTGGCACGTCACCATATAGCCCATAAACGGGAGTAGCCGCTCCTTTCGCCCCCCTCCCTCCCCCCTCCGCCCCCCTCCTTTCCTCAGTCGGGCGCCCGGGCCACATCCCCAGCCCTCTCGTCTCAGCATTCAGTCCTAAGCCCGCAGCACGAATTTGTCAGCGGCGTTGCAAAACAATATGACGTCATTCGTAGCAACGCGCCATCTTGGAAATGTAAATTAAGGAAGAAATGTGTTTGTAAACTGTACCGAAAAAGAGCCGGATTTTCAATAGTTTAATAAGGAGTTGATTAGGAACTACCTGTTGATAACAGGTTGAATTTCTTCAGCTTCCATGGGCCTAACGTGGATAAAGTACACAGTCCGGCAGATCCAAGTTGACATGTAATTTAGTTGCTGTTTGCTTGATCGAATGTCAGCTGAAATCAAAATGGCTTCAAAATCAAGAACAAGTAAGGGAAAAGCGTCTGTGTATTTACAAAGAGGGATGAGCGACGAAATCAGCTATGAAGACTTGCTGCTTGCTCAATATATGGACGAAATCCAGAAGGCTCGTCCGGTTCGGAAAGAAAGGTAAGACAGCTAGATCAGGTGATTTGTGAGATTTTAAAAATGTTAATTTATTAGTTATGCATTTGATAAAGATTTTAACTTAATTATACCTTCGTTATTAGGTTAAATAAGTTAGATTTTATCTTTTGCCCATCCCCTATAGATGTCATAGTTACAAGATTACTGTGGGAAGCATGTTGTACAGTGTATATTAGCTAGGTCATTCACTTTTACAATATTTGTTTTCAGGTTAAGTTTGTTTAAACCATAAGATTATATAACTCTCATAATAAGTTAATAATAAGTCAAACTCATAATAAGTCAAAATGACCTTATATGATAAGTTTACAATGCAGCACTCTCACTGAGCTTGGAAGATGCGAATATCTGGATAATTTTCCAGACAAGGGGTATGAAGTATGCAGAGATATTTTGAAAGTAGACGGCACTGGGGGCCCTTTTTAAGGGTTTTTGTAATGGCCGCTTTCTTCCCGCTTATCTCCAGCAAATTGTAGCCAGCGAAAATGTTTAAGTAGCCAGCGATATCGCCGGTCGCCGGCGCTTATTGACAACCCTGGGTATTTCTGTTGAGACTGAGAGATTCACATTAAGTGCTAGCATCCTAGGCAGACATATTTTTGGCTCGTCATGCAATCTTCCTAATCAAGGGACGTCTGCTGAAATGAGCAACTTCTTTTCTTGTTGCAAGTGCAGGAGTTCGTCATGTCCATAGCTCAGCTGGAGAGAGTGCCTCCCCAGTGTTTGGGACATCATGGGTTCAATTTCTGTTGGGGACTTTCATTTTTGCTTTGACCACAACACCTTTCTTATGCTGCAAAATTGTTTATGTGTTTCAAAGGGAAGCAAGATTATCTCCATATGCTGTTTCAGCACACACTAACAGCAATGCTCAGTTGAAGCGACCCAAGTCTGCTATTTTATCCCAGAAAGGAAGGTCTAAAAGAAGCACTGATCGTCCAAACTGGGATAGCATGCCACAAACTGTTATCGGCTGGGCGGACAAGACAGACTGGACTACTGCTGAGCAGCGTCCAAAGCAGCGTTCCCGTCCAGTCTCAGCTCCTGCAACCAGAAACAGGTGGGTTGTTGTTAAAATCATGGTGTAATTTGGTAATCTTAGAAATTGCTCATTCCTTCTTTTCTTTGCTTCTTCCTTTGTTCTTTACTCTCTTTATTTCATTGTTTCTTTTAATTGGCTGATTTGTTTGCATGTATGTTCATTCATTCTCTTCTTTCTACCTTACTTTGTTCTTTCGTACGCTGGTCCTTCCATCCATCTCCTGTCTGTCTGTTTGTTTATTCGTATATTCATTCATTCATTCCTTTGCTACTTTGTTCAAAGTTTTCTTCTGTCTTTTCTTTCATCTTTTACTAATCCGTCCAAATGACAAGAGTGGCATAATGCAATTTGCCCTGAAGCAAAGTGTTTTGTAATACACGTTTACAAATATTAACAACAAATTAAATGTGACATGGCAACTGTAATTGAAATGTTTCTACTTTTTTCTTGATTTAGATCAGGTTCATTTAGTTCTGGAACTTCATCATTTTCCCGAAACACTTCAGGTAACTTGCATCTGATATATGATGATTGGTTCACAAAATAATCCTGGTAGAATACTACCAGATACTCTATAAGGTTGGCTACCATCTGTGATATTACTTTTTATTTTCTTTAGCTTCTAGTTCTGCAAGTGGTAAGAAAACCAAGCCACTCTACAAGAAAAAGCCCTCATTCATTTGTGTCAGGGCATTTCAGAATGGAAACAGAGATAACTATGCAAGAATTACGGTTCCAGATCTTCAACAGGTACATTAGCTAGCAGAGCTGTAAATATCAAAAGAATGATTTATCTACGCAATGAACAGTACTGCTAAAAAAATAATGTAAGTTACCACCTCTCGTCTCATTTCTCGCGAGATGCATCTCATTTCTCTCTAGAAGCTTCTTGTTTCTTGCGAGATTGACTGAAGCGTCTGGACAGTATGGAATATATTGCTCGTGAGAAGCTGGCGTACAATTTAAGGCTTTTGTTTGCAGCGCCAAATCGACGGAAAAAGTTAAACTGACTCGAATTGTCACAAAGCTAAGGTTAACATCAGGCTTCAGAATTCCACTGGCGTCGATTTGTTTGACAACAACAAACATGCTTGTGTGAATGGTGAATATTATCTTCTGAGGTGATGCCACCGGCATCGAAGCAAGAGTCATCTGTAACATTTTCAGTCATAGTTATTAATTCTTGTAGCGGCCAAATTTCCGATTCAACAAGTATACCATCTCAGTATTGAGCCAACTGTAAGCTCACACAGTTTGAATTCTTGCAAAGTCACAGCTTGCAATTTTAATTTTTTCTTTTCGCAGCTTCTTGACACCTGCACAGACAAACTTGGACTTGTGTCTGCAGCAAGGAAACTCTTTCTATCTGACGGCACTTTAGTCACCCATCCCAGGCAGATTTCAAGAGATGTTGATGTGTATGTTTCCTGTGGGGAGGTTTTCCGAGACCCATGTGCTGCTATTCGAGGTATTGATTGAGACTTCGTTTACACTAGAGGATATTTTCCCGGATTCATAAATGTTACCGGAGTTAGGTCCGCCATCTTGGTTTACTGCAAACCCGTAAGATCGCAGGTGGATAAATATCCGGATTCACTGAAATACGTGAAAAAACATTGCTGCTTCAACAGTATTCTGATACGAAGTATTCGCTTTGGATTTCGGATTCAAAATCTCCGGAGACACGACCAAACCAGGACATTTTTGTTTCGGATTCACCCGCCAGTGTGTAAACAGCAAAACAAATCTGGTACTAAACCATCTCAGATTCGTCACGAATCCGGGAAAATTCCTTCTAGTGATCTTTGCTACAATGAGCACAGTTACTTAAGCCCTGATCAAACAGTCATAATAGTTGATGATAGTTCCAGCTATCATCTCTGTTTGAGCACGAACTATCATTTACTATCATTCACTTTGAACTTGTTCAAAATCTTCATGATAGTTGATGATAGTTCGGGGAATTAAAACTATCATCGACTATCATGCATTGTTTGATTGGGGCTTTAAGACGATTCCCTAGTTTTTTATTGGGCATCCTTATTGCACATGATATCACTCCTGATCATTGTGGTGACACATGAGCATGGTGATGTATTAATTAAAACAAAGCACAACAGCAGCACAACACAACACAACAGCAGCACAACACAGCACAACACAACAGCAGCACAACACAGCAGAACACAACAGCAGCACAACACAACACAACAGCAGCACAACACAACACAACAGCAGCACAACACAGCACAACAACAAAGCAACACAACACAGCAACACAACAGCAACACAACACAACAAAACAGCAGCACAACACAGCACAACAACACAGCACAACACAACACAACACAACACAACACAACAACACAACAAAACAGCAGCACAGCACAGCACAGCACACCACAACAGCAGCACAACACAGCACAACACAGCACAACACAACACAACACTGCACAACACAGCACAACACAACACAACACAACAGCAGCACAACACAGCACAACACAACACAACAGCAGCACAACACAGCACAACAAAACACAACACAACAGCAGTGCAGCACAACACAACACAACACAACAGCAGCACAACACAGCACAACACAACACAAAAGCAGCACAACTCAGCACAAGAACACAGCACAACACAACATGACACAACACAACACAACAGCAGCACAGCACAACACAACAGCAGCACAACACAGCACAACACAACACTGCACAACACAGCACAGCACAACACAACACATCACAACACAACACAACACAACAGCAGCACAACACAACAAAACAGCAGCACAACACAACAGCAGCACAACACAACAGCTGCACAACACAACACAACACAACAGCAGCACAACACAGCACAACACAACACATAAGCAGCACAACACAACACATAAGCAGCACAACACAACACAACACAGCAAAACACAACAGAAGCATAACAAAGCACAACACTGCACAACAGCATCACAACACAGCACAACACAACAGCAGCAAAACACAGCACAACACAACAGCAGCACAACACAACCGCAGCAAAACACAACACAACAGCAGCACAACACAACAGCTGCGCAACATAGCACAACACAACAGCAGCACAACACAACAGCTGCGCAACACAGCACAACACAACAGCTGCACAACATAGCACAGCACAACACAACAGCAGCACAACACAGCACAACACAACAACAGCAAAACACAACAGCAGCAAAACATAACACAATAGCAGTACAACAACAGCACAATACAACAGGACAACACAGTACAACACAGCAGCTGCACAACAGAACACAGCACAACAAAGCACAACACTACACAGCACAACAGAACACAGCAAAACACAACATCACCACAACACAGCACAACACAACACAACAGCAGCACAACACAGCACCACACAGCACAACTCAACACACAGGACAGCAGAGCTTAGCACAGCACAATACAACACAACACAGCACTGTACAACATAGCACAGCACACAGCACAGCACAGGACGACATAGTACGGCAGAGCACAGCACAACAGAGCACAGCATTGTCAACACAATATAGCATGACTCAGAACTCAGCAGAAATATGTCAGTAAAACTAAATATTTTAACCCAGAAAAATACTAAGCATGCCTCTTGGACTTTTGATTTTAAGTCCGTGATAATTGCATGATAGTATGTTGATTATAAAAACAATTGCATGAACAGCGTGACGTTAATTGGGTCTTGGGTTTTCCTATTATTGTATTTAATATTAACAGACAGAGAAGAGCTTCGCAGATCTGCTTCTTGGACCCTCAGCGGGATTGTTCTACCTGAGGATCGCTCCAGAGGTCGCACAAAACCGTCGCTCTCTAAGAGGATGCAGTCACTGGTTGAAAGTCAGAAGAGAAGAATACTGGTGTTCAGGAATGGTGAGAGCTCTGAGGGAGTAGAGATAGTGGCTGGAAGATTTGATGAGGTATGTTACAGAACTTCTTACTCATTCTCGTCCCCATAGCCCTTTTCGTTTCTCTTAGCCGGCAAGGCCTTGGCACGAGAAACGAAGGGCTCTGGAGACAGGATTTCCAGTCTGAAATTCTAGGACTTCTGGACTTCATGTATATAGCATTGATGTTTCTACATGTTATGTGTTGTAATAAGGCGGCCGGTGAACATTTTGACTTCTGTTTAAGATTTTTTTGTTCTCAACAGCTAATAAAAAAATTCGAATTTTTTTGAAAATCGTATGTCCCAGAGGCCTTCGTTTCTTGTGCCAAGGCCCTCCCAGGCTAAGGGAAATGAAAAGGGCTATAGGGACGAGAATGCTGCTTACTTTGGTTGTTCTCTATTTTTGTAAAAGTTACAAATCTTGCTTGCTATATCAAGTAGAACACAGAATAGGGAATGAATCACGGATCATGTATTTCTTTGTTTAGTTCCTGGATGACTGCACTAAGAAGTTAAATCTCGAGTCTGGGGCCAGACTACTGTTTGACTGGCAAGGAAAGGAAATCGAGAGCTTTTCTGAAGGTTGGTTATGTTATGTTGGGCTATTCTATGCTATGTACAGCTTGCTTATTTTGCTTTGTTAGCTCCGGGTATTTCAGAGAGATAGGTCAGGGCTCCTAAATTTTCCAATTGAAGTGGTCGCCAAGACAAAAAGTTAGGAGCCATTTTTCATGTGGAAGGTGTCGCCACAGTTGGAAAAGAAAAAGCCTGCAATATACATTGTTAGTAAAAGGGACATTTAATTTTGAATTATACAATGTAATGTTTGGAAAATCCAAGATGGCGGGTGTTGACATGTTGACTTTGTAGCATTCACGACGATTTTGCTTAACAGACCTCATCGTTCGTTTAGTTGAAAAATACATCAAGGTAAGATATGCAAAGCACAAAGAGTTCTGGTCGCCAAGTTTCGCCAACTTGGTGACTAATATTTGAATCTTGGTTGCCAGCGCGGTAATTTTAGTCGGATTGGCGACTGTATTAGGCGGAATTTCGTGCCCTGTAGGTAACAAAGCTATCATCTGCTAATTAAGAGGGCATTATAACAGGCAATGCAGTCCTACGAAGTCATACATTTTGTTGTGAATTTATGTTTTGTAGTGATACATCAAAGGGCCCTAGTCAGCCACACCTTTGTTTACATGCAAGAGTTTCCGTAATGTATTGTGCGCTGAGCCTCTTGAAATGTAAGAGAGCAGTGACAAACGTGCTGAAGGTTATAATTAAACACTTCCAGAAACATAATACACAGCAGTGCAATTATAAGATTTTGCTTCACCATAATTATAATTGTCATAATTTTATGGCATCGAAAATGGCTGACTAGGGCCCTTTAAGAGCAGTTTTCACTTGAAGGCCGAAAGTAATGTTCATTTTCTTTCATTTTGTAGTCACTATGCTTAGTGGCTACAAAAAAAAGCATTCATAACTCATGCACTGATGTTTCCCTTGCTTCATGCAAGCTAAATATTGCTTCAAGACTTTATTGCTTTACTGGACTGCCTTTGTTATTGGATACAGTTAAATTGTAACTTTGTTTTGGGTTTACAACACACTCAATTGAAACTCATGTCTTACTAATTGCTATGATCCCTGTTAGTTCCTGTATTGGACAGAATTCTTCAGCCATCGACCAGTGTCATATTAGGACCTGTTTGGGTGACTAGAGGAGGAGAGAGGTTCAGCCCTAAAGGAGCTTATCACTTCATTACCACACTGTTGATGAGCACCAAGGAAAGGATAAAACAAAGCAAGACTTACAAGCAACAGGTACAAAATTATGCAGCTATCAATGTTAAGTCGCATGTCAAGACCGCGGGGCATAGATGGGGGAGTTGACAGTAGTTATCGTCTCGTAGTGGGAACTTTTAAATAACTGCCTTAGTGGACTTCCTTGCAATTTTAATTAATTTATTTGTGTTTAGTGACTCTTTTGACCATCCACAAATGCCCCAGGCAGGATATTGTAACAAAAAATCTCAGTTTAGTTCAAACCTATGCCCAGTCTCCCTCTCCTGTGGCTTACAGACAACCTAGTTTAATTTATGCACATAATAATTATTAATATATACACTTTTATCATATTTTTATCAAATTAGTCAAACATAATGTGCAAACTGATATTAATTATTGTTAGTTTTTATGCACAGTTTAGCTTTGTGTATTCTTTGAATATTTAGTCTTTGTGAACCCCTCCCCCATCCCCAGGTATTTCCAATTCCTTCAATCTGTAGGGATGGGGGAAAGGAGAGAATTGAGATTATTTTATGGAACTAAACATCGTATTTGTTTGCCCAAACAGCTTGAACAAAGTCTTAAAGGTGAAGAAGTTGTCTCCAAAGAGATAATGGCCATGAGTGAAGAAGAGATTGAAAATGAAATAAAAGAGGTGGGGCTACTCTGTTTATCTTGCCAACTTTGCAAAACAGTGACATGACACTGATCATTACAAGGTACTTAGCCATTAGCTTTACAATGAAAGAATGTGTTATCTCCAGGTAAATAGCTGAACATAACTATAGATGTCACTAATCAGCAGGAAAGACCTCAACTTCTCCCTACTACAACACCAACTACTATTAATTGTATCAACAAACACCTCCCTGTTACAGACATGCTTTGGAGGGGATTTTTATGTTAGGCTAATGGATCGATGGGCTTGTGGAATTCGAAGGTGCCTTTGCTTCAAATTGTTTTATTGGAATGTTGGTACTAAATTCTATTGTTCAACATTGATGCTTGATTAAAGGTCGACCAGCACATCAGTGATCTGTCGAGTGTGATGCCGACACTAACATCTCATCTGAGCATGGTGGAGTCTGCGACACATGATGAAGAGTCTGCGGGATTGGAGAATTACAGATATCAGCACTTGACACATATTGCTCCAGAGAGCAGGCTGTTAGGAAAACAGGGACTCAAATTAAAGGTACAAATATGGGAATTTTTTATTACAGTTTACTTCCGGCCCTGGTTGTTCAAAGTGTGAATAATGCTATCCATTGGTTAAATCACTATCCAGTGGATAGTGCAGTTTGTTTTGTCAACACTTATTCACTGTTTTGTGATTTATACAGTGGATAGCATTTCCCACCCTTTCAGCAAATGGGCCCAGGACTGTTAGATATTAAATGGTCGATTCCGTCTATGAGATACATCCGCAGGGATTTATGGTAGTACTTGTATGCAACTTCGCTCGCCAATTCTCAATGACGTCATGCACGTGATGCATTCAACTACCATGATTTCCTGCAGTGGTGTCTCTTAGATGGAATTGGCTATTGAGTGCAGTCAAACTTCCCATAAATGGATCAGTAAATAATTATGGACTATGACTACATGTATGCCTTCACACTGTACAGTCAACAATCAAAGAAACTGAAATTTTAATTTTTTTTTCACGTTTATGAAAATAATGTGTTTCCCTCCCTTTTGTGATGCAGCTATATGAAAATGGTTCCTCAGATGACAAAGTTGTACTTTACTTTAATTTGCACGAGGCTGAGAAAGGAATCCAGGGTGATAAGTCACAGTTATTGCATCGTTTTCTTGATGCTTGCACCAGCTGTCAGAAGGTGACAGACAGTGGAGGTGGGCCTGCAGGAAGGAGGATTGCCAAGAGAGTCTTTACACGGGATGGGGAGGAGATTACAGACGTCCATGACTTGGTTTATGATCAAGACATATGGCTGTCTTATGGAGAGGACTTTAAACCACCTCATGGTAAATCACTCTAAGAATAATATTTTGCCCTTCTTACTTGACTGTGTAATTTATAATAAGGTAGGAAAAATGTGGTGCACTGCATTCAAACACACAGTGTCTTGTGCAATCCATGTACCATAATTGAAGTTGTTGTTTCAGGAAATATTCACACGCAACCCAAGTAATATCTTTGGAAATTCCAAGAGGGAGGGCGTTTCCTTAAAGTGCATATGAAGCGAAATATTTTTAATGTATATTTCTAATATATTGCTCCAAAAATGTCCGCCAATTTGCGCGGTCAAAATACCAGATCGTGACGTCACGCTGGTTGCATCTCAGATCAAAGGTGAGGAGGACAGTGAGAAAAGTTAGAACCTTATCCTATTGCATTCGAACGGTTAACAAACGGCTATTCGTTTCGAGACGGCTACTTATTCAGAACACTTTCACCTGAGAGGTTCCTACTCAGCGCTTACCCAAAACGGCCCTTTGCAACCAAGTGACGTCACATTAAGGATTTTACAATAGAAACTCGATCCAGGCTCTGGACACTTTAACGCCAGAAAAATCCCATTTTATAGCCCTCAAAATCGCTCAAATCTTTATTGAGTGTAATTTTTCTACTTGCAGTAGTTTTCTTTACATGTAGGGGAACTGAAAACGGCAAAGAAAAAATTCGCTTCATCTGCACTTTAATTGTGGTCAAGTTTGCAAAGGCTAGCGAGGATGGGAAAAGCTTGTTATAACGGCTTTTGGGGTTATCGAGTGTGATAACAAAACAGACACTGATCCAGACCAAGACTTAACATAATTAATTGGGAGTTAAAATCTAAAGGTTTTTCAGTGGGAGTGTGCACCTGGACGGATCCCTTTGAGGCTTGCACCTTTAGCAAAATTCTGTTATTGGAAAATGATCACCATTTTTCTTGGATCAACCCCTGGTCAGGCAGCGTAATGAAGAAGTCTTGTGAAAGACTTTTGATGGTGACTGCCCGGGGGAGGGGGGGAGGGACTCCCCTATCAAAAAGACGTGGGTGCTATTCATACCTTTTAGTATGCGTACCTTTTAGGGTGCTTTGACCAGTAGAGTTGTTGTGGTACCTTTTAGGGGCCTTGAAGGAGCTACATCACAATTATTATTTTGAGTCAATTTGTAGACAACCTAATTTAACCTTAAATGTAGGAAACCTAAAAATAGTAGTTTGCTAAAGAAGAAAAACTCCAAAGGATTGATACTAAACCAAAAAGGAGCAAGGATGGCTGGGGATGGGAAAGATTGAAATGGATTGGAAAAGCGATTTAGAAAAGATTAGGTTAAATTTTTCAAAGCGCACAAACAATGACGTAGATCCTTTAAGGTAATCGATCTAAAGAAATTCAGGAACTGCAGCCATAGTTGTTACTTTAATAGCTTTTAATTCTGAAATATTTAGGGCACTTGAAAATACTCTGTTAGTTTAGAATAGAGTGTTTTCGCTCACGTGACTAGCATCCATATTGCTTTACTGAAGCAAAAGGAAGAATTTGCAAGAAAATAGAGTTCAATTCCCAAAAGATTCGTTCACTCCTCCAACATGGCTGCAATTTCTTTGTTGTACTCCTGGGAGGCGCAGTGGCCTAATGGTTAGTGCGCTGGACTCTGGATCGGACGGTCCGGGTTCGAGTCCTGGCCGGGCCACTGCGTTGTGTTCTTGGGCAAGACACTTTACTCTCACAGTGCCTCTCTTCACCCAGGTGGGGTAACCCTGCGATGGACTAGCATCCCATCCAGGGGGGAGTAGAAATACTCTCTGTCGCTTCATGCTACAGAAACCGGGATAAGCTCCGGCCTGATGGGTCACTAGGCCCGACTGCAGACTTACCTTACTCCTCCAACATGGCCGCCGTGACGTCACGTGAACACACTCTATTGAATCCTCTTTGTATCAGTGAGGTATGCACCTGTTCATTATTGCTTTTCAGTTGTTGTTCTTGAGCTGTGTTTAGACAAGGCTACCTGCATGTCACTTTGGGGTGAGAAGGAAATGGTTCAAAGAGAAAGTTTTGCTGATGAGGAAGGAAGTGGCAAGGTAAAAGCTTCCCTCTGGAGAGCTGTGAATGGCTTTCCATCAGGAAGCAAACGCCATCAGGTCACTTTGCTTAATCCAGGCAGTGAACTGACTCAAGCACAAAATCTTCAGGTGAGCACCAAATAGTGGTTTTTGAAAAATGTGCCTCCCAGAATTTTGTGTGGATCTTGCCATCGTAAATATTTGTCACAATGCTTTCTCAGAGCCTCAATTTCTGTTTCAAGCCTAAGACAATTTTTCGGGATAAATTGCAGAAAAATATATCAGTCTCGAGAAGTCTGAAATTAACCATTCACTTCCCTAAATATATGGTTGCGGCTGGCAACTATTTTAACTTTATTGCTGTTTTTGTGTTGACACTAGGTTATGCGTGTGGATGAGACGGGCTGCTTCCTGCAGTATAAAGAAAATAAAAACCTTGTCCTTTATCCAGAGCTTGTTGTTACAGAGAAGAAAAAGAAAAAGAAAGTGTGGCCCCCAGACGCTCAAGAATGGGTTATAACACAGGTATACAATGTAGAATTACCAAATCTTGCTTAAAAGTAACATGAAATTATTATCAAAATTGAAAATGTTTTTGTTTCAGAGTGGTTTAATTCACAGCAAAGCTATGCCGCAGCTAGTCCTGTCCAGATCAGAGCATGCTGTCACTGTGAAGTATGCTGATGTATCAGTGGAAGGGTATCCTGTGTTGATAGCAAAAAGGTACCTGTCCTGTAGCTTTCAATCTATGCTACCATCAAGCCTTACAATACATTTTTTTATTTTAAATTATTGTTTACCTATAAACTTAACTTTAAAATTATACATTGGAATACTGGTTGTTGAGACCCCCAGGGTAAATGGAAACTGGTTGGAGAAATCACAAGTTGGAGAAATCAGGGGGTATAAAGCAAATCCAGGAAGAACCACTTCTAAAGTTCAAGTTATTGGGGGAAATTGAAAAAAAAAAAGAGGGTTTGAGTAATCAGGCTTTCATAGTCCTAAAGGGCCGAATTCAATTTCTGAAAGTTATTCGACATTAAATTTACTACCATTTACATGCAATTTTAGGAGTGTTTTATGCAAATACAAAATTATAGAATTAATATTAATATAATTTGAAGGAGTGATGGTGCTGGCATAAATCCCCAGGCAAGTGATAGATAGTAGATTTCTAGACTCTCCACCCAATAATTTATTAATTTGGCCTGTGTATAATTGTGAAGGAAAAGGTGAATTTCATATTATATCCACAGTCACTCAGGCCCTTATTCCACACACCCCTCCCAATGCACTAGTCATTGCTAATAAATGGTTTGAACACCTTGTTTTTTGGGTAACTGTAGGGATCCCAGTGATGCCAACCAACAGTGGGGATTTAGCCCAACAGGGCAGATCTACTCTCTTTCAAAACCAAACCTAGTGCTCACTTACACTGGAGATCACGATGTTACAGACATCAGTTCTGATGAAAAACCACCACAGTCTGTCTCACCGGAGAAAGAAGTATCACATGGCTTGGAAAATTTACATTTTATGGATGAGCTAGAAGGATTAAGTGATCAAATGGCAGAGGGTGTTAGTCTAAAGCCCAGTCCATCTCTGTCAGACCAAGCAGAGGAGAGTACTGAGACTGGTCTTGCTCAGCTTAAAGATGAGTTCCTTGGTCGAAAATATTCACTTGCACTTCTACCAAGAAAGCATGCGGAAGGTGCTCAGAGGTTAGTTGTGAATCATGTGGTAAGCTTGAATTCTGGCAATCTCTCAAGTAGTGCAGGCTCATTTCCTGAACAACAGCTGTGGATTGAAAGGGTTAACTTGTTACAAGAAAATATGCCACTGATAATTGTGATTAATTTTTTTCATTTCTGTTGCAGATGGGCCATCAAACAGGAAGACTTGAACAATTTTGGCCAATGGAAATACTCCACAATTCCTAACCCAGAGTGGAATAAGAGAGCTTTGTCATGGCCAGTTAATGAAGATGGGACATGGAATATGGTACTGGAATAAATAGATCGTTACGATGTAATTTCAATGCTTTTTCCATTTCATCGTGATCAGTACATGGTTAATGAAAAACAGCTCTCAGTCAAAACATTTGTTGGCCAACAGTTGGTTGTTTCCTCTTCTATCGATAAACTGTTGAAGGTACTAGTAATTTTCCTGCAACCTTTGCAACACACTGTGCAACTTTTTGTTTTCAACTAGGTAGTTTTGTGCATTATCATTAGACGTAAGCTCTTGTTAACAAACCCAGTTCTCCAGGAGCCAAGAAAACTCTCATCCAGTTGTACATGACAAGTAGATTTTTCTTTTCCTTGTCTTTGTGATCAAGTGAAAAGGAAAATCTACTTGACAAGTCATCTACTGACTGAATCTTTAAAAGTCAGCTAAGACAAGCACACAACCACCCAGAGCAAGTAAAATTTGCAACCTGGTTGTCCAAAAGCAAGCTCGAATTCAAGGTTTTTTTACTTTATTAACGTGTCATAGTATTTAGTTAAAATAGCTAATTGGGGACAAAGTGTTTGCAAGAATAATGTCAAGGCTCACATAACAGCTTAAATATATTTTGTGATGTGTCTATCTGGTTGTCAAACGATCTGAGTTCATGCCTCAAACGGCACTGCTTTGTGTTCTTGGGCAAGACACTTTACTCTCATGGTGCCTCTCTTCATCCAGGTGTGCAAATGGGTACCGGCGAATTTAATGCTGCCTGGGGGGGAAAACCCTGTGATGGATTAGCATCCCATCCAGGGGGGAGTAGAAATACTCCTAATCATTTCATGCTTAGGCTTTGGCCTGATGGGCCACTAGGCTTGTATGCAGACTTAACCTTTTTTATGTATCAATGTTGGTATGTATCTCTCACATAGGACTTTACCTGGCCCATGGAAGGGTTTCTGCTGCCTTATGCCCCACCAGTCAAGAGGCTCTCACAGAAAAAGACGATGGCAACAGGTAAAAACAACAAACTACAGTTGCTAGCAAAATTGCTCACGGAAGTCACATTTTTCTTCCAATGATGCTAGACCACTGGAAAATAAATGTTATTTTTCAAAGGAAGGCTGCAAGAGGTGTTTAAATGATCTTGGCAACTCGCCATCAGTTCTGAATTGATTTTAGTTGCAATTTCTTTTTTAAAGAACAGAACTTTCATTAAGTTACAGCTACAAATAGATTAGGAGAGATTTCTTAAAACATAAAACTGTAAAAACGAACGATAAAATCTGACGTTTGGTCACGTGTGGACATTTACATAATGTGGACATTTGTGTGGAAGAATTCAAAAGTTTCATTAATGTTATAATCTCAGAAATTGCAGAAGATCTGTTGAATTTGTTAGATTGTGTGCTTGCGGATAAGTTATGCAAGCATAATAATGGAAGCCAGATATGATTTTCAGTTAATTTACAAGTCTGCATTTCAGCAGGTGCCTTGGATAACAGTGACAATAGTTATTTAAGGTGGATGTTAATTATTAATTTCTGGGTGATTTTTGCATATGATTTGATCTGCTTGTTTATAAGCTGAACTTGGGTATTTTTTGGCCAAAAATGATTGGAAATGTTTAATATTTGGTTGTGTACTCTACACAATTGAAATTTCTGAAAAATCATTCCAGCTTTTATACACCATAATTATACACACATCTGACATGCGTAAGTACTAAACACAATATTAAGATTTTGTAGACTGTGTAGTGGTATTTAGCTTTTTACTGTAATATTGAATCTCTTTCGCTTTTTCCTTACAAAGAAAATTTTAATCACTAACATATCTTTTTGTGAGTTTAAGAAATTATCACAGTTATAATAAACTTATTTTGCTATATATATACTGTTATTTTTTATGTGCGATATTGTTGTCAGTTGTGCCAGTGGCACCTCTTTTAAAAAATGTAGCATCTCAATGCCAGGACTCAACATTTTTTTCAGTATCTAAATATTTTCTGGTAGTAGCTCAAAACTGTCTCTATAAAATTCATGTGTAAAGCATTTTGGTGACAACTTCAGTCTAATAAATTGGTGCAGTTTGTTTTATGTTGTTTACTTACACAGTTAATGGTTATTTTATAGTTAGGTATGACTTGTAGACTTAAATCTTGTGTCCTTGATTTTGCTTGTTAATAGAGACCCCTAAGGGTATTACAGCTTAGTTATATATTTTTACCTCAGTAGCAGCATTCCCAAAGCCCTTAGTATTGCTGACCATATGAATTACAAATTATTGGATGTTATGACACTGGCATGAAATGTGAAAATAAGCACTGGGTTTGACAAGTCATACTCGTACTCAGTCTCATACTGGTACTCTTATCTAAAGGCCCCTTGTCTTGTAGAAGTCTGAGGTTTGGAAATCTGATCTTAATTAGCACAGATTTTTACGATTTTATCTCAGTCTTTGTTTCTCTGTAGTTCTTCGTAGTAGTAGTTTCGTCAAAGAAGATATATCAAACACTTCAGAGAGTGTTTCATAACATTTCCAAACACTTCGAATTTCGTCAAAAATGCTCCACTGCACATCGCGTCATATATCAACTCTCTTCTCAGTGTGTGGAAATGTGTTGAAACACTGTCTTAGCGTTCTTGATATGTTGCATGGAAAGTGGAAAACTTTCAATTTTAAACTATTCCTGATTATTATTGTATACAAATGTAGTGCAGTGTGGGTTGAAGCAATGTGATGTGGCGTTATTCTATGTGATGCAATGCAGTGTAGTGTAGTGTAGTGTGGGTTGAAGCAATGTGATGTGGCGTTATTCTATGTGATGCAATGCAGTGTAGTGTGGTGTGGTGTCATGTACAAAAGCTAGTTATTGTGAGTAGATTTCCTAGTGGTTTTAAGGTAAAGTAACTCATAATTAATTATTGGTTTAACTGATAAATGTTACATTATTAGACTTGGTAACAACTGATGATCAGATGGAATTATTTATACATGTGGCATTTTTGAACATTTAATATTAATTTTCAGGTACCCCTGCCAGATTACGAGTGCTAAAAAATGGTGAATCAGATCACAGCCGAGCAGTCACAGTTGTTGGACCAGACTTGACTAATGTGAGTTGCATTTATTTCAAATATAGTAACAGTGGCATTACAGTGGGGCAGAACAATTCATATTTTGGATAACAATGAGTGTGAGCGTAGTGGCTCTGCAACTCTTTCAAGTTTTGTAGCAACAGGATTGATATAATATAATTATATTATACAGTATCAAACTATCCACCCGATCGTATTGCATGTTCCTCGTCTGTTGTTCCTTAGATGCTGCATGATGTCAGTGGAGCAGATTCAAACAGCTCTTTCAAAAAACACAAGAGGTGAGTTACCTTGCTGTAAAAAAAACTCTGTGTTGGAAAATATATTATTCAGGTCAATTTTGTGTTTAAAATACCTTAAATCGTACAAAAAATGCTCCGACCCAAAATGAAAATTTAGCAAACTATGATAGTTGGTTTGTTATTTTTTTTCAGGAGATGGCTTGAGAATTTGAAAAAAAATTGACATTTTTTTCAATTTTCAATTCATTTCCATCCTTGCCATCCGTAACAACAGACCTCAGTAAATGATGTCAATGCAGATCCAAATGAAATAAATAAATACAATTTGCTGTCATTTAAGCCATTATTGACAGGTACATTGTGTGCAGCCAGCTGCTTAAATGAAATATTGACGGGAGATTAATTAGTTGAGGATGGGGATCGCATAGGGGTCTAAAAGAGATGAGTGAGAGTGGGTACCCTTGCGGGTACTCATAGAAAATAGGGGAATTGAGGGAGGATAGGTACCCTAGGGTTCCTTAAAGAAGATGAAGAGGTGAAGGAACGTGGGTACCCCTGGGCCCTTCAAAGAAAGTAAGGAGATGAGGGAGGGTGGGTATGCCAGGGGAAAAATATAGGGGTCGGGGAGGTGTACATGAAGCTGTGACTTCACACTTAAAACAGAAAAAAACAATCACTCCATTCATTAATGGTATTTCTTATCTTTAATCCGCCGTAGGAAAAAAATTGGCGGCTGTACATTTTACCACTGACAATACCTTGCGATCCTAACACAGCCCACAGGGTATATAGAAAGTTACAATTTAACGAAATTCTTTTGTGTAGTAACAATATTGTTATTGCCGAGTTTGAATGTTTAGGTGCTTTTCTTTGCGTTTTTATAAGCATTTGTAGGGTTTTCGCGCGCGAAGAATTATAGGTAAATGTACCAGTCGCCATCTTTTTGCATACGGTGGATTGCATTTTGAGTTCTTTTACTAGTTGCTGTTTATCCGTTCATTATTAGCAACTTATTCACCCCCTGATAATGCAAATAATATGACTGTCTTAGCAGGCGATCTACTGTTGACAAGCACGAGCAGTCTGGCGAGGACCTTGCTGGCTCCTGTCATCCACTTGATCACAAAAGACTTGAGTTGAATCTGGTATGGCGTTGAAATAATCTTTGCTCAGGAAGATCGCTTTACATGAAATATGTGTACATGTGACCAGACTTCGCTCTTAAATGAACAATTTGTGATGGTTCCAGCCACATACAAACACTACATTTTTAACCTCTGCGGTGTTTTCAATAACCTCCAGCAGCCAACAAAAAGCCTTGCCTACTTCCCTGCACTTCGCTTAGAGAAGTCGGCTACTTTTTCAGAAATTGAAGAAATTAAAGAAAGATTCTTTCATACAGTATCCTACTCAAACCACTTACTGAAATTCCATCCTCCCATTCGCCATTTCCACATCTCCCATAGTTTTCCTTGTTTGAGCCCCCAAATTTTGCATAAGCATTCTCTATAATTGTGGTCTCACTTAGGGTGTTCTGGGAAAAACGCCATTATACTTAGCCGTGAAGGTCTCGTTTAGGGTTGCATGCGAAGAAATATAAAAATATTATTTAATATGTATATTTTTAATGTTTTATTTACTTGATTCATGTAATCAAAGTTTCCATGGTCTCCTATATGAACTCTGGCTTTTCATCTAACTGGTGAAATCCATTTTATTTCTATGCAGTTCCTGGATAGGTGCACTGAAGCTGTTGGTTTACCATTTGCGGCAAGAAGGCTGTACACTGAAGATGGTAAAGAAGTTAACAGTCTGTCAGACCTGCAGAGAAATCAACTGGTGCACGTGACATGCGGTGAGCCGTGGAGTGATCCGCAACTATCTTACTCAGAGCAGCAGAGAAGGGCGGTACTTGCCAACCTGGCATCTGACATCTCACACATAAGGCAATACTGTGCCTTGAGAGACCCTGCAGGTACCTTTGTATACTTTGACTATTAGAAGTGACGACTTTAGTTAAAATGTGTCTTTCCTGTTGATATCCGTACCAGCCCACCCTGTGAAAAGTCATTAGAAATTCTGGAGGGTGGGGAGTTTAAGTAATACTCGTAGCGCGGTAAAATGTTTGTGTACTATTTGAAGCATATGACTTTACTTCATTTCTCTAATGACTCTGCAACTGAATTCGCAAGCATTCTCGAGAAAGTAAATGTCTAACCTCGTAAAAATGCTTAAAACACCTGTTATTTCGTTCTGGACTGACTTAAAACGTGCGTTGATTAAAATATGGATAACTTCAGAATTCACGTTTCTCTGGTGGAGTCAGCTTGAGAGCTTAAGTCTCGATAAGTTCTTCTTAACTTAATTTTGCCTGAATTGCTTGAATGTTCGTCGGAAACCGTCTTAAAAGGGAAATATTTTAAAAGGAATGCCGAATGATGGGGATACAGATGCATAATCAGCAGATTTTTTGGTAAAATAATCAATGAATCTGTCCTTGCCGCACTCTCGTAGCACTATCTTTAGTTAAAACATTGTGATGTACAAGTTGCCCTCAACTAGAAGCCTGCTTGTTTCCAGAGGTCACCTCGCCGTATATTAAGCCCTATATACTTTTGTAATGTAAAGAAAGTAGATGCAAATAAAGGCATATAAATGATGATGATGATGACTACAGCATGCTATTCTTAACTTGATATTTATTTGGTCTCTCAAAGACTTGGTTCTTCAAGTTGACGGAGCTGTTACAACTGGTTCTCATTTATGTGTAGCGCAATGTGCGCTGAGTTCTGAGGAGCGAGAAAAACTAGCAACTGGAAATAATCAAGAAGAATTACCCTCGGAGAATGAGGAGAGGTATTTAAGATTTTTATAAACTTGTGCGAAAGAGTCTTGCGTGTTTTTTTTTTTTTTTTTTTTTTTTGCAGTTGTGAGTTAGGGTTGCTATCGAGTTTCTTAGGGAGAACTTAGATAGTAAAATGGCTGATCAAACCCAGTTGCCTGCCTTTCAAAGGTGTTCGTTAAGAGAAAGTTGACTGTATTATTTTGATTTCTTTTTTACTCGCCTTGTAGAGTCCCAAGTAGCTTGCGCTCAATTTTCCTATTTCCGTTACGTATTCAGTATGGAAGAGACATCTTTACACATGCTGCCCAAAAGAGAATCAGGGCTCTAGGGCTAAAAGCCACTTTGGTCTTCGTATGACGGGGCTTTCGGTTAAAGCAGAGCAAATCAGGGCCTCGTGCTTCAAGGGACAAGAACCAAGATTTTTGACTGGCCTCTAAGACACTACTTTTGACACGAGCTTCAAGACACAACACCCACAACAACAACCTGAATTTTTATAATTATACAGCCAGGTGTGACGAGTAAAGAAAAACGTAATCCAGGAGATGGAGTGATTTTCAATTGAGTGTCAAAAGGTATAAGCGAATCGCTTTGGTTTTGCATTACTACGCTCAGGGATTGGCTTAAAAATCTCGCGCCACTTTTTCAACCAATCAAAAGTAAAACCAATCGTGACTCGCGCGTGAACGTTTTCCCGCGCTTTGTGTCGGCTACGTGTAATTTCTTAGAGTTTGATTGGTTCACTGGATTGTCTCCGTCCTTTGTGATTGGCCAAAGTAATTGCTTTGACTCTGGTTTTACGACACTCAGTTGAAACTCGTTCTATTGTCTTTATGAACAACCAAATTATCCGAGCTAGTATTCAAAGAAATGTATGGAGACATTTTAGGAGAGTTGGTTTTTCAAACCTAAGGCCCGTATCTGTGCTATTTTGTTTACAGTGTAGAGAATATTTACAGCCATGCATTGAATGCTCATGAGCGTTCTCATATTCGTGCGGAGCAGCGTCTTAAGACCTTGCAGTGGTCATGGGAAAATGAAAAGACGCTTAAAGATGACCCATCAGTGGACGACAAAGAAGATAATGGCTTTTATGATGAAGTTATGTTCTCTGATCGACAACTGCAAAGAAAGTTCAGGTGAGTAGTCTTGTCTATATTAAGGATGTGATAGGAACATGATTGTGTGACAAGTCATATTCAAGTCACTCGATCTATAGGGGAATCCTTGTTTACAATATTTGCCTCATTAGTATAAGCGATTGAGTGTCTGATGGAGCTACAAAAAATCAGTTCTGAATATTGAAAGTTCATAGCACGATTAACTCAGCCAGTTAATTTCAGCTCAATGTATTGAAAATTTTACAAAGAATGTATGAGCTCATTAGCGGTTTTGCCACCCAGAAATTTTGGAGTTTTTGAAAGAGAATTTCTCCTTGAATATTACACACAAAGAGCTAAAACGTTCACCAAATACTAAATTTCACTAGCTCATTAACTGTTTGGAGTCCATTCATATCTAACATGTTGCCTTCTGTACGCTAAGCCGTATGCCAATGACAAAAAAGGTAAACAATGACGTCAGCATGAATCCCCCTATTGTCCAGCGCGCTAACCGTTAGGCCACCAAATTTAATGCTGGGGGGGACATCCCACCTAGAGGGGGGGGGGGGTGGAAGGTAGAAATACTGTTGGTTGCTTTTTCTTACACAAACTGGGTTAAGCTCTGGCCTGATATACCACTAGGCTCAAACTCAGACTTGCCTTTCACTTCATCATAACAGTTACTTGTAGATGTTCTGATTTAGTTCTGATTTAGTTAATAGTGTTATGGGTCATTGTACTGTTCTGACCTCAGTGTGTTTGCTTCTTGTTTCATAGACGGCAAGTTCTTAAGACCCAAGATGCTAAGACCACTGATCCAAGTTACAAGCAGCGGTGGTCCCTGAATAATGACGGCTTCATCAGCCTTAAAGGCACTTCCCTTGTGTTAGGACTCGATGATGCTTCTAATGAGGTACGTACACTCAAAAGATATCAACATGCTATTTCTCCTAATATTATCCGTACATTTCCATACAGACAGGTGGGGAGACTAAAGAATATCATCCGGTAGGGGAACTTGCAATACGAAGTTCCAAAATTACCGCTAACATTCAGCTTAAGATTGATATTGATATCTCGGGCATTAGGAGATTGAGCGGTTCGCAATTAAATGTTGTAAACCCAAGACAAAAGTAATGATCGCGTAAGTCACAAAGGGCACACACATGCAATCCAATAAACCAATCAGCGCGAAGCAAAAACATACAGCTAGCGCGAAGCAACGAAAGCGCGGGAAAACGTGTGTCAGCAAATCATGGATGGATTTGGTTTTACTTCTGATTGGATGAAAAAGTGGCGCCAGAGTTTTAAATTTATCACTAAGCGTCCAGTGTTGCAGAACCAAGTGTGAATTAGTTTGAAACTGCTCTTGCAAAGATTCTCTAGCCCAGAGGCCACTTTAACTCAAAAATAAGTCAGCCTTGGCCGATAGTTGCTCCAATTTTGCTTATACAAAGGAAAAATCTACATGCTGAAACTTTTGCTAAATCATGATCATTACGTGTTGTTTGTGAAGGGAAAAGCTGAAGTTGTACTTTGTAAAAAGAAGCTAGAGGATTTCACACAACGATGGGTTATCGCTGAACACGGGTAAGTTCTCGAATTTCTGTTCATTTACAAAATTCGTTTGCTTGTGCAAAGTGTCCTCAATTAGCGGTGACATTTTATTTATTTTATTGAATATTATCTTCTTCTCCTCATCAAAGTTGCAAGCCACGACGCCCTGTAAGAAAGCCACACCCAGAATGTTTTTCTCGTATCTTCGCAGTTCATAAGTCAAGGCTTGAGGCCATAAGCACTGATGACCTGTCTTCCCTGGCAAGAAGCGGTTTAGCTCGTACGCGTTGTGATATTTATTGCTCGTTTTGTGTCCATATTAGAACAAAACAAGTTTGGCGTTTGGTATATTTTGGACAGGTGTATTCTTTTTTCCGTGATAAAAACGTAAACGCTGTTTTGGGTAACTATTAGTATCCATCATCTATTGAGAGCTTTTTCTGCATTTGTTTAAGTTGCTCTAACTAACGCCATGTATTGAATATTTCAGTTTCATATGCCAGCGCTCCAACCAACAGCTTGTATTAACAGTCACTACCCCTCCCCTGGGGAATGATCCGTTCTCCCTGGACTACACCCCAGCGCAAGGCTTTGAAGGCGCAGCGGTTATTGTGGCGCACCGTAAGGCTTGCGCTAATGGAAATGCCAGTCAGTTGTGGAGATATGATCCTATTACTGGCTTCATTGAGGCTTTTGCTGCAGATACAACAAACAGAGGTACACTTAATAAGCTAACATATAGTTAAAGCACTGATAACTAGATATAATTAACAATTATTCCATGAGCACGCGTTGGATATGAGATGGTAGATAGCCAGCGAAGCACGTATAACTTTCTCAAACCCAATTGCGATGATGCGCGGTTGGGTAACAAATGTCAATGACTTCCGTTATAGACTCAGAGTTACTCACTTCTGATGTTTGTTTCACTGTAGAAATCACTGCTGCCAACAAATCTAACGTTTGTACATTTGCTGTGCTTGGACCTCAACATGTTCCCCAACCGGTGAGTAAACTAAAGAAAATAGGTCGTTCATTTTATTGTAAATAATATTGATAAATTACTTTATTTTGAGAAGCTCGCAGGTGTTGCAGATCACTCGAAACCCAGCAATTATTATTTAATTTTGTAGCACAGTACTCGCAAATGATAGGAACCAATTACAGTAGGACGCTGGGTTGATTAAAGGAGCTACGACACGACATTTTGAGTTATTTCTTCGACGACCTAAATTACCCTTAAAATTTGGGAAACCTAAAAATAATAGTTTGCTAAGGAAGAAAAACACCAAAGGAGTGATAATAAACCAAAAAAGGATCAAGGATGGCTGAGGGTGGAGAAGATTGAAACGGATTGGAAATGACGATTCTTAAAAATTTAGACTACATTTTTAAAGTGCACGAACGATGACGTAGCCCCTTTAATGATGGCGAGAATGAAAACAGATTACAATATGGACACAATTGAAAGTCGTGAAACACGTTTCCAAGAGTGTAACTCAGTTTTCTTTATACAAAGGCTGTACAAGCCGTGTCTGTTATCCGAGATTCCTCTAGATGATAATTAGTTACAATGTCAGTTGGTTAATAAATAAATATTTTTAGGGCTATATCTACATGCCGGGCACGTCTAAAGAGACTTATGTGTGTGAAGCTTGTGGGAAATCATCTCGAGGAAGACATAAATTGCAGCGACTTCATCACTACCATACAGGTTTTGCCTGTGCACTAGGAACGGGTGAGGAACTGAACACTTCTTCAATGTAGTGATACCTCATCTGTATGATAACACCTACAATGTTGTGAAAGACATCAGATTTTTCTGTGGACTCGCTATTCATTGAGATTGGAAATGCATTGCATTTTTATCCTTGTAAACGAGCATGGTTGATGAAAATAATTATTGCCGAGCTTAATTGGTTACACACCTTTTCTGTCACATCGTTTAGTGCTATGTTACACGGTGTGCAAAACGTGCAGCATTTTTGTAACTATTTCTGAACTACTTTCCAGCACAAGAGCAGGGCCTGAGGCTGAGTAGCTCTTTCAAGTGCTTGAACAGCAAGGTATGTCACTGGTATCCCATAATATTAATTAAAAAAGTGAAGGGGTCGCCACGAAGCTCTTCGGAACATCTCAAAATATTGGCTGGGAAAATTATACACAAACAATAGTAACAATGGGCCTAGCCCTAAAACAATAGAGCTTCGTGGTACACCCTAAGGAAAAATATGGCGGCTGTACATTTTACCACAATACCTTGCGAACCAAACAAAGCACACCGAGTATGAATGACTTACAACTTTTCTTTGTGTTTTTATCCGCTCTTTTAGGGTTTTGCGCGCAAAGCATTAATAGGTAAATGTACCAGTCGCCATCTTTTTCCTTACGGGGGATTAAATTAGAGGTTCCGAAGAGCTTCATGACAACTGAAGTGAAGCCTTTCAAGCCAAACTGGCTCATAGCTACCGGTGCTTAACTCTGACTTCTGTGGCATGAAGCGGCTAGGAGCAATCTATTCCCCCTGGATGGGATGCTAGTCCATTGCAGGTTACTCCCCCCTGGATGGGATGCTAGTCCATCACAGGTTACTCACCCCTGGATGGGATGCTAGTCCATCGCAGGTTACTCCCCCCTGGATGGGATGCTAGTCCATCGCAGGTTACTCCCCCCTGGATGGGATGCTAGTCCATCACAGGTTACTCCCCCCTGGATGGGATGCTAGTCCATCACAGGTTACTCACCCCTGGATGGGATGCTAGTCCATCGCAGGTTACTCCCCCCTGGATGGGATGCTAGTCCATCGCAGGTTACTCCCCCCTGGATGGGATGCTAGTCCATCACAGGTTACTCCCCCCTGGATGGGATGCTAGTCCATCACAGGTTACTCCCCCCTGGATGGGATGCTAGTCCATCGCAGGTTACTCCCCCTGGATGGGATGCTAGTCCATCGCAGGTTACTCCCCCCTGGATGGGATGCTAGTCCATCGCAGGTTACTCCCCCCTGGATGGGATGCTAGCCCATCGCAGGTTACTCCCCCCTGGATGGGATGCTAGTCCATTGCAGGTTACTCCCCCCTGGATGGGATGCTAGTCCATTGCAGGTTACTCCCCCCTGGATGGGATGCTAGTCCATTGCAGGTTACTCCCCAGCATTCTGTTAGGTTGCCCCAACAATAGACCTTTTTAGCTTCGTTTGTTTGTTGCCCCATTTCAGATCACGTGATGATACCCGTGAGACTTATTGCTTTCAAATTCAAACAAATCCACGCTGAAATGAATGAATAATTTCCAAGTGGACAAAGGAGTAATTCTCGGGAGAGCATCACATGATCTGAAATGGGCAATTTACATACGTAGCTAAAAAGGTCTATTCAGAGACGCACTGTGAGAGTAAAGTGTTGTACCCAAGAACACAACGCAGAGCCCCGACGACGGCTCCAACTCTGAACTGGCCAATGCGTGTGAGAAACGAAGAGATTTGGGGAAGAGGGAACGTCGAGATCATAAGTGCGCAAGTGGCAAGAAGATGATGGGCATGGCTGGGCCACGCGTCCTTAGAATGGACCATCACTTAAACCCAGTTATTGCACTCACTTGGATACCGGAGGGCAAGCGAAGGCGAGGACGACCACGTGAGGCGGCGGACAGTTAAAAAGAGAGCTTGAGGACAGAGGGTTGAGAACCTGGAGTGAAGCGGCGTCAGCTGTAAAGAACAGAGCAGTGTAAAGAGTGTGAGAGAGTGGGCCTATTCTCCACTAAGGAGAGAAAGGAACGATGATGAAAAGGAAATCAGCGCTTTTGTCGTAGTGTAGGCCTTGCAGTCAGTTTAACAACAACAACAATAACAACAGTTTACCCTTAACAGTAACAAGAATAATAGCAGTTTACCCCTGATTACCTTGTAGTGCTTTATTCGGTGCAGCTTTTCCCGTATAAGGGAAGCATGTCTTTGTAACAGGACTGATTCATTTGTTGTTTTACAGGTGGATCTATCAACCCTTGAAGCTGAAGCCACGTTGGACCTGTGGGAACATCAGCTGGAGAGGCTGAGGAATGAAGGCAGTGTACGGACCATCACTCGTGAGCTGCGCATGGCTCAGAGTGTTCCTGCCGTCAGAATAAGGGCCTTTAAGAACGGTGAAGGCAGCAGAGGACATGGGGAGATCATTATTGGCTCGAGCATTCATGCGGTAATTAGTCTTTGCACAGACCACCTCATGACAAATGTTTTCGTTGTGTTTAGTTCTCAAAAGAAAAGTACGGAATCGTTCTTCATTTAGGTCTCCCTGACTCGAAAGGCGCGTGTACCAATAGCGCTTAAGAAAATTATTTGATACTTTAATAGCTGTAGAGGCTGTAGGTTAAATTGGCCAAATTTAAATGCTTTATTATTTAAAAAATTGTAAAAAATGAAATGTTTACAGCTAGTGCGAGGTTGTGCAACGCTTGGCAAAATTTTAAACGTGTCTTCTTGATCGCATGCACACTTGTCCAAATATGGAAAACTACATATATTACAGTTTATTAATCAACAAATGGTCACGTTGTCCATATATGGTCCTGAAGCGATAATTTGCTATCTGTCATCTGTACATGACAGATATCTTACGATATACCTAAGTTACGATGATTCGTCGTATTTTTTGCAAAGCGCCGCATAACCACAGCTTTTCTAGCGATAAAATGCGCTTCGTTGACAATTATCGGATCATTATCATCCTGCTCAATCTTGCAGAATATCGTTTGATTTTAGCCAACTCGGCCTACGGCCTCGGCGGCTAAGTATCAGGCGATATTCCGCAAGATTGAGCAGCTTAATTGTTTAATATCTGACATCATGGCAATTTGTTGAATAATATCAACTCTTCTGTCATTGTCCTTCAACATGTTTTTCTCTCTCTAGTTATTAGATCAGTGCACAGTGAGGCTTGGTCTAGCCTCGGCCGCCAGGCGTCTGTACACTTGCTGTGGAGAGCTGATCACTGATGTACAGCAACTTGTCAGACCATATGCTACAAACACTGAGCAGGAAAATCACTTGGAATCACAGCAAACAGATGTCAACTGTGATAACACCACTGGCAAGGTTAGCTCTATGACTATCTCTTCTCTTTTATTTACGAAAGGTGAGCGGTGGCCATTGTAAATTAGTCTCGTCCAATATTTTAAAAAAAAATGGCCCAGCGCAAAGATTATATCATCACACGAACTTTACTTTTATTACGACTAGACTCCGTGTGATTGAATCATCTCATGGAAATGTAGACTTGCCAAAAGTCGACTCGTATGAGAGTGATAAATGGGCAACTCATAACACGTTAAACGTACTTTGAAAAGTCTTTTTTGTTTTTCTCCAGATCCCCGATGAACGACGCATGCGTAACGGCCACGCAGTTGACGTCGTCGAAGCAGAAAACCGGCCATTTTCCAGATCCAACGGAACGAGGCTTAGTACAGCGGAACAACGAGAAAAGGAGTTGTTAGAGACAGAAGCATTTGACGAATTGAACATGTCAGATGATGAGCAGCGCGAGGATGATCAGTCGTCTGGGAATGCAACGTATCGTGTCAGTGACGAGCGCACTGGCCCCGTGCCTGTCATTAGCAATAAAGATCAACAGGGTCTCCCCAGATGGGACGCCCGGTGGCCAATTGATATTTGGGTGTCCTGTGGTGAACCGTTTGTTCCTTTGGAAGGTAAGATTTTACGTAGCTCTGCTGTATCTCTGATTGGTTGGTTTTGATTTGCTTTGCCGATTTGCTTTGCCGACTTTGCGAACTGAAACACTTCAAACTGTGACAGCAGTGAGTATTCCCTTTGTTTACAAATACAGCACACACTAAACAGCTGATAGCAATAGTACTGTTCACAACCTTTTACTTTCCAATGCAAAGACCGACGGAGAAACAGCGACAGTTCTCTTGCGATTCTTTTCGGCCCGCGTTCAACGATGGAAGAAAAATATAAGAAAATATTTGTTTCACCAAGACTAGATGTCATGACGCCATTTTTTTCTCAGTGTAAGTACTGATATTAGATTTCCTGTCGATGTTTTTTCTTTCGTTTAGAGGCTGATAAGCATCACCTGCTGTCGATGAAACACAGAGAGGAGAGAACCTGGGTACAGGCATATCTTGACCAAGAGAAACACGTGTTGAGGCACATGCAGGGTGAGTGAAATGAAGGAGTCGAAACACGGAGTGCAATCGTTGCTTATAAAAAAACACTACCGAACACACGTTTTTATAGATTCTGTGAAAACACTTCGAAACCGTGTCGTTTTCGATGCGGTTTCGATTTAATGAAATCGTGTGGTCTGGAAACCGCATTCCTGTAAACTTAGTCCCATTCTTACCATGTCTCTAAGGAAGGGTGTTAGCGTATTTGTTAAGAGTTGTCAATAACATACCGTAGAATCCCGGTTATAAGCCCCCCCCGGTTATAAGCCCCCCCGATTATAAGCCCACCTCTCTGCTAATAGAAATTTCCTCCCGGTTATAAGCCCACCCGATTATAAGCCCACCTCTCTGCTAATAGAAATTTCCTCCCGGTTATAAGCCCACCCGATTATAAGCCCACCTCTCTGCTAATAGAAATTTCCTCCCGGTTATAAGCCCACCCGATTATAAGCCCACCTCTCTGCTAATAGAAATTTCCTCCCGGTTATACCCCTGTTATACCGGGTACCGTATACAGTTAACAATAATTAGGCGGTACATTAGCGACATATTTTAGACGTTTTTTTCATCCCTATTATAAGCCCCCCGGGTTATAAGCCCCCCCGATTATAGGCCCACCCAAAAACCCTTACGAAATTGTATAAGCCCAGGGCTTATAACCGGGATTCTACGGTATGTTATAGATGCTCAAATTTTGCATTTGTGACCGTCACTGTTTTTCCTTGCACTCTGTTTTAGCGATTCTAATTAATTAACAGTTACCCTTTATTTCTGATCATCCCATAGGACGTCGAATCAATGGTAGGAGTCCTCCATCCTCCCCAAGGGGAATGGGCTTGACAACTGCATGGCACGAACCTACCAGAGCTGAAGAGAAGAAGGAGGAGGCCATCACGGAACTTAAGGTACAAAATAAACAGAAACTGAACTGAATTGCGTTTTTGTTAAAAGGGTATGCCCATCCACCGCAAAACTCTATTCTTAAATGAGCGACTCAAAAAGTCTCTATGTAAGAAACTTCAAAATAATAGTTGCGTATTAAAGTAAGAAAACCCCCAATCAGCATGCTGTCGTTTCTCTATTTCAAGCAATAATTTCTCGCGCGCATTTAAAGGTTCACTTTCGATCATTTCCTGTTTTGTTAAATATAAACTTTGAGCAATTCCTATAATGCCTTCCACAAATTTTGAATTTAACCGCTTGCTAACATTCAAAGAAAGATAGGCGACTACTTGTAAAAGCACAACGAAAACTTAGTTGTCGTTAGGATTAAAGCACAGCTAAGCGTATTTAATCAATTTTTATCGTTTTTGTTTCATCCTAAGAGTCATCTCCATGGAGTGAAATCACGTCAAAATCAAGGTGGAGCTGCACTGTGCAAAACTGCCAAGGAATCCACACAGCGACTTTATCTAAAACCAAAAACGGTACGCTGACATACCCAAGTTCACCTCTTGACAAATTCAATGCCGTTAATAACTGTTGTTGCAATTGAGGGAGGTGTAGTGGCCTGGACTCCGGATCGGGCGGGTTCCGGGTTAGAGCCCCTGGCCGGGGCAAGATACTTGACTTTCACAGTGCCTCTCTTCACCCAGGTGTATAAATGGGTACCGGCGAATTTACTGCTGGGGGTAACCCTACGATGGACTAGCATCCCATCCCGGGGGGAGTAGAAATACTCTCTGTCGCTTCATGCTGCAGAAACCGGGATAAGCTCCGGCCTGATGGGCCACTGGGCCCGAATGCAGGCGTTACCTTTACCTTACCTTATTGCAGTTGAGCCAGCAATAATATAATATTCTGTTCAGAAAGCATGCGAACGAGGTGAAAGGGTCGACGCATTGGTCATCACAATGCCGATTGTCCCTTTTGTCTCATCTGTATACCAAACCACTGAGAACGGTAATAACAGCTATTGTTATGTATTTATTTTTGTTGTTAAACTTTTCTGGGCACGAATAAAGATTGTTGTTGTTGTTGTTGAACAAATTTCAATTTTGTTTCTTTTCTCTCGTGCAAAGCAATAAAAAATCTCGTGCGCTGCTTTAAATAACTATCTGCGTCCATTTGTTTTCAGGTATACATAACGTGAAAATCCTACTTCCAACAGAGTGGTTTGCATTACTTCGAGTGGCGATTGGTTTAAAAATCTCGTGCTACTTTTTCAACCAATCAGAAGTAAAACCAAAACCAATCGTGACTCGCGCGTGCACGTTTTCCCGCGCTTCCTGTCGGCTACGCGCAATAACTTCGAGTTTTGATTGGATCACTGGTTTGTCTCCATTCTTTGTGATTGTTCAAAGTAATTACTTTGGTTTTGGTTTAACGACACTCAATTGAAGCTCGCGCTAAGAGAAAATTTAAATCCTGTATTAAGCCAAAGTTTCCCTTAGGCACCGGAGCTTCTCGCGGTTTCCGTAGGGGTTGCAGGGTTCCCCCTCTACTCACGAGCCCAGACCCAACTCCATCCTGAGTCCATTGTGCTAAGCATTAAGCCAAAGCAGCTCCCAAGATCCAATGCAGTCTTTTTGAACTTTACTGTAGGTGCGAGTAAAGGCAATTCCGAACGGTGAAACTAAAGAACGAGCTGCAGTTGTTTTTGGAGCAACCATGGAAGAGGTTTGTGACTCGACATGCAGCAAAATCCCGATTTCTCGAGTAAATTCTCATTTCCCTTGGAGATTCAAGAAATCGTGATTCTACTCTAACTTCTTAGGCTTTGTTCCGTTGGTTTTTTTCATAACTATTTCAGCTAACTACACTCGGGGAAGAAATGCCAGTTTTGGCAAATCTTCGTTGACGCACCCAAAATTATCCAATGAAAAACTAGCGGGAGAGCTTGCGAATACACCGAAAATAATCGCGCTAGTAAACACGTCATGTTGCTTAGCGACTACTTGGACGAACACCGCGGGCTCAGTCCGGTCTTGATGGCGGGATTTCGTCGTCAACTGACACTTGCCTCCCTTCCCCCTTCCCCTTCCGAAACAGAATTGTAACTACTGTTCTTAATCATGAGCAAAAGATGGGAACCTCGTGCCGAGTTCGTTCTTGAGTAAGCACTTGCAGTGCAGTGACATTTTGACAGGCTATGCTGTTGCTATCGTAACCAGTTATGTCAAGAAGCTGAGTCTTAACTATTAACAAATGATTGGGTATTCGTTTGATATCATTATTGTAGCATCAATTGACACAAGATGGTAGTAATGACAATTCAAAATACTGATGTTGCAAACCGTTATTGAGCACTTGTTCATCAACCAAGTGAGTGAATGTTTTGTTGCATTGTTTAGTTATTGGACGCTTGTACTTCTCGTCTGGACCTAGGTAGCGCGGCCAGGAGACTCTTTAAACTTGACGGAGATGAGGTTTGACAACTTTTTACTATTCGGATTCTTCTCGTTTGCACTCATTTGAAACTCGCCTGTGACGTGAAACAAAGTATTACCAAGACAACAAAAACTCAAACAATATAGAACAAGAAAACAATAACTAGTAATAGAAAAAATGTCACAGGTTCTTACACCGAGGAACAATCCTCGTTGAATTTTTTCTTTGCAACCACCGTTCATAAGCGCGTGTTGTTCGACTGTGACTAAAGTCTGAACTGCTCAAAATAATAGTGGATACCCCCTCCCCTTGCTCGGTTTCCTCTTTCCTTGCCTTGCCTTGGAAAATTGTCGTCTTTGCAAACATACTAGCTTCTTAATACGTTTTGTGAATTTGACTTATTTTCAGATCACACATTTTGGTGAAATAGAAAGAGATCAGTATGTTTGTGTTAGCTGTGGTGAAGGTTTCCTACGAGCAAGAGGTGAGACTGGCGTATTTCACTGATCAATCTTAAACTAATCCCAGAGTGTACAAATGACGGCTCTATCGTTCACCGCTGTAGAAAATGCCATCAAAGGCCGCAACATTTTGAAAGTTTTAAATCGACACTAAGAAGTTCACATGGCTACAACACTAGAAATGGCTACTTACCTAGATTGCCTAAAGCCAAAACAGAATACGGAAGGAGAGTGTCTTATTTCCGGTTTTTAAATGACTGGATTTCCCTTCCGGCGTTCTTAAGAAAACCAATGCCGTGCGCAATTTTTAAGAAAAATCTTACGAATTTCTTAATGGATAATTATTTGTAGATAGTTTTTTAGATAATCACTTGTAAGTTTTAGTAGTTTTAGATTTGTGACATTTGTATCTTTAATTTTAGATTTTAATACCTTTTTATTTTTATGGAGGACCTCCCTGAAAACCACGTGTTTACGTGACGGGTGCTTCCTCCTTAAAGATTGTCTATTATTATTATTATTATTAAGAGTAAGGAAAATGTCCCTAACCTCCGCCTTATCACAAGACCATTCGCTGAGCTCACTGACAAACTAATGAGCTCTAAGTAAGCACCTGTAACTAGTGCGATGCGCGGGAAAATGTATAAGCAGTTTCAAACGCGGAGAACTCGTAACCGTGTCAAACGCGGGAAAATATGCATGAAAGCGCGGTAAACCTATACCGAGTGTCAAGCGCGGGAAAACATGCATGACAAGCGCGGGAAAAGTGTTATACGTCATATCACTATTATTTTAGCCTTTGCGCCTTATTGTGTTCATTCTAATTGGCCAGAACACGTTGAACACGTTGTTTGAACTATTTTTGGCACCTTAGATCGTCTGCATCGTCAGGAGTTGAAAGCCACGTGGTCTCGTTTGAACAGACAGTCTGGTGGAGCAGTAATACCCGGTGGGGGACCGGTGACGAGGCGCAGCGTGAGTAGATTAATGGTAGCTGTTAAAGGGTCCTGGTCAGCCACACCTTTGTTATTGTTTACATGTGAGAATTTCAGTATTATACTTTACGCGGATCGTGCAGAAACGAAAGAAATCCCTTGAGAAACCTGCTAAAGGTAATTTAAACACTTCTAGTAACAACCTACGGCAATACAATACGACTGCGCTTCACTGTACAATTTCCATAATTTCGATGCCATCGAAAATGGCGGAGGCTGACTAGGGCCCTTTAACCTGGGGATTCAAATTACAACTGTTATAATTACGATGTTATTCAGTCGTCACACGACACAATTGGCTGTTTGTTGTCTACTGCAAATCAAAACTTCCGTGGATGAACGTTATATTCGCCTGAATAAGTACCGTTTTGCATGTAATTGTACTGAGCAAACCTTTGAATCTCGAATTTTAATCTCCCGCCCTTATGGTGCCCTTGTACACTCCCGTATATAGGGGAATCCTTCTTTACAATATTTGCCTCATTAGCATAAGCGATTCAGTTTCTGATGGAGCTCCAAAACAAAATCAGTTCTGAATATTGAAAGTTCATAGCACGATTAACTCTGCCAATGAATTTCAGCTCGATGTATTAAATTCTCTTTGTCTGAAGCGGGTTTAAAATCTCAGAAATTTTGGAGTTTTTTAAAAACAATTTCTCCTTGAATATTACACGCAAAGAGCTAAAAATTTCACCAAATACTAAATTTCACTAGCTCTTTAACTATTTGGAGTCCATTCATATCTAACATGTTGCCTTCTGTACGCCAAGCCGTATGCTAATGAGAAAAAAGGTAAACAATGACGTCAGCATGAATCCCGCATCGTAAATTAGACAGCAAGCTCGAGGTTTCTATCAGCTGATAGCTGGACTTACCGAGCCCTAAATCAACTTTCAAGAGCGAGTCGTCTAACTGTTCTAGCATAATTACCCACCAGATGGCAATTTTGCCATGGTCGGTCACTGGGTTATTCTAATGCTCAGGTATTCTTGTTAGGTGACATTTGACAACACAATCCTGGCTCTACCTGCCCCAGTCTCCCCTCCTCCGCCATCACGTGTTCCTCCCTCACCCACAAGACAGATGTCGGTTCACCGAGTGTCTACGCGTCATTGAAGACTTTTGACAGTTCGACAAGAGAGTGACATTATTTTGATTATATTTAATATATATTTCCAAAAGATATTATTTATTGTACTAGTAATAGTAATAACTAAATAGCGAGATGCAATGAGAACTTTGCATCAGCCTGACTTCCTTTAGATGAACTTTAGCTCCAAACAAAACGTAGGCTTGAAATCACGTGATGCCAGAGAATTGATGAAAAATTGCAGTTTCACCTGGAGAAAATTTGGTTTGGTTTTTATATTTTCCTATTCTCACTGTTTGTGATCGTATAGTGCGAGTGATAAATTTTACCACTTTTCTTGTGAGTTTTTCCTGTCTAAAACTGACATACAAACGGTAATTTCTAACACTTGCCCAGTATCAATGCCTTGTTTACGCAAAAGAACGTTTGCCTACAGGTTCAGGGCTGTGGCATTTTTATATTGCAGCTTTCTGGTGCAAGTTGTGATGTTTGTGTGTGAGCTGTTCTCGTAACATTTAGTTGTTTCTATTAATCTTAACCTTGCTCTCAGTCTAGCATCGGTTTGTCCTTTCTCTCGATGAACTCCAGCCTAGCCTGCTGTAGATATTACCTCTTGTGAGATTATTGTGAAACTTATTTTGAAGAATTCAAGTTTCATTAAAGTGGCGAATTTTAAAAACTGTTTGTTTCCAACTAACTTATTACTGTAATCGTAAGCAAGCCTTGAAGAGCAAATCGCTGGTTGACTTATTAACCGCAATAGCGGATTTTTTTAATTCCTTGTGTTGCACGAGGGAGCTAGTTGCAGGGTCTGTGTTAATTTTCCCATGGGAAAACGACATGACCCAGGGAACTCATCCAAGGTGAACGTGTTTTCCGATCAGCTCTTGATTTTACCTAGACTACGAGCAATCCCTTTTTTTCTTAGTCCGTCGAGCGCGAAGAGAAAAAATGGCCGCGCGAAACCTGGTAGGCGCGCCCACTACCAACTACCGAGTACGCCACGGCGTGGACGCGTCTCCCAGGTTTCGCGCGGCAATTTTTCGCTTCGCACTCGACGGACTAAGAAAAAGAGGGACTGCTCGTAGTCTAGATCTTCCCGGTGACAAATGCGCACAACAAACAAAAGTTAAGTGATACATTCTTGTTTATTTGTTTTGTGTGTTAACCCATGTTTAACTACATAAGGATTTTTTATCGTTTAACAGTAAGAAATATGTCCCCGCAAGAAGCCCTCAAACGGTCTAACAACTCTTTTTAATGATGTCACCAAGTTTCTTGCTGAAGTCGTATGTAAGTTCTTCGATCGATTTTACTTGTAACACCTTGTCATCTTTGCCCATGGCGATCTCTGTCAACTCGGCCTTGCTCACTCTTCTTCCGATGCCAAGCGCTATAATGTTCACATCACGGTCCTAACATGGAAGCACAGTCAAATAGGAAGATTATTAAATAGTGTACATTAGTGGAGTAGAGACAGCGCAGTGATAAGAGTGCTCGGCTCTTGTTACCATTCTATTCCACTGTCTGCGACGGAATGTTAATTCTTTATAATATAGAGCGGTGTTTTAGCCTTAAACTTGTAAAACCAACGTAATCAAATATAGAAAATCATTACAATGCTAAGCAACTCAATGACCAATCAAATAATCTCTCTACGCTTGAAAGACAAAATTGTCTTTGTCTATCTGTTGCCTGTTTCCTCTCGCTCTGATTACATAAAGCACCTTGCATTAATTTTGTTTATCAATCATGAAGCTCACTAATAAAAAATAATAGCAAGCACAGTAGCATTTGACAATCAATTTCAATCAGTTCCACTTGTTGTTGTTTATTCTTTGTTTATTTGCTAATTTGGTTTCATTTGTTTCAGTTAAATGTAACAAACCTTGAGAGACTTGAGAACTTTCTTGTATGGCTCGCTGCCTTTCTCAGTGTTGCCGTCTGTGATTACAACCAACACGTTCGGGACTTGGTTTCTGTCCTCCCCTGGTGCGTATAATTCTGTTCCCGCCATCTTCAGCGCTTTATCAGTTCTCGTTTTTCCATCCGGGAATTCCACGTACAAGATCCTAAATTTGAGTTGGAATGGGTGGTAATTCGTCTTATCAGAGAACTTGGTAATCATCTTCGGATTGCTGCTATAAACAATTACTCCAAAGTGCGTTTTCTCCGCGCTAACCGTGAACTGATCAATTAGTTTTAAGATGAACATCTTGGTTTCGGCGAATCCGTAGTTGCCAACACTACCACTGCCGTCGATAACTAGACCCAGGTCAAATCGGTCAGCAGGTGTAGAGCAGCCGCCTGGGTAACAAAGCACAGATGCGATATTTGAATACTTCAAATGATACTTCAAAATGTCATCTTATTCGCATGGTTCAAATATAATCGGGGGAGGTGTAGTCGAAAGTTCGTTTGGACGTGCAGCGCGTGATTGACACAAGGCCTTACCCTAGGCTCTTCCAAGCGTTCGGATAGTGGGGAAGGAAAAACGGCGAGCGCCGTTGCCCACTAACCGAACTCCTGGAGCTCGCTAGCCTAACCCAAATGTTGACACCTTGTTTCAAACCAGATGCTTTTCAGAGACTGTTTCGGTTAGTGTAAATATTTAGGAACGGATTTAAACTCTCGTTGTTGATAATTAAGTCGCACTTCCCAAGAAATGAATAATGACCATGATAGGAATAGAGGGGGTAAGTTTCGAAAGAAACTGTGGTGCTGCGTCGGTGGGAAGTATAACAATATAATTTGGTTTTATCAACTGGGTTGATAATGTGAATTGGCCACCGTAAAGAGATTCAAGAGCTGACGTTTCGAGCGTTAGCCCTTCGTCGGAGCGAATCGACTCGCTCCGACGAAGGGCTAACGTTCGAAACGTCAGCTCTTGAATCTCTTTACGGTGGCCAATTCACATTATCAACCCAGTTGATAAAACCAAATTATATCATGATAGGAATAGTTTCTTCCAAGTATTTTTCACCTTATCTCTACTCAAAGTGCACAAACTATGCACTATTTCAAGACAAAACGAACTAAACTTTTACCCTATTTCAAACCAAATTCCTCTCGGCGCTCATTGGTCGAGAACTATGGTCGATGGGAGTGTAGACCATGTCGAGTGTAGACCATGTCGTTTTGTAAATAGGTTATAGATGCTTGTGCAAGGGAGCAGCTCCCGGAGAAATTATGAACGCTGGGAGCGCTATCCAGTTGGGGATATTTTTAAAATGAATTCGAGCCTACCTTTCTCGCAACGCTTGCCACTGTATCCCCGTTTACACGTGCATTCAAAGCTTCCAAGCGTGTTAACACATGTCCCGCCATTCAAGCAAATAGGCTGCAGGCACTCATTCACATCTGCCGGGGGAAACAAGATGACCCCATTAAAATATCAAGTTCGCGACTTGTTTAAATAAAAAAATAACGATATATATTTTAATAACTGAAGGTATGTAGTACACTCGATCCGAAAGGCTTAAGTTGAAATCCTAACCATATCTGGTTGAAAATGTAGTTTTTAACACTATGTAAATCGGTATTTCCTTCAGCTGGAAGGATCCTCAAAATAAGAGCTCACGTGTCGATTAGAATGAGAAAAATTGAGAAGGAATGTTTTAGACAAACATGAAATATTCAGGTTACGTTTTTCAAGGTGAATTATCTGTGACCGTCGTAGCAGACGTTTCAAGCATTATCCTTTATTGGAAACAAATGGCTTTCACTTTGACCAAGAGAGTTAAGTTCCCAACGTTATTGATTTTAGGTCATGTTGCGAAATTGCTGGCACAGTAAACCTTGGGTTCATCATGTGTAATGTGAATTAGCAGAAATAAATGATATTACTTTATGGCATATCGCCTGGTTCGTCTTCGGCCCCCGCCGAATAAAGGTTCTCCGAGTCCTCGCGGATATCGTTTACCTAGATCACACCGCATTCCTGTTATGCCAGCGGGGCACAAACATTTAAATCCTCCATGTTTGTTCACGCACTGGGCTCCGTTTTTGCATGGTTTTAATTGAGAACACGCGTCAATACCTGTTGGAAATCAGTAACCCGGTTAGTTCTGACTTTGTAATGTCACTTTACTAAACAATTTTATTGTTGTTTTATGTGACGTCATTACGTCATGGATGGAAGAATGGTCTCCATGGTTACCTTGTTTACAAAGTTTTCCTTGAAATCCCACAGGACACAGACAGTGAAAGCTGCCCATGCTGTTGACACATGTGCCTCCATTATGGCATGGGCGTGTCCGACACTCGTTAACGTCTGCAGCAAAAGAAAGAAACTAATAAGTTACCATGTGGTTTTCATATCTAAGGCGCGAACTGGTTGTTCAACAGCCACTTAAATTAAGATTACTCCTTCTCCGTCTTCGCTAACTCTTTCCTCGCCTTGTGGTTGCATACGCACTCATTTACGGTTTCCAGTATTTGAAGTTAACCTTCGTATGGTTACTTCGCGTAAATTGAAATATGGATCCTGAATCAGTCGTAAATTGACAAAAGCTGTGACTCGTTTGAACAGTTTTGATTTTTACCACTGAACGTTCAACAATTCGCATTTCTAGATTTCCTATTTTGTCACCTTACCTCCTCTAAGAGGACACTTGAACGAAGGTACAATCATTTATTGATCAACGAATCTCTCAAGCTTGCTACACTGCGCGTACTTGATATAAGAAATAAATATAGAATTTCGTACCCTTTTTACACTGTGTACCAGTGAATCCTGCAGCACATTTACATCTGAAGCCATTGTCGTCTCTCTCGCAGCTTCCCCCGTTCTTGCAAGGATTGCTCAAACAAGGATCTGCGACTTCATATGAATGCGTAAAAATAATTAAAATTAATTTCTACGACACCTAGCTTTCCTATTTTAATGCGAATTGAACCAGATATCCCGTGAACTATTTCTTTTGTTGTTGATATCCATGGCAATTGATTGGTCGAATTACCTTGCTCACAGTGAGTCCCAGTGTACTCCGGCTGACATTGGCAGTGATAGTCACCCAGTGTGTTTACACATGTCCCTCCGTTCTTACAAGGTCTGGACTTGCACTCGTTTATATCTCAAACGACAAAACAGACCACAGTGAAAATTAAACAAGAACTCGCGCGAATTATATCACCAATATTTCCTTATGTTAACGAGCAGATGCTTGAGGGGCTCCCTCAAGCTCGAGATGCATCGGTGCGCCCGCAATCGTCGTTGATGTGAGGAGCATTTCATAGACCTATTCCAAGTCGGTTGAAGGAGATGGTACACTAACAGAAAGTATAGAGTATTTTCACACACGTGACAGGCGACCATATTGGATTGCTGAAACAAAAGATTATATTTTCATAACAATAGAGTTCAATTCCCGGAGGATTATTTTGGGACACCAATATGGTCGCCGTTTCTTTGTTTTGGGCCGCCGTGACGTCATGTGAAAACACTCAAGATACCAGCAGTTGTATTATTTGAGAGGCTAGCCACGCCCGGTTGTACTCATTAACAAAAGGAAATTAATTTTTCTACCTTTTTCACAGCGTGTACCAGTGAATCCAGAAACACATTTACATTTGAAGCCAATTCCTTCTCTCTCGCAACTTCCTCCGTGCCGGCAAGGGTTGCTCTGACAGGGATCTACGACTGCGTATAGTATAACATGAGAATTAATCACGAGATACTTGGATCTGGCCAACAGGAAAGTAAGGTTAAGTCTGCAACGAGCCTTGTGGCCCATCAGGGCAGAGCTTATACCGGTTTCCGCAGACCTCTCGATCCGAAGTCTAACAACGCTCAACTGATCATAAGCACGGCTCTACCCCTCGCACCCTTCCCTCTTTGGGCAGTGGAATCAAGACTGCTTCACAAAACACTCACTTGCTTTAACGAATAATGAAGTACCTTTTACGCAGTCCATTTATATAGGCATGTACTAAAACCAGGAACACCCCGGAACACCAAAAATACCATCAAATGCCAATGAATTTCTAAAAAATATATGCAAAAAATAAAATTCTTGTGTTCCGGGGTGTTCCGGTGTTCCGTGTTTCGGGGAGTCCTGTGTTCCTGATTTGACATGCCATATTAATATATGAATGAACGGACAAATTATTACCTTGTTCACAGTGAGTCCCAGTGTACTCCGGCTGACATTTGCAGTGATAGTCACCCAGTGTGTTTACACATGTTCCTCCGTTCTTACAAGGTCTGGACTCGCACTCGTTTATATCTAAAAAGAATAACATAAACCACAGTCAACTTCGAGCAAGAACGCGAATTGATATAGTTTCCAAAGGCCCCGTTAGTGTGATAATCATAGAAAGGAAAAACATACGATACCTTGATCACAGAGTTTTCCTTGGAATCCCTGTTGACATGTACACGTGAACCCTCCTACAGTGTTTGTACATGTTCCATCATTTTTACACGGAGAGCTTGCGCATTCATCTGCATCTAAATTTCTCAAACTCATTAATAATTCATCACGTTAAAACAAGGGAAATCAGAATTGAAACTGTGGTTTGGAAATATGATCTTAATTAGCATAGATTTTTACGATTTTATTTCTACGTTTTCTCCGTAGTTTTTGTTTCGATTCAGAAGAAGTTCGTCAAAAATACTCCGCTGCGCGTCGTATTTTCAACTCTCTTCTCGGTGTTTGAAATCGTGATGAAACACTGTCTCTCGTGTTTGATATATTACATAATAAACTCATCACAATAGGTCAGATACGCAGCCATGTTTTCGCTTCGCCCTCGGCGGACTAACAAAAAAGGGACTGCTCGTAGTCTACCTGTTTTACGTATATTGAGGGATTTTTTAAAGATATAAATGAAAAGGTAACAACATCAGAGTAAATCTCGTGTTTGTCGTTGCCTTATAACTTCAAGCTTAATATCTCTCAGATTGGCAAAAACTACTTGTGACCACTTGTAAAAGAGTTCTTCAAACATGAGTGGTACATACGACTTTCGTGCACCAGCACGATGCTTCACCGCTGATCCACGCGTGGGCTCAGGCCAAGTCACGGGGTGCAAATGAAACAAACATCCCGCATATTGCTGGGATTAGCTTTGTCGATATAATTGAAACAAATTTGAAATTTGCTTTTAGCGTGTGCTCAACTTTGATTTTAACAGAAAATCAATTTATAATTATATAATAAGCCCAATTATGGACGTATTTTGATTGGTTCCTACCTATGGTCCATTAAAGGACGCACGCACTTGTGGCGTTTCTTTATCATATAAAACAGATAGATTCCATGCTGCCGTGCGTCTGTTCAGTAATAAATCACTGAAGATGTCAAAATGTCGTAAGAACAAACAAGTGACACACTCGGCTATCGCCTCGTGTGCCACATTTTTTGTTCTAACCACATTTTTGACGTCATCCGGCAGTGATCTATTACTGAACAGACGCACGGCAACTTGGAATCTGTTGGTTAAATTTAGAAAGCAAAACGCTATAACCCAGGCCTCTATCATGAAACCGACATATGATAACTACTATGGACCACCGCAGCTTTTAAAAGAATGGAAATTTAAAAGACGACATTACCACTTCCAGAAAATCATCTTAGTGTTTAAGGGAAAACTATTGATTACCTCTCTCGCAGTTTGCCCCTGTATACTCCGGCTTACAGTTGCAGTGATATCGACCCAGTGTGTTCACACATGTCCCTCCGTTCTTGCAAGGTTTGGTCTCGCATTCGTTTACGTCTCAGAAGAATATAATAAACTACAGTCAAATTCGAGTAAGAACGTGAACTGAATCATCTTCTAAACATAGGAAAGTGAAAGGTTACCTTGATCACAGAGTTTGCCTTGAAATCCCTGTTGACATGTACACTTGAAACCTCCAATAGTGTTCGTGCACGCTCCGCCATTTTTGCACGGAGAGCCTGTGCATTCATCTACGTCTGAATAATATAATAAACCGATTATAAATTTATAGGCTAAGTTTGGGATTTTTCTGCATGTTTAAGATTTAAATCTTCAAGACCAACTGAGTTCTAGGGTCAGAAAAGTTTATTATTAAGTTAACAGGATAGATTTAATAAACAGGGTCGCTCGCTATTTTTCTTCTTTGGGTCTTGCAATAAAATTAGTGCTAAAAATAAATGGGGATTTTCAGCAGCATATCAACAAAGGGTGCTCTTCATTCAAATTGGAATTTAGAAATGTTGATCGTTTTGGAGGCAGAGAACGCAGTCAAACATCATGGATGATAACAAATAGCAAACTCAACCTCGTCGATCGACCACCGAGATCTCTTTCCAAATTACCCTCCCCCAGTCTGCACGCACTAATGTATCTTTATCGCGTATAAATACAGACAAACGTACGAATCGACAGAATCGTGTGAAATGTGTATCCACTCTTACGTTTAAATGGAATGTTAATTCGGAACTTTGATGTCATTAAACTCCAAAAGTCTATCTGTCTATATATGTTTTTTGTCAGATACCTTGATCACAGAGAACTCCTTTAAACCCGTGATGACATTTACAACGAAAACCTTCTGCGCTGTTGACACATGTTGCTCCGTTTTTGCAAGGATTCTTTAAACATTTGTCTTCAGGCTCCGCTAAACATAAATAAACCAGTCAAAATAGTTAGTGGCTTTTAAGTGCATGACGCGGCCATTTTGCCAAATAACTGAATATAAAACCTCTTAGTTTATGCGTCGATAAAAAATATCCGTACTTTAATCACAAAGTGGCTCGACATTCGACAACGCGTTCTTTTTCAGTCGGTGGAACAAGTGTCAGTTTTGGAAATCTTTGTTGAATCTCACAACGAGTTTCCGATCTTTTTCATCCAAGAGATCGGAGCTGTTTTCTGATTGCATGGCACTTACTTGCGAGAAAGAATTAAAAACCAACCAATCAACGAGAGACATTACACGGATCTTCTTACAGCTACAGCATCAGTAGGAAAATTTTCAGGGTTGAAGTTCAGACGTTTTACGAACAGGGGAAGATTTGAACGCGAAAAAACAGTTTTATTCATCCCACCCTCTGATTTTGTAATTGTCAATTTTATATCAATTTTATATCAAGTGAACACACTTGTTTCCTCTTACTAGGCGTGATAAAAAGTATCATTAATAATAATCAATAATGAATTTGTATCTATTCTCTTTAGGCTAGTCTTTCCGGTTGGTTTTTGTTTTTTGGTAAATGCAAAAGCAATTCTTCACTCACCAACACGATATACGTAGTTTGCTTTCTCTCTACCCGCGCATTCCTTGGGGTCGTTTATGTCACAAGAGGGACTTTGAAAATTCGCTAAGCATTTGTCTGACGGGCCATCCAGGTCATATTTAATTTCTCCACCAAGCCCACTCCAACATTCTCCATAGTTTTGCAGTCCAAATACTTTGAAGCCTCTTTTTCGTGCTGCCTCGGCGCAGCGGCAGGCCAGGCTACATAAGATAAATGAAAACCAAAAAAGAACAATGACGTCGATTTCAAAATGGTAGCTGGGGCTGGCTGTACGTAGAGTCTGAGATCTGCGATTTAAATCCAAAATGGTGGTCACTAATTAGCCAATGCAGATTAAACTGTGGTCATTTATGACGGCTCTGAACACACCAGCACGTTTAGGGCTAAAAACGTAATGAAGTGTTTTTTACATGTCTATACTCAGACAGGTAAAGCCTGGGTGTTTGAGAGAACGTATTTGTAAGAGATTAGTGATTTAATCTTATCGATTCTTGACTCCTGTTTGCAAATCTCCTTTTTCCCACATAAAGTTGCGTTTTTGAAAATATCCCCGCTTGACTTTACTTTTTCAATTTTTTTTCGAAAAAGACTTTCCGGCTATGTTGTGGACGACACACACTCACTGATATACTGGCGAAAACTCATCAGAGGAAAGAAGTCAAAAGCGTTATAGAAGCCGCTCAACAGTAAAACATCAAATCGTCCATACCTGTGAATAGATGCTTCAAACTCTTTCCATTTCAACTTATGTCCATCACTGGGTTTTCCCCCAGCTCTGTCATTTATCAAGACCTCATTTAAGGGTTTAGATTTCGCCCCAAAACAGCCTAGCTTCTTATACGTTCTAACGCATTTGGTGTGAGGTAGGGATGCCACTGAAAGAAAACTCATAACGATTTAGATTGCGAGTTGAGTCAATTTTAACCACAATGATATGATGTGTTTTTTATACTTTTCTGCAATGATATCAGTATGAAAAATCGCCCCCCGTCCTTTTTTATAATTCGCGACTTTGCTGAAGTGACTCACTGACTGCATTCGTAGAAATGCTAACGAATACAGTTTTTAACTAAAGTAACATAAGAGATTACATTTATGCCTGTAATTGAAATTGTATGAGAAAAACATTAAATTAGCGTCCATTTGGGATATAATTTAGATGTAGAATGCCGCAAATTTATTAAGATGACTCAGATATCTTGACGAACGCAATTTAGTTCTGGTGTCAGCTATTAAAATCTCAGTAAATCTATCGCTGACTTACATGTAGTAACAATGTGGCAGACGAGGCCGAGCAAGAAAATTCCATAAAGCAGGTTCATCCTTTCACAGCCGTGACTTTAAACTGAAATGTTAAAACAGCAACAACGTATATGAAAACAACAAAATTACTGGCAAATTATCAGTGGTTAGTTGCAGTGTCGGTCACAAATTGTTCGAATTGTTACTTCATTCCTAGAGGTGTGTCAACATTTGATTTCCTGAGAATTATTTTCCAGTTGGGACTCACGTTAAAAAATGCAAAATGTGCCACTAATTATAAATAATCGTTAACGCGCAAACTGATTTTAAGATCGATATATTTATATATTTACCCGGAACTTAGCCAGACAAAAGTATTTAGAGCAGATTTTATCCGAGTTCATCGCCTACGAGAAGTTAACAGGGCGTTTACAAAGAAACTGGCAAGCGAATTAATGTTTTCCCGGTCATTCCAAAACCAAAGTCGCTTGGTTATATTAAAATTACTTACCTTATGTTGATAAGAACTTGAAATTTAGTTTATAATTATGAATAATCGTTTCTCACGAAAAATGCTGAAATCAGCTGGTGAAGTCTGCTGAAGATGCTGTCTGCTTGCCACATAAGCCAGTTTGCAAAGCTTTTTGGCATAAACATCTTTGCAAAATCGAGAAATCTGACACTTTTGGTAAGAACTGTAAACAAGCGTCTGATTACTTAATTAATTTCAGCTTAAATTCAAAGAATAGAAGTAAACAGTCCCATTCGCGTGTGTCAGAACATTTTGATGAAATATCTTGCTTACATCTCGAAATTTATTCTATCTGCACTCAGTACCGTTAAAGTCTGTTTCCAACTTAATTTAAAATCTTCTTTTTATCATCAACTGAAAAGTGTTATAAGTTTAACGAGAAACATGTTTCTTGGTACTTTAAACGTTTAAATTGTTTCATTTGAAAGCGACTTCCCTTATTTGCCATTAAATATTGTCTTTACTATCATAAGCAAATACTGCCTTTAATTGCAGGGTTTCAAAAATAGGCGCAAGTCATCGCGAATAGTACTTTTCAACCTTTGACTATTTTGACTTTAGAATTGAGCATACGTTTTTTGGATAAAATGAAAACTTGTAGATGATATCTCCAGAAAAAACCATTGTCAAAACAAACAATACAGCCCAACCTTGGAGCTAAGCAACCGATTTCCTTACTGAAAATATTTGTCATTAGCGGCCAGGGGGGGGGATACCCTGGGTGCCAGAGGCTTAAATTCTTGTCGTTCTAGTCACGTGATCGTTTAGCTGTGTTCACCTAGACTGTTCACAGTCCGCTATTTTTTCAACCCAAAAGCACGCGCGCGAGCAAAAACACACCCCTTCCCCTTCGTGCCTCACATTTTGCGCTAGAGTCCAGTTCTCTCGCGATTCATTCACCGATCGAGGAAAAATATGAAAAAATAGCGGACTGTGAACAGTCTAGTGTTACAAGGTACTTTCCCGAAAGAGGTTGGTAGTGGTGGGGGAAGGGAGTTGGGTCAGTTTACTTACAAATCATCTCTCTAGAACCAGAAGTAGACAGGAATTTTGGACTGTCATTTCAGAAATTATTCCCACTCTCCACAGTAGTTTTTTGGGTTTGAGCGCCACCCCCCTCCCGAAATTTCAGTTGTTTCATACTTTCTTGCCCAAAAGCGTTTGGCTCCCTACCGCGGTCGGAATTTCCAATATCCTCGCAAGGGGGGGTGGGGGTGTAAGGTTCTTTTATGTAGCCACACTGAACTTTTGCTATGCTCCCAATCATTCGAGTCTGGTCTACTTTGGGTTATTGTTGATTTATTCTGACAAATATCATGCACACTTTTGTTGTGGGAATCCCCTTTCCCCAAGCTTTCTACCCTGTTTCAAACATGCTCTTTCCATACTGTAATACTTCTTGTTACTTCCAGAGTGAAATAATTTATTCACATTTAATATATTCTGTTCATGTTGTCCTTCAGCAGCATGATTTTAATATATAAAAACTGTTCAATTGAGGCCTCAAACTGCTGTTTAAAAGTAAAAACTAATTAAACAGCAGTGTAAGGCCTTAATTGAACAGTTTTTATATATTTAATATATTGCCTACGAGTAACGTCCAGGAAATATGACATACCATATTACATTTAATCACACCTTGTGGAGGATATGTTAATAATTAATTACATTTTGTTTTAACTCAAAATTTAATGCCATTTAGTGGTTAACAACAATTATTTCACCTTGAGTATGTCTCAAATTAATGTTTCCAGGAGCAAAACTGGAAATTATTACAATTGCTGTATATTATTACACTTGTCCAACTGTCAAAAATGTATGATTTATGTGCAGAATAAAACCCACCTCAGCATTCAAAATAAATCATACCAAGGCAAGAGACGTTATGGATATATATTTGGTATTACTTTTGCTGACTTACTTATCAACTGTTCCATGCTTTTCTATCTTTGTGAAAGATTATTTTGAGTTTCCTTTAGGATATGATGTAAAGTATCATTATTGTCTTAAAAAAACTGCTTGCATAGAAGTTGACAGTAAGGTAATATGCATGCATTGTGGTTTTATAGACTGTTGTCTGAATGTTACATTTTCAACTTAGTTTTGACATGTTACTGGGCAAGCATTTCTAGAACTCAGTAAAAACTATATTTTTTGTGTGTGGGGAAGAAACGCATGACGAAGCCCAAAGAACGTCTGCGTGGGAGGCTATAAAAACTAAACTCCAGCCAATTTAAAATTATCCTGCAAAATTGCCAGAATATCACCTGATACTTTGTTGACAAAAGATCCTCAGCAAAATACTGATTACATTATATTTCAAGATGTGCTGGGAAAAATACCATTCTTTAAAATATACACTCTTTGGGTTTGTCATGTAATCTTTGGTGAGCTTGTCATGTAATCTTTTGGTGTGTCCAAAGGATTTTTGTATAGGTAAGTACAGGGAGCCCAAAACTATCTGTTTATAACACTGTTTTTTAACTTGCCACACATTTGTGTTTATTCGTGTCTACAGGAAAATTGATTGGAAACTGAAAATGTTACTGAACACCTCATATCACTCAAATGTGCCTGTCAAGTTTTTTCGGAGTCAAAGGCGTGAGATATTTATCAGGGTTATGGAGACGAAATTGTCTGAGTTCTGAACAGAAGGCAGTCTGAAGTTTCAAGGTTCCAGTCTCAGGGTGTGTTTTGTCAAATACAAGGGCATCAAAATGTTGTTGCAAGCCCTTTTTACTTTGAAAATCAGAAATTTGGGTAAAGTACCCTCATTTACATGAAATTTACATGAAATAAATTCTATTCTTGCATTGCTTTGAGCGGACAATTTTTTTAGACACTACAGGTTTATCAACATGCCTATGAATTCTCCAAATATAAATTGACCGACTTCACATTGAACATAGCAATTTATCCATAGCTTCTAGTGGCTAATGAATAATAAATGTAGCCTTCATCCTTACAATTTGCTGAGAAAATTGACCAAGTTTTCATGAAATTCTTTGGGATTCGTCATGTAACAAGCGTGTCCAGCGCCTTTCATAACATGAATGACACTTTCAGGGATATTTATGAGCATTCGCAACGACGAAACTCCTAGAGTGGAGTCGTTTTCACCATACACAATGAGAGCTGGCAATTTAAGGCTTTTATAGTCTGACTCACTATATGTTTGAGTCCCAACTGGAGCAACTGTAACAAATCCTCTCAGATTTCGTCCCTGTTCACCTTGAAAAATAAACGGTAACGCATAGGAACCGCTCATTGAAGGTGATACAATCACAGGACGCTCAATTTTCAGCTTCTCCATGAATTTGTTTAGGAATACACTGCGTTCTTCAGAAGTCCTTGGGATTTCAGCGTCCTTTGATTTCACATAACCAGGCAAATCAAGTGCAACCACTCTGTAGCCCTCTGACCGCAGAAACTTCAACGTATCGAGGTCATCCCAGGTTTGCGATGAAAACGCTTGTCCATGGAGAAACAACACGGTAAAACGTCCGCCATTTGCGGGAACTTCTTCTCGATAAAATATTCCATTCGCTTGTCCTTCCCATTTGAGGTACCCACGAAACTCCATTCCACCTGGCGTCAACAAATAGTATAACAAAACTATAGTGAAAGCTAGAGAAACACCAATAATAACTCTCCAGTTGATTTTGAAGGGCGAAATCCTTCCCAAACTCTTGTAGTCTGCAGATTTTGCAGCAACTGTGGACAGAAAAACAGATGACATATCTTGCACTCACGCGAGCGTGATATCGGCATTCCCAGACAACTTTGCAAGTTTATAAAACATTGAAGCCCCCTGGCTATATTTTAGCCCTGTCACCGAAAAACAGGGGCAACTTTTCGAAGGAATCACGACAAGTTTCTGAATATTAAGATATTTGGGAGGGAATTTCCGTTGAAAAATGTTAGGTGCGCTTCTGCTAGCATGTTGCATAATTTGCAAGACTACCAAGACCTGATTAATAAACATATAATAAACCATAATTCAGTCATAAACGTCTGAGTTTTTACAGCAGCCGAGCAGCTAGTGTTTTGTAAGCCAGTGTTTTGTTCTTCTGGTCCAGGTATATTTTGGAAAGGTGCTATTCGCGGCTCCAGGGCTAGGACTGATAGGGGGTGTGTGTTTGTGAGTGTGTTTGGGGGAAGGTGGGGGGAGGGGGTGGGGGGAGGGGAGGGTGTGCTTTACCTGAATTACTTTCGTTCCCAGACCTACAGAAATTTTATGTAAAAAACAAACATGGCGAACTTGGCTCCAAACATTACGGTGAGGTGGCATGTTCTCGTTGTCCTGTTATTGGTCATGTTGCTTGCAGTGCTTTATGTATATTTCCCTTACTGGAAGACCGACTCACCCACTGTGAACACAGAAGACGATAATGAACAACGGGCCTATTTAAGTTGGGATGGAATCGAGAAAGGTATTTTTTATCGTCAGGTCACACCTGATAATCCCCGATTTTCGATACTGTTCTTGCATGGCGCTGCATTCACGTCCGAAGATTGGCACCGTATTGGAACGTTAAAGGCTTTGGGCTTTGAAGGTTACGCGGCAGTTGCTGTGGATTTGCCTAAGTATGGAGAATCGCAAATGGTTAAGGTCCCTTCTGAAGATGATGGCAAAATCCAATTTCTATCCGACTTGATAAAGAAGCTGAAATTGGAGCGACCAGTTGTTGTGGCTCCGTCGATGAGTGGTTCTTATGCGGTACCTTTTATTATGAGCAAAGATCACATGAAGGAATTGAGAGGCTTTATTCCTGTAGCACCTGGTGCGATTGCTAAGTATACAGATGACCAGTTAAAAGCCGTTGATCTCCCTACTCTAATAGTCTACGGCGAGTTGGACAAGAGCTTTCAACAATACGTCCCAAAAATGAAGAACATTCCTAAGAGTGAAGTTTTTACAATGAAGGGTGCAAAACACCCCTGTTACCTTGACGACCCAAAAGGCTTCAGCACAAGAGTGGTTGAATTTCTTAACAAGCTGAAGTAGTCTGTGGTGGGTAGGGCAGGGGGATGAGGGGATGTTTCATTTTTATCTGAGCCTTCCCATCCTACTTTCAAAATCACTAGAGTGATAAAATGCAGTCGCTAAATTTCATCTCGCATTGCGCCAATCTAGATTGTGAATTAAAAAGCTTTTGTCGCATGAACACTTTATTTATCAGAAAACCAACAGAAAGCTTTGTGACTTTTGGATCCTCTCTTCCACAAAACAGTATGAAACACATCAAAACTGAAGAAAACCTGCCTTTCTTCCAAGCTGAATACATCTTGTGAGTTTTCCGACTCTGTTGGCTCAATAGCGTCATTATTGTTCATACAAATTCTGGCCATGGCCATGAAGTGACCATTATGCACCAGTCATGTGAAACACCCACAACCTCCCATTGGGGGATACCCGGGGCATTCACTTTACTGTCAGTGAAATGCAGTGAAAGCCCCGCCTTGTGGGGAAAAAATTCAGAGTGAACTCCCCCGTCCTCTAAACGTCAAGACAATTCATTTAATAGATTACAATTTTTAAACAACTTGAACTTTCACAGGTTTTTTTTCATACCATTGAAGTCAAGGTTACTTATTTTTCCCCTTTCTCTTCGTTTTCACTGTTTAGGCAAACATACCTTCTTCATCAATTGTCCAGCTTCTATGTTTTGAACCCAGTCTTCTAAAAGTGGTCATGAACCACAAGTGAAATCCCCGCCAAACCCCTGCCCAGCCCCGCATTGAAAAGTGAAGCCGTGAAAAAAAGGTGCATTCCCTAACTACCGGGGAACCTAAATCAGTGAAAACAAGGTGAAAACCCCCGGTTTGCCCTGGGTATCCCCCAATGGGGGAGGGGGTGCAGGTATTTCAAATGACTGGTGCATTAAAATCACATTGTCACCTCTGACAGGACATTCACAAACATGAAACCACATGACAATTTTTTAAGAATAGAACTTACTGCTTCAAGTTCTATCTACAGTTTTATCACTGTAGTGATTTGATAGTAAGGATGGCGGGTTTTTCAAAAGGGGGGGCTGGACCCTTGAGTAATGAGATATTTTATTCAACCCTTTGAATTATTTCATTTTTAAAAGGCTGTTGACAAGAAAGTAAGGTGTTCAGATTCCTGCCATTTTAGGGAGGTGGGGGGGAGGGGGGTAGGGTGCAGATAAAAAATGGAACGTCCTGAGGTCCTCTTCCTACAGTGCCCTTCACAGGGATGCTTGTGCATTTTTTCAGCAGTTTAAAATCTAGCTATATTGTGGTGCCACTACCATAGGATGTGGATATTTTCAAATTTAGCAACGTGTATGTCAATGGGCCTTAAGTTTGAGTGTGGCAAAACAAAAGTTTTGAATCCCTTGGGACTCATCATGGCTGTTGTGTGATTAAGGCCCATGGTATTCAGACTAAACCTTTGTGAGCACAGGAAGGTGTATTAATTTTGACGAAGCCATCTTGGTGTGCAATACTGCAGTTGTCAATACTGGATCTAGAGCATCCGCCCATAGGTTCTGATTATTACCAAAAAGTGTCAAGCAGTGGTGCTCTCTCCTACCATTTTTTCAAGCAAGAAAGAGTCCATGTTCACACCTGTGTGGCTCGTGATAAGGGCAAAAGTTAGCAACCAGGAGTCAAGAAAAGTGCCAGTTGATGACAAAATCCCACCTCGCATAGCTAGCAGAGCCGTGCAATCAAATTCAGTATACATAAGCATGCTTCAGAATCCAATAGAGCACGCTGATAGCATAAGCAAATTGCTTTGCCGTAATTGTTTTTTGGACCATGGGGTTTTTATGTACACTTCCCACTTCAAACGTTGGAAGTTTGGAGAGCACGCAAGAAGCTAGAGTGGCCCTCGGCTATCGCCTCAAGCAACTCTTGTTCTTCTTTAGTGCTCTCCAAACTTCCCGTGTGCACCATAACTTGATGGCGCATGCTAAAGCATGAACCAATTGGAGGGGGTGGGGGCACTGTAAAGGCCGAAAAATTTTCATTTGATTGAATAAATCCATCTGGAGGTATTTAAGTCTTGTATATTTTTGGGTAGGAAATTTTGATGCCAGGTATTTTTTTGGTCTAAAATTTCAGGCTCATGTTTGTTTTTGGGTTTGCAATATGAAGGTCTGTCAGACCCCCCTGTCATGCATGATAAGAGTACCCCCCTGGTCTATTCGTTCTGACTCAGTTCATTTACTGATTTGAGGCACCCAACAGCAATTTCACATTCTAGGATGGCAATTATAACAAAAGTTCATGGTCACCCCCAAATCACGTGTTGGGTTGCTCATTTTATATAATACAATGTACTAGCTAGATGTGCCGGCCTCTGAATTAATTTTATAGCAAGAATTATCCTGTGTGTTGTATTAATACTTGACTATGTTCATGCTGCACTATATTGCACTGCTTGTCGCTGGGTGTAAGGGGCTTCAGTCTTTGCCAGCCTACTTTCCTTTTAGATTCAGGGCCGCTTAGTGGGGCTCTAAGATATTCTCAAGCAGTGCCGGAGCTTATCCCAGGTTCCCTAGCATTATGTGGCAAGGAATATTTCTACTCCCCCTGGATGGGATGCTAGTCCATCGCAGGGTTTCCCCCCGGCATTGTTTCACCGGTACCCATTTACCAGTATACACCAGGGTGGAGAGAGGCACTGTGAGAGTTAAGTGTCTTGCCCAAGAACACAACGCAGTGTCCCAGCCAGGGCTCGAACAAGATGTTCTCAGCATATGGGCAATTTAAGCCCAGTTATTGGGATGAAAACAAAACATAAAACATGATCTGCACAATCCAAACACCATCATGGTTATGACTAAAAATAGGTAGGGGCAGCTGCAGCCACCCACCCCAAACAATTTTTTTGGGGGTGACAGTATACCAGGCGTGGGGACTCATCAGAGACACTGATAATGTCATGACAGTGTTAAAAAATCTTCATTTTATTTCATGAAAAAATAGATAATCCATAGACAATGACAATTAACTCATGAGTTTTAATAGGTAACTTAAAATGTCACACAATTCAAAACAAATTGATTGAGTTTTTTTAAAATAAAATTGTCCAGTGCTTTGTAAATCTAAAAAAGGGCTTAGCTCTTTTTCAGTTATGCTGAAATGATGTTCTAAAGCAATGGTCATTTTGTGATGGTTTACACGTGGAATCTCCCCCTAGAGACTTACTGAGGGTTGTAATGAAGGTATTAATAAAAGGAGATAATTTACAGAAACAGAAATCAATTTGAATTGAAATGAAACCTTAATGATGAAAATCAGCTTGACAAAACAGAAATTGTGGTTTGGTCTAATCAATCCAAATATTTTTTAATCCTCTGTTACTGGACTGCGAGGCTAGGATGCCAAGTTATGTCCTCTTTGGTTAGTTATAACTAAAATTTGTCAATTGCTTAATTAAGGTTCTAGCTGTTGCGGGTTAATTCATTACCACTCCTTAAAAAAATGTTCTCAACTTCACACAATCTGTACAACTAAGCTAAACGGATAGTAGTGTTAATTATTGGATGCTTTATTTGTGTCCAGCTGTTTAAACAGTTCATCTGCATCTTCTGCTGTTTTCACTTTAATTAAATATGTTGCAGGCTTGTTGTTGTCTCCTTCACTGGGTTTGGAGTATAGAGGAGGATTTGGAACAGATAATAAAATCACATTATTCTTTCCTGAACGACTGATAGGGGTGCTTTCTGCCAGGTAAACATTAAGAAGAATTTTTCCCAAAGTTGTGTCATTTCTGACCAGCACTTGAGTCTTTCCTTCCAGTTTCTTTAAGTTAAGCATTCCAATGCCCAATTCAGCCCAAGCTGATTCACGCTTGAAAAACAGTTTACACCGTATGGAGTGAAAAGCTCCTTCCTCAGCAACTACGACACTGAAATTAATGCGAGAAAAGAAAATCAAACTTGTTAGGCCACTGCATCTCACACGTAATAATGTAGGGGAGAGAATACCGATACATGCATATGAATTTAATGTTTGAGTGGAGAGAACAATATCTCAAGAGTGAGGTATTGTTTTTGCCACAAGAACATACAATTCATATCAGATTCTTTGAGCTAATGTGTAATGTTCTTTTTTATTGTTATATAGACAAAAGACCTATAAAAGTGAATCACAAGCAAACTTTAAAATTTAAACTTGTGAAACTTGGCAGCTGGATTTTTATATAATCTCATTTGGTCTACTTTGCAAGAAACCCTTTGAATAACATTGTTTAAAGTCATGAAATTTCTTTCCTTGTGTTTGTATTTTCCTGCACCTTTAAAAACAATAGCAATAACTGCATGTCAACCTCAATGAACTTAACTTCTCTTAACATCCACCAACTTTCACTTGGCATTTTGTAACTATTGGCAGCCATGCAAAGGCACAAAATAATGAGGATTTCCTCATTAGTGAGGACATCGAAAACACACCACCGCATGCAGTCCTGGACTGTAATTTCGTACGAATTTTATCAGTGGTATATTGCTATATTTAAAATACAGATTCCATGTCGATGTGCATCTGTTCAGTAATAGATCACTGATGACGTAAAATGTAGTAAAAACAAAAAAGTGGCACATGAAGCAATAGCCGAGTGTGTCACAGATGTTCTCATCACATTTTAATGTCTTCTGTGATCTATTACTGAAAAGATGCATGACAACATGGAATCTATCTGTTTTATTTTATAAAGAAACAAAATATAGAAAGCTTGACGTCATCAGTGTGTGTTTCCTTTGATAGATCATGGGGTAGGAACCAGGACTGTCACTAATTTTTCAAGAGGGCGGGGAAAGTAAAAAAGTAGCCGGGGGGATTTTGTTGTTTGATCTACTTCTCACTTTCCAGTGTTTTGGTTTTGTTTCAGAGTAGCCAGGGTTCAAAGTCGTAGTAGCTGGGGGAATTCCCCGGCCCTCAGTGACAGCCCTGGGAACCAATCAAAATGCAACCACAATTATTACCGGTATAACCACTTACTATAATTTCCAGTAAAACACATGTCTATGTGACAATGTATACCTTATTGGCTTGGGAACATGCTCCTCTGTATTGTCTTCTCCTGAGGTTCCAGGCTGACACTCAACAGTTTCTTTTACTGAACCTTGAACTTCTGAAAACATACAAATATGACAAATTTTTGACGAGTTCTTCTATAAATAAGGTAGCTGCTCACAAAGAAAATGAACTAAACAAGTCTCTATTTTTCTATAAACAAAAAAATTCACTAAAAATAATTAGAAGACTGGCCAAATGAAAGGTACATGCAGCCAATTACCTGTAAGCTTTAATTAAATTTGCTAAAATTCCAATCAGTATTATAATACGTACAACAACACAAACTAACTAAAAAATTATAGAAATCTGAAACAAAAAAATCCCTGACTTTGACAAGAATTCAAGAATTTCCCTTAGTTTCCCCAGACCTTAAAATTGTTTTCTCAATCTCATTAATAATTCATCAAGTTAAAGCAAAGGAAATCAGAACCATGACCATGGTTTGAAAATCTGATCTTAATTAGCATGGAATTTTATGATTTTATTTGACATGTTTGTTTTCTCCATTTCTTTAGTTTCATTTGCGAGGATACATCAAACGTGTGAGAAAGTGTTTCATCACATTTTGAAGATCAATTCTTGAAGTTTGTCAAAACTACCCTGGTGTTTGGAAATGTGATATCAAAACAATGTCTCTCATGTTTGATATATTACTTCCCTATCTTTTTTCTGGCACATGGGAATAAACCGAAATAAAATTTTAAAGAGTTGTCTTGTGGCTGATGGTAATGTTTACTGTTGGTGCAGATATGAATTTCAATTTTTTTCTAAACAAGTTTAACCTGATTAACAAAGACTACAAACTCCCACCTGAACTCGAAACTGTTGATTTGTTGTCTTCCGTTTTCAGTGATCCTTGAGATGAAGCACCAAATGTTGAAGCTGAACTCACTGCAGTCTGTTTTGTTGCATTTGATGCCTCTGATGTACTTGATGAATTTGCTGTTTTCTCTGTTGAACTTGAAAATTTCAAGTCAATGTTCTTCATGTGCTCCTTATAGTCATTAAAAATTGGAGTTAAATCAACATATGGATTTTCAGCAATGTGCTTTTGAATCCAAGCAGAGACGCTTTCATTGAGAGCCTTTAGATTATCCTTGTAAGAACTGTTTGATGCTTTAGAAGCTTGAGAATCACCTGAAGAATTAGCCTTGAAGCCATTTTTATTGCCACCCAGTGATGTGAAAGACGAAGCAGTGCTGGTTGTGGCTTCTGCCGACGAGGCATTCAAACCACTAAAAATGTTTTTTGATTCTGTCATTGAACTAGAGATTCCAGTGAGAGGTTTGATGGAAAATGAACTGGCCGCAAAGCCTGAGGTGTTGTTATTTAGCCCAGCAAATCCTGAAAATCCTTGAAAAACACCTCCACCCTGCATATAAAACAACAAAGATTTTTTTATATATTCAGTTCCCAGATTATTGCAAGTAGTTGCAATAATGTTCAGAGTACATTATTTTAGGTAATTCTGTCTATTTTATTCAGAGATGAGTTTTTCCTACAAAGAAAACAGGTTAAACAGGTTAAAACAAGTATCATATTAACGCAAGTTTTCGTTAAAATCGCATTACACAGACCCATTAAAAAACAAGGAACACCAATTTCCTTCACTTCCACAACTTGAAAGTCTATATAAGAAATTATTATTACCTTACTATCTGAGGTGTTTCCTCTTCGTTTGGCCTTAATGATCCTGGAAAAAAATCAGCTTGTATTTACATGATCTGATAGCAGTTTACAAGGGTCAACCAAGAGCTACTCAAAAGTCCACTGAAAACAAATTCTGTGATTAGCATTTGCTTTAATTGTTTGCTAGGATGGAATGTTTGACGCTTTCTTTACCAACCAGCTTCTCACGATCATTATTTTTCATTCTTGGCTGTATATATAGTCTAACAATTGAGTCTGGATCACACAATAGCAAATACATAGTTAAATGATATTGCATGTAACTTTAACTCTCACTGACTTGAACATGGTGAAACAAGCTGAAAGCATGTTGAACCTATTCAGGTGTGGAAACCCTTGTTAACTCCCATAAAAGAGCAGGTCTTTTTTGAGAGTACAAGATTTAATGAGATAAGTTTACAGAGTTAGCAGTTCAAAAACATGTGACCAACCTCAGTCTCACCATTGTTGCTTTGGACAGCAGGGATTTACACTATATGTGTTATACTAAAAACCTTAAACACTTTTGATACCACACTATATGTGATAACCAACTGTCCAAAAGTAATGTCCTCTCACAAAATAAAAACCCTCTGCAAGTGAAACCATTCTTTCTTCAGGACTTATAAATATTAGCCAATCACAGTTCCATTTTCAAGAACTATTTCGCCCCAAATTCAGAGACTTGCCCAATCAGAGACCGTCTTTTACCTCTACATCTTCATTTGAATCACGATTGTGGTTTCACAGCGCCAAAGTGACAAAATTCTTGATAGGCGATCTAGCTAGCTGTAGCTAATAAAATCGCACAGGGAAAGCATTTTGATTTAGTGACGAATTAATGAGGCGTCAAACTCCACGATCCAGACGATCCGGGAAACCGGACGGACCTCTGACCCTGGTATTGTGATTCTATTCAACTTAAAACGCGGCATATAGCACAGAAAAGGACCTTTTACAAAAGCCTTCCAAACAAACACTTCAAGGAAACACTTTTCAGAGTGAAACAGTTTGAAAATTCAATGCCTAACACGTCGCAAACACTGCATGGATTCTGTCTGAAAAAGTTACTGTTTGTACCCAGAGACTGAGGCTCTGTTTGGGTTAAGTTGGATTCAAGTAATAACATGGAGGTTGATGAAATGAGCTCAAATGACTATGAATAAAAAGACTCGAGTTGAATTTCCGACATCAAGGTGCAGAGCTTTCAAAATTGTGACATGAAAAGGCCCCCCCCCCCCCCCCCTCCACACCACCACCACGCAACTGGGCCGCGCCATAAACGATGTGCATACAATACAAGCAAATTAAAGTAACAAAAGTGAAAGCGTATCATCTAGAAAAGCCTATTTACTCACCTTCTTTTACTTAAGTCTTCAGTACTTGCAACTTTGAAATGACCAACCTGTTAAAACAAAAGCGTTTGGATATTTTTGTAAGCAACTAACGAGAAAATTTATGAGCCCCTCCCAGGGGGGGGTGCATGTTCCCAAGATCCCTTAACCTTTTTGGATTTTATCCCTTGTTCCCCATTACTAAAACCCCTTGTTCCCAAAAATGATCCCAACAATCTAGTCAAGAGTTCCCCTGTTCCCTGAAAATAATTTGAAAATATCCCCTGTTCCCTGAAAATAAATACTACAGTTCCCGTGTTCCCTAAAACCCCTGGGAGGGGCTCATTTATAGACTTTACCACATTTGCAACCAGCCGAGAGGGAAAATTTTGAGTTCAACGAGGAATATTGTAACAAACTAAGAGCTTCGAAATGAATCACTTACTTCTTCTTCCTCTTCTTCCTGATCCCAATTATCTTGAGTGAGTTCTTTATCCGCGCCTCTCTTCGCCATCTTGACATGCACCACGCATGCCCAGTTGCCGGCGTCGCGGAGAAAGCACCCTTCATCCGGGAACTTGAGAGCCGAGTTCTCCCGTTGCTGTACGTATTTGGTCATTTCAGTTCCCTTCAGAGGCTGTGGACGGTACCCCTTGGTCGTTCAACCTTTATAAATCCCAAAAAATCCCCGCGAAGAACAAGCTTCGCTCCTTCATGGAGTTGGAAAAATTGCGCTCGCAGCTGAAAAGCCAGCTTCAACAACATCAGGTAGGCTATTTTCTGTTTGGCAGAGCTACTGAGAAAACTTTCTCCGCAAGTGTTATGCATGCAGATTAGGCAAAGGTTTTCGCGATGTATTCTAACTACTGAATGCTCATTTATGTCCTGTTATTGTCGGTCGCGAGTTCGACAGGAAAATATTTTGATACTCGATAGCACAGCTTGTTTGTTCTAGAATGTTTTTTTTCTAGCGCGGATACGGAGCCGCGAATTTTGTCGAAGTCAAGCGAGCCGACACGGTACATATTTAATCAATTCTGTGTCTTATACACCCCATATTACTTCACCTGAACTTCTAGTAAATGCATAATTTTCGACGGACGGCTTAATTTCGTTGTAAACTTTGATTGTCTTGTTGCTTTTTACTGAATTTTGTAGATTCTTATCCAACAAATCAAGACCGATCCCCAGGTAAATATATTTCGCTTCTTTTATGATTATAATGTTTCAGTGTGTTGGGTTTCAATTGTTTTGCCTCGACGCAGTTTTTGAGAAATATTTTCTAATACGAATATCTCAATTTCACAGAATCCTGACCTTCAGAAAAAGTTGCAGGGTCTTCAGGCACATATTACAAGTCTCAGCGAACAACAAGTGAGTTTTCTGTGTGCTTAAGAGTTTATTTGGGAGCAAAAAAATAATTGGGGGTAGACACAAAAAATCACATGCAAATATAGAAGGAAGGAGTTTTGGTCGCGGCATGGAGGGTGGTAAAAAATTAAAATGCAGGGCATTCAATGCTCACGGGAGCCAATCAGAAAGCGACAATGTCCCGTGGGACTTGCTACAGGTGTGACATGGCGACTCGGAAAATTTTGTTTTTACCGCGAATTCTCGGACTGTTCTGCCGTGAAATTTGCGATCCTAAAAAAGCACAGCCGGCGAATGCTAAAATCGAAAGTTTCAATGAGCGTTTCTTTCCGTAGGTAAGATTTCACCGTTTTCTTCGAAATTGATAGCTTTCTACAACGGAAGTGAGATCACACATTTTAATACTTTCGTATCTGCGTAGTGTCAAAAGTATTGATTGAGCGATGTTTTGAAATATGTTCCAATGGATCGCGGAGTTTTAATTCAAAAGTGAAATACCAATAGTTATTTTCCTTCTGAATACATTCTATTGACCTTTTGTATCTTACACCTTGTCTTGCACTTATATATTAGTTAAACTGGCAGTTATTTTATAGCACAGATTTCTGAATAGCGTTACGGTAGCCATCCACAATCTTGATTTTAAATGAGGCTTTGGGAATTTTCCTCTGAAGATTTTGTCAAGTTTTTTTAACTTGGAATTTCAAATCGAATGCATTATCGCCCTATTAAAGCAATTCAAAATAAAAGTAGATCAAGCTTAAATTAGAGCTTACTTTAAAAAGTGAGAGAAAGGGAAAAGATTTCAGCATCTGTTAGGAATGAAGGGAGCTACAATTTTGGGCAGAATAAAGAGAAATGGGACCCCCTCTCCCTGAATCATTGGTGAATTTGCACTAAAACCAAAATGCACCCTTTCTTCCATCATTTAAATGGGGGGAGGGGTGGTCATAATTTTTCGTTTCATTTATCCAACATTGTAGATTTGAATAGTGTGCACGTGTGTAGTTTAGTTACCACTCTGTTATACTGATCAATACATGAACAGACGATTCCATATTGACTAACCCCAGAGTAAACTTATTAATTGTGGATGTACATGCATTAGCTTGAAGAAGGATGGGTATTTCTTTGCTAAACCCACTCACAAGTCACTGAACAAGCAATGTTGTTAGTCTTCAAAGCCGTATTTCCTACACTGGTTGCAAATTTGTTTAATCAGCTAGTTGCCATATGGTTCCTAAGAAAACAGTCTCAATTATTATTTTTACTGGCTCTGGCTCTGCTTGTTAGCAGAACTGTTCAACTCTATTTTTTTTTTAAAGAAAAGCATTTTTTTATTTACACACAACACTTACGAGCCTAAAACCTACATTGTATAACTTCCTTTAAAATGCTTTTTGAAGAATACTCCATATTTTTGTTCTCTTTACGTAGGTTTCTCATCATTATGTTTCTTTAGTCACTTCATATACATTTATTTCTGTTTATTGTTTATATTGCTTTCTTATTGCTTTCTTTCTTATTTAAGTATCGGTGGTTTCAATAAAAGCCAGTTACTGGCGGTCCACCGCCCCTTATAAGGCCTCTCACCTCTGCCTTTGTGATGCCAAGGGTGCTGGAAATTGCATTTCTGAGCTTCTAGATTTCAAAATTTTCTGCGTTGCATGCCCCCAGATCCCCTTGGGGAAAACGTGCAAGCCCCCTTTTGTCATCCCAACTGCCTATTCTACTATCTGTAGGCACTTGTTACAAAAATTATTGAAAACCCTGAAGTATTTTTTTTTTTTTAAAAAACTTATAACATTTACAAGAAGGACCTCATGAGGTTTGTACATACATGTAAGGCACAGAATTAAAATTACTGCTACTAACTGTCAAAAATATTGCTTGAAGATAAATGCAGAAAAGAGGTTACATTCCGGTAATTTATATGTGATACACTTGATTTATTGTACATGTAATTTCTACATTGATTTGGTAAAAAAGTTTAAAACTATTGTATTGCAGCTTTGATATTAAAGTTGTCTCTGTTTTTTTTAAGGAAATAAAATGTTTTTATGGACTTTATTTGCAGAGTCATGTCGTAAAACAGTTGAGACAAGAACTGATGAACAAGACCGAGTTTAGAGGCGAGGTATAGAACTATAGTGGTGTTAAAAATTAAACAGTCCTAAGAATGTTGTGATTTTGGTGGCAAAAGCACAAGAAATTAATTTTAAAGTATTCATCCATGGAAGTTTAGAAATTTTAGAGCATTGCAGTGACTATCATTTTCATCCTATCTGGGGGGGGGGGGACAGGGGGTGGGAACCAGGGAGATTAAGGGATGGGAGGTGTATAGAAGGCAGGAAGCACGATTCCCAAGACGGCTGGATCCATGAAATATAATTCAAACACTGTAATTTTACCCCTTGTTTCTCAAACTACCCAATTTTTTGAACCAATTTTTCTTTCCTTTGGAGGTTTGAAAGATCAGGGTCCACTGTAGACTATAGACATTTGGATCCACAAAAAAATGAGACTGCGAGACATGTGAAATTTGACCAAAACTTTGTCACGTGCCACTCACAACTTCCACATATTACTTGGAAGAATTGTTTTCCCTTCTTCGTTCATTTTTTTTAACCTGTACAGGAGATGGATCCATGCATGTGGTTTTCTGGTTTGTGTTTTAAAAGTTACAAATTAAACTAGCCAAATTCTTGATGGGTCTTGTTGGCTTCAGGAAATAATGTCTTGATCTTCGATACCTTAAGTTTTCTTGATGAACGACAGTCTTATAAATCAGGGTTCAGTCCTTTTATAACTCTTATTTCCAGGAAAATAATATCAAGTCACCCCTTAGTGACAACCATTCGAACAACATAACATCATATGACAACAAGGAAGGTATATTTCCAACAAATAAACCACTGGTCAGATTAGAGCCATCAACCAAAATGGAACTGTCAATCAAGTCAGAACCTATGGATGTTAAACCCATAAAGGTTCCTCCTCCTCAAAAGCCTCTGCCAATCCAGTTACCAAGACTGAAACCCAAACCGCCTCCAGTTGTTATTGTTTCTCCACAGGTATTTCATAGATCATGTTATTGTAGCCAGAAGATTGTTGCAGATTGATTTAAATGCTTAAAGTGCACCTAACACCAAAATATTTTTTCGCTAAAAAACACCTTATACCAGTTCGAAATGCATTGCACCTTTCGTTTCTCCTTTTCACCAAATTCTGGCTATTTATAGCATTAGGAAAACGTTCATCATTTGTTCCACAACCGAGCCAGAAGGGGTGTTGGACTATTCTTGATTTGACGTCACAAATTGATTTGCATCGCATCAAGTCTTTGTAAACATGCATGCTAATCAATTTGTGACTTCAAATCAAGAATAGACCCATGCCCCTCTGACTTGGTCGTGGAACGAATGATGAACAGTTTTTCGTAACTTTTAAATGCTATAAATAGCCAGAATTTGATGAAAAGGAGAAACGAAAGGTGAAATTCGTTTTGAACTGGTGCAAAGGTGTATTTTAGCGAAAAAATTGATTTGGTGTTAAGTACACTTTAATTTCACAGTAGAATTGCTGATGACTTAACTTGCACATGGTAATAAGTTCAACATTCCTTATAAAGGTGGAACAAAAAACATGCCCAAGTGCATTGTTGAGTTATATATAATTAAGTGTGTAGGAATTTTTAAGAACGCGAGATACCGGTAAGTACATAGAGAAGCACGAAGCGTGGCTGGGTTCTTCTTGTACTTCTCAAGTGCTCTGATTATATTTACTTAACAATGTGCAATTGCAAGTTCTTTATTTCTTTTATGAAATGTTGTAGAAATTGTGCAAACTCTAGCTTGTGGCGTATTTGAGTGATTTATAGCCCAGAAAAATTAAACCAGGCCAAAGAACCCACCTAGCATATAAATATGCTCTTGAAATCATGTAGACCCGGAGTCATTGAGAAATGTCAAAATTGACGGCCACAAATGGCCAGAATAGCCTTTAACATTGGGGAGGTCTGGGACCCAGCATGTTGCCATGGTAACATAATTTTTTTATTGTACAACTCACCTAGTAGAGTCATGATGCAAAGAATCAAACATTTCTGATACAAACTGGGTGAGATATTTTTACTTCATTTACTTGATTAAAATTTGGTTGAGTCTATGACATCATCAATTAGCTAATTTGCATATTTTAAAAACTTGAATATCTCTTTTACGAAAAAAGATATTTGAAAAAAGTGAGCGGCAATTTTCTTGTTATGCAGACTACTGTTTAATGCTTTAATATGGCTTAGTTGGAGACATTCAAATTTCATCATAGTAGCACTTTAAACAAAGAAAAGTGTAAAAGGTTTTAAATAGGCACAGTCTAATGATTGCTTCATGCGTGAAACTCAAGTAACTGTCAACTGGTAGTTTCTATCTTTAATTCTAGTTTTATGTAATGTATTCATTGAATAATTTTATTCATTGTCCCTTTATTTATTTATTTTACTACAGCATGGAAAAATTGAGTTCGCAGGTCACAGCACTGCACCGGCCTTACAAATGGGTACTGTATTTTCTCCTGTCCACACCCAGTCTTCGATAACAAGTCCTATCAATATTCCCATGCACTACCAACAGAATAACAAAGCTCGAAACAGTGCCTTTAAGTATAGTGGACGGACATTTACTTCTCATCATCTGCAACCAATACTGCCGCGTCCTGCCTCTCAAAACAGCAGTTTTCCACTGCAAGAGGTTGGCAAACCTACAGAAAAGGTTTTTGAACCCAAGGTACAAATTAAAGTGATGTTATAAATTTAATGTGACGTTTCGACACACACACTTATTACAGGGTTTTTACAGGTGAATGGAAAACCTGGATAGTCATGGAAATTTAAATAAAGTAAAATGTAACTTTATGTAGTGGACGACTAGGAGCAAGTTTGCTCAGTGGTTGGTGTGGTGTTAGCATTATTTTTAGTGGGCCACTTTGTGGTGTGCTGAAGGGCCTTTAGCATTTGATATCGTTATGCTGCAGCTCTGGGTTGTTGTTCGGGCATTTCTGGCATTCGCAGGGTCACTTGCAACGAAGGTGTTAAAACTACATTTTTCAAGCCTGGAAAATAACAAAATTTAATTATTTGTGTTGGAAAAGGATTTTACAAAAACGTTACTAGGCGGCTTTTGCACAGGAATATTATTTTTCACAGTGCCCCAGCAATTTGTTGTTACCTGTTTTTAACTGTTGTTCAACTGTTTCTTGTTTTCTTGACACATTGAATCATTCTCAATATTATTTTTCTTACTCTTTAGAAAATGGAATTCATGGCTGCTTTAGGGCTAATTACACCACAGACACTAATTGGTAAGAGCTATAAATTAATACAAAATTTAGCCACATTGTTCATCAGCGATACATTTTTACACCGGATTCAGACCTGTCTTTGCATATATGTAATAATGGGGCTTAGTCTGTAATGTATGGAATTGTTGTAAGTTAAAGCACGTTTTTCCAAATGACTCCATAATGTATGTTAACTGTAAAATATAAATTAGGAAAAAAGTGTACAAAAAGTGAAGTAATTTTCTTTTGTTAGAAGGAGCCATTCCATTTCTTAACTTGTTGAGATATGTTGCAAGCCATGCAGGTGGAAGGAAAAGCTCAGGACTTTAAAGCAGGGCTCGAAACTGCGACCAATACGGTCGCCAATGCAACTAAAATTTCATCCGTTAGAAGTTCTGGTTTAGTCGCCACAATGGTGACTAGCTTTCTTTGTATCATGGCCTTTTCTGAAACATTGTCTCCTTCCAGAAAATTATAGTGAAAGACGTCGAATTAAGAAAAGACAATCAATCATTTTGCTTTGCTGCAAAATATTCTCTTGCATTGATCACCTGCTCTCGCATCGTATAAAAAACTTCAAGTTTGAAATCGCCCTTTAATTCATTGCAAACCTTGTATACGTCATGTATGCCTACAAACTGTGTCTCTCGTAATGCATGGCTATCCGCCATGTTGATTCCTTGCGTTACATTAGCATACATTAGCTAAAACGTTAGTGGCCAAAAAAATTGTGTTTTTACACCTTGTGGTAAGAATTTTGCTTTTCTTTTGAAATGGCGTTCTTCTTTCAATAAAATTCATACAAATGACGTTTTAAACTACTCCAGGGCTCGAAAAAACCCCCGTCCGGTCGTCCGGGACAAGTAGATTTTCCCTTCGGGCAAGTAACTTTCTCTCCTTCCTTGCCCGACAGGCAAGGACCCAGGCAAGCCGTTCGCCGACTAAATTTTTGATAACGATTTTGCAAAGAAAAGGTAAGCTTTAGGCTCAAGGGTATAAATCAAGTGTTTAGATGAAGCTTGACGAAAATTACAATTTATAGCGTTGTTTTGTTGATTGCGTGGCGTACGCTCACGGCTCAGAAGTGGTTGCCTAGCACGTGATCAAAATCTGCCCTGATCAAATTTCTTTCCAAGATAAAAATAGCCGCATTGGGAACGAAAACGCTGTGTTTATTTCTTAATTTTAGCAATTTTCTACGAGCATTTTTCAGTTTCTCTGTAAAACAATTAACTCAACAACGATATATTAATTAAAACAGAAGAAACTGTATGTGAAAACTAAGAAGTCGCATATTTCTACCGCGAAAACGAAGGCAGCATTTTTGATGCTGAAATCCAGGTAAATTTCTGTTTTCGGCGAAACATGCAAGTTGGGCGCCGCCACGCGAAATGAAAAGTGTTATATTATTAAAAAGAAATGTATAAGTAAGTCATCAAAATACTTTCAGAGTTCCTGAAGATGACTTAGAATAGTGTTTCTTTCAAACGAAGACGTTTTCCTTCGACTGAAACTATTTTTCATTCACCCAAATGAAAATACATGCTCTCACCGGCGTAAACATGAAAGTGATCAGCACTAAGAGGACTACATTCAAGATGGGTTTATTACATTAAAACACGCCTGTAGTTTGACTTCCATTCTTGGATTCATGAATTATTAATGAGTTTGAAAACGTGGGCAAGCAGGGAAGTGCTCCGGGCAAGCAAAATTTGAGGGTTACTTGCCCAATGGGCAAGGTGGAATTAAAATATTTTTCGAGCCCTGTACTCCCCCTTTGATTTTGTAATCTGGCGACTGAAAATTTTAAATTGGCAACTAAGATTTACCGCTCAGTCACCAAATGGGAACCAAAGAATTTTCTTAATTTCAAGCCCGGTAAAGATCATACTGGCTTCAGAAATTCCAATAAATTAACCAGTTGTTGACCAGCTTTCTTAATGGCAATATTTCATTAATTTAGTGGCACTGTTAGGCCTTCAAGGGTTAGATCAGCGAGGATGGGCCCTGACGAAGGGCTAACGCTCGAAACGTCAGCTCTTGAATCTCTTTACGGTGGCCAATTGACATTATCATCCCAGTTGATAAAACCAAATTATATTTTTATACTTCCCACCGACGCAGCACCACAGTTTCTTTAGAAACTTACCCCCTCTATTCATTTGTTTTAGTGTAGTACATGTACTTTAGTTTTTATCAAATTGATAGTGGTTTTTGAGATCTCAGCATTAATTTTGGCTGTTTGCTACTTTAACAATGTGCACTGTTTTTAGCTATTCTTAAAATGACATACCAATATTAAAGATTTATTATTTTGTCTGGGTCTAAAACATAATTAGCAGTAGGTGTACAGTCATTTAATGTGGCTGTATCTATTTTTACTGTTTATTGTTTCATTCTGTAGTATTTATGTATGTTTCATGTCGTATAATTCATATAAATAATCTTGATGTCTTGAATAATTATTGATGTTATGGTTACATTGCAACTGCTAAAAACTAAATATGCAGACATCAGTGGATTCGAATGAATGATGCGTGACTATGTAGCGTATAACCTTGGTGATATTAGCACTTTTATTGTGTGCAGTGACTTCCTTTGCATTGTCAATCTTGCTGACAACAAGGAAATGATACACATCTTGTAATTTGATACTTGAATGAATCATCAGCCATTGGTTCTTTGGGTCTCTTCAAATACCTCAGTAGAAATCAAGCATACGTAATGCTGATAATTATTCTGTAGCTTGAGAGTAATTATTTGGTTAAAGAGTCAAGACCTGAACTCAACATTTGGTCAAGAAATTGTTTGATTAATTTGATTTTCACCTCAAACAAATTGATAGAGGTTGGCCAATTTTTCAAATCATATAATGTACCTATATGGCTAGTTAGTAAGTTAGTTAGTTCATGTGGCACTTTAACACAACGATTTCATCAGGGTTAAATTATTATATTGCTTTTAGTATTCCATCCATGTTTTGAAAATGGAAATTATGTTCTATACTGTGAAATGTGAGCCACATGAGCCAATTTAACTTAAAATAACTAATAAGGGCTTCAAGCAAGAGATTTAAATGTTGTGGGACTGTCATGTTGCACTTGTTGAATTATTGTCTCACCTTTCCTCACCTGTGTCAGAGTTGTGTGATCACAGACTGAGGTGATTAATACAAATAATTATTATAGTTATACACAGAGATCTATTGAAAACGTCAAGTACAAGTCATAGACGATCACTGATTAAGATTTTTTTTCTTTTTTCGCCAACAGAAATTCAGCTCAAGAGACAAGAGCGCAAAAGAAGGAGTACTTGTATTTCTCCGCAAAATGCCTTGGATATTGACCCAGAGGTGAGCTTATCAGTTTAGCAGTTTATCATTGAATTTCTATCTTGAGGTTGTGAAATAATGGGAATATAGTTGTAGTGATTAAAACCTGTTGATAAATTGGTCTATTAATTAACGATCTAGTGATTATGGGTTACAATTTTTACTTTATGTCCTGGTAAAGCATTTGTATACTAACAGTCTTGAATGACTAGCATGACTTGGACTGTTGCAGTTCTGTCCTGATCTGTTGTGTACCGGTAAACCCTTGGACTAATAATGTTAACCCTTTCTCTCGTAGCTCAGTACTATTATTGTGTCCTACTGACAATGATATGAAGTCTCAAGTTTGACTCCTGTTTGGATGGTTCAAAAATTTAAGTGTTATCTCTACAAAGGTTTCTTTTCTAAAGTCTTGCATGTGCAAATCGGTCTCTCAAGCTATATAATGCATGATATATTTTTCTTTTGAAGCCAAAGAGAATAAAAAAGATAACTATGTTACCAGTGAAAAGAGGCAGAGGTCGTCCACCCAAGTTCAACAGTGCACCCAACTCCCCAAAACCTACTTCACCTGTTCCGAATGGTATTGGAGGCTATGTAGAAAATGGGAAGCACAAGAAATTCAAGTACAAACGAGTTATATCAGCTGACTCGCCTGTAGACGAGGTAATGTATAGTTTGACTTCATCAGCTTTACCACATAAGATGTATCTTAAGCATAGATATGCACGTGTTTCTGAAATGGTCTGATATTCCACATTTGAGCCTAGTGGTTCCTTAGCCACAGCTTAGTCCCAGGTTCAATAGCATTAATTAACTAGGAATAAGAGATACTAGAATTTGTTACCTCCAGCAAGAAATTTGCCAGCGTACCCATTAATACACCTGTGTGGAGAGAGGCAATATGAGAGTACATGTATATGTAAAGTGTGAACATTGCCCAAGAACACAGTACATTACCCTCCCATCGGTTTAGCCTGATAATATCATGGGTGACAAATTATTCCTTAATTTGTGCGAAATTTCGACATTAATTTGTAATTTCACATGTGAAACTATAAAATTTGATGGCAATGTCTGCCGCGAATGTTCTCTACACAATAATCAAGTCAAAAACCCACGATTGAGAGCGCTATTTGTCACCTATGATATTTAAAGGTAATTAAATTGTATACGTGTGAAATTAGGAAATAATTTCACTTGCACTTTGTCAAAACGCGTCTGAAATTATTTACTAATTTCACTCGTCACCATTTGTTTATTGGTAGGATGATAATCATGATGAAGTTTGCACCATTTGTAAAGAGAGTGGCGAGCTTCTGCTCTGCGACACATGTAATTTAGTGTATCACATGAGCTGTCTAGATCCTCCTCTCACGACTGTTCCTCCTGGTATGTGGCTCTGTCCAAAGTGTAAGGTAAGATCTGCTTTTGAGAAAAATTAATTTTAATGAAAGAACAGTGAAATTTCAATATAAAGAGGCATGCTGAGGGCTGCAAATAACAGTCAAACATCAGACAATGGCGACCAAAATTTACCAGTGTCGGATGAACTCCCAACTGTGGTTGCACAGCCAAGGTATCAAACACCTTGTTTTACCTCTACAATTTGCATGATACGTGACGTCCGACCCCTCTACAGTTTTGTATGATCACAATAATGTCTTAACTTTGTTGGATGTCCTTTCATGGGGAAAAATTTACTTGCAGCCCTGAAAAGGTGTCTTGGGATTGGGAATATCCGAAATGTGTTCATTATAAGTGTTAGTCATATTGAGATTCGTTCAATGTTATACATTTTGCTTTAATTTCTGTTTATTGCAGGAGAAAGTAGCAGAGGATGACCCAATGCCTTGGCCTGGGACTTTGGCTGTTGTACATTCATATCTGGCACACAAGACAGGTTTGAGAAATTTCTTTATATACATGTAGTTGCTATTGATTCTTTTGACTTCGCCTGACAAATTATTTTTCTTAATATAAGTATTTTCCTTGTTCCTTATTAGCAAAAGAGGAGGAAAAGAATAAACTTCTGAGGAGAAGCGAAGAATTAAAAGCAGAGAGAGTTGAATTAGAGGCAAAAGCAAAACAGCTTAGCAATGCGATAATGGTAAGTTCAAGATGGTCTGCAGTATGATCTCTGCTCAGAAAAAGTTCTGAGCTTTCAACAGGACCTGAATAATGCAGAACAAGTGGTTTAGGATGCACATCATGTTATCTGGGCTACCCAGGCTTGATCCCACCATTCAAGATTCTGACTATTTATAGCATTCAAATGTTACGAAAAACTTGTGCATCACTTGTTCCATGACTGAGTCATAAGGGGCTTGGGTCTATTCCTGATATGACGTCACAAACTGATTTGCATGCATTTTTACAAAGACTTGATGCGATGCAAATCAGTTTGTGACATCATATCAGGAATAGACTCAAGCCCCTTATGACTCGGTCGTGGAACAAATGATGCACAGTTTTTCGTAACTTTTGAATGTTGTAAATAGTCAGAATTTGGTGAAACGGAGAAACGAAAGGTGCAATACGTTTTGAACTGGTACAAAGGTTTTTTTTAGTGAAAAAATATTTGGGGTTAGGTGCACTTTAAGAATCCTACTCATAAAGGGTGGGGGCAGTGGGTCTGTATCCTTGTTTCATTTCTGTTGCAAAATATTATAAGCAGTTTTGCTAAACTTTGGTGATTTTTCCTGGTTACCCCCATACATTGTTGAAAACCACGCTAAAACCGCCCCACCGTTGACAAGAAATCACCAACAACAAGCTAGCAAATGGTCAAGCCGAAAGTTTTTAATCTGACACAATTACAAAAAGCTGATGAGGGACTTGCTTCGCAACCTACAAAACTGGTACAGTAAGACTTCTGGAAGTTTCTAGATAGTTCCTGAATGCACAAAATTAACAATCCAAATAAGTAAAGTGTTATATCAGCGTACAAGGAAGTGAAGTGTCCTATATCCCGGGGCTAGTGGTTTTGCCAATGGGCTAGTGGATTTTATACTTCACTTGCCTGGCGGGCAAGCGAAAGTTTTCACAAATTAATTTATACATCACACTTCTGAGAATTTTTTCGGGCAAGTGAAAATGACCTCCGGGCTAGTGCATCCTGGCTACAGCTTGCCCGAGGGGAAGTTGGAGAATCAAGCTTCCTTGTACCCTGGTTCTGTCTTTTGAAACAAAAGTCTGTATTTTGCAAGAGTGCATTTTTCCAACATACACTCCCGGCCTCTGCCTCCCTCTCTGATGACTGTCTGATTTTAGCTTAACTGTTTTTTTCTCTACCTTTCCAGGAGCAGATGCAAGCAAAGAGTGAACTATCAGCCAGCAACAAATCAGCACAGAATTCTGTAGATAGATTAATTAAGTTTATTGAGCTGGTGCAGAGCTTATGACAACCAATTATTTTTCCTGGAATAAATACTGAGAATATTTATTGAAACCGTTTTCAAATTGGTTTTGCAACTGTTTATCAGAAGAGATTTGCTACATAATGTGCAATTGTATGAACTATTTTTTTGGGTATGCAAATGTTTTGGTGCATTTTGTAAGCGTTGTAGATATTACATAATTGACAAAGATTTGTTGTGTTTTGTTATATAAAACAAAAAAATGGAATGCCAGTGGCAACAATAATAAAATTAAAATTTGATAAAAAGTAGCTGAAAGCTTTGTGTTCTTATGCCTGACATGGTTGAACAAACTTTATTCAGGTTCTTCCCGAAATTACTAAATGGCTACCTTGAACAGGTAAAAATCTATGTAGGAGCCTAGTGGCCTGTCAGGCAAGAGGGATCCCAGTTTCATTAAAACAGGGACAAGGAGTATTTTGAGCCGACCCCCTGGGGTGAGCTGATAGCCCACCCCAGCATTAATTTCTCTGGCACCTGCTTATGAACCTGGGTACATGGACATCAAGTGCCTCGCCCAAGAACACAAAGTGCCTGGCCAGGATTCGCTATCAACTCTAGTGCACTAACCATTAGGCCACAGTGCTAAAACAACCTCGGGTATCAGATCTCTTTTCTTGTGCTCTTCAACAAGGAAAAAAGAGGAGGAATAAAATGGAACAACACCTTATCTAAACTCAGACATGATCAAGATGGAATTCGCACTTCATATTGGCACTTGATTGATACAAATTCCATATTAAAAAAGCAAAAACTACTCGGGTTAAACCAGGGCTAAACGATGGTGAAAGTTGATGAGAATTCTGATGTTGATTTTTTAAATTTTCAAACTCCCGCGAAAGTGTTACGAAAAAGCGCGAAGGTCCATAATCTCCATGGCAACGATTCGGAAGACCTTCGAGGCACAATTATGGCGTTTTCTCCTCGATCGAAAACCACTTTCGGGCTTCCTTTGAGGACGGAATCTCCTTCAGAACTGACATATGACACAAAAAGCTTCGTTCGCCAGGCGCCATACGATGAACGAGACAAACCACGGAATACAGCTCAACAAAGACTTTGGCTCGATATAACTCATCTCGACACTTCACAACTGCAACAAATCGACGATGATTACAACAGCAACATGTGGAAAAATTTCAAATTTGTGCGTCCGAAACACAGCGCTAACTTTGCAACAAGAAATTCACTGCCATCTTCACCAGGTATGATTGCAGATATCTACCCATTAACTGTACCAAAACCCTCGCGCATTGGTAAAAACACTTACCACAAATTTTTACACGAAGTGAAATTGCCACAAACAAAACAGAAAATAGTTGGATGGCAGAAACAGGGCAGGCAAGAACTTCAGTCAAGGACGCTGAAAATACAAAGTGAATGTCGAGCTCCGCCAACAGACTGGGAGGGGAACATTTTACCTCCTGCTAACTACAAAAGGTATCCAAGACCAGAGAGCATCTTATCTACAGATGATTATTTTCAGGGCTACCTGTCTTATAGTTCACCAGCTCTAAAGACAGTGCGTTCGAGCTCTGTTTACTCTCGGCAAGGAACGCCGTGGCATTATGGATTACGCGTGCGGAGGCCAAATTTCGAGTGAGCGAAGTATAGAGGCGTCTAGATTTTACTAGCAAAACAGTCTTGGGGCTTTCACGTGCATTGTGCCTGTACCCCATTCGAGTGATGATGATGAGGATGCTGGTGATGCTGCGCTGATGGAAAATAATATGCTGGTAACGACAATGAAGTAGTCACATCAACTGTGTGATGGTACTTGCTGTAATATTTAGTTCATGGTAACTCTGTAATTTTACGTTCACCAGCTTCTCAACTTGCAAATGCCAAGTTCACCCAGGCATCCCTATTGAATAACTCTCTGAGAATTAAAGTTGAATTTCCCCAGTTCTTCTGGCAGTAGACCACTTTCACTATATTAAAATTCATCTTTGTAGCAAGGCCCAGAAGACACAAATATGTCTTATAGGCCTTGCTATCAAGCTGAATTTTAATGTAGCGAAAATAGCCTATTCACCCGGGTAAACAATGTGCTCTAATCACCACAAGTGTTTTAGTCTCCTTCACAGCCGTTTATTTTTTTTGTCACGAGAATGTTGCATCACACCTCAAAAAGCAGATGCAAAGCAGACTACGATTTTTTGGATAAATATCATGCCATAATTTGGTCAAAACTCGTCCCATACAGTAGTAACCCAGGGCGGGGGGACTTGCATATGCAAGGGGTGGGAATGCTCGTTAGAGATTTAAAGGAGACATCTGGGCATGGCCCAAGCTTTTTTGACCCCTAAAAGAGACCAAGATTATACAAATTGGGTAATTAAAATGAATTAAAATATACATATTAAGGATATAAATGAGACCCTCATGGCTAAATATAATGGCGTTTTTCCCAGAACACCGTATTATAAAGTAAGACTAAAATCAGAAATTTCCACCCCTAAGCGAGACAATGAGCATCCCGCCCTTTAATATACAAATCCCCCCCCCCCCCCCCACCAGGAGCAGTAACCTGTCAGGCAGTCATTACTCAGTACTCTACAGGGGTTTCAAAATGTTTTGAAGTAGGTGTCATCGACTGGAAGAGTAGGCGGCTGTTATAAGTGAGCTTTTTTGGTCACAAACTGATTACTATGACCAGAGTAGCCGGCTGCATAATAGTCAAGTAGCCAGTGGAACTCCGGCACCTGCCGCCTTGTTTTGAAACCCCTCACTCTATGATTCACTGTGCAACCAAGGAATGCTATCAGCTTTTTTTTAAAAAAATGCTGTTCCTAATGAGGTTAGGTGACATATCAATGTTTACATGTTAAACAGACTTAACTTTCAATACAGTTATTTATGGTTAATTTGATCATGAAGTAAACCGTTGTCGTTGAAGAAATAATGCCATATATCTGATCAGTTCTGTGGTGAATTTTCTGGGTAATGACCAAAATGGAATATACAAACATTGAGCAAATCACAACAAATTCATAATGTATAGATAGGTTTAACTTTTTTAAAATATTTTGTTGTCATTTTTTCAACCACATGTACATACATACCAGATCAGAATTAATAAATCTACATGTGTATTTTCATTGTTTTTGGACCGGGAATTATTCTACAATAAATGGCTCTTGTACTGTATGTAAAGTTTTTTTTTTAATAAAAATGTCATCAAACTCCAAAATGGTCTTTGATGGCCTCCACTAGATCAGCCTTTCTGGTACCACATTTGATGCCTGCCTGTTTCACAAACTCTTTTAACACAGGAACAGTGAGCTTGGAAAGCTGCAAAATAGAAAACATGTTCCACTTTAATTTACATTTAAAAATAAAATTATTGCTTGAAATTCAAACTTACAAGGTGCCAAAAGTTCAGAAAATCTGTTCTGAATACAGATGTTTAACTTTTACTAGACTACACTTTTCAATGACATGCAAACTCTGAAGTTCAAAACCTAACCAACGATTGCATTTTTCACTGTCAATCATAATTGTGGCGACAGCCAATGGACCTTGAAAGTCAGAAGCAAAGAAAATGGATCAAAGTCTACCAATCACAACTGACAGGAGTGACACTTTTAACCCTTTTGAAGTGAACTTCTGTTTTCTGGGATGTCGGCATGATGATTGACGGCAGTGAAAAAATGCTGTCAGCGGCTGTCACGAAAAGGGGGATGGGGACATGAGGACGTGGGATGCAGGGACTTGGGGACGTGGGGACACGGAGATGTGGGGACGCGGGAACATGGAGACACCGGGACGTGGGGACGATAGAAAACGACCGAGCATGCGTTGCTCTTCGGAGGCAATATTTTTCTTAATTTTTGGCTTAAAATGACATAAAATGGTAAATTTTGCAATGCAATCCTTTTTAGTTTCTACTAAAACAATCCCCACGTACCCGAGTTCCATGTCCCCTTGCTGTCGAGTACCACGTCCCCGCGCCCCCACGTCCCGAAGTCCCAACGTCCCATGTCCCCATGTCTCCGCGTCCCCGCGTCCCCGCGTCCCCACGTCCCACGTCTGACGTCCCCAAGTTCCCACGTCCTCATGTCCCTGTCCCCCTTTTAGTGACAGCCGCTGTCGGCATGAGCAGAGTTCAAATGTTATTGAAAAGAGCTGCAGTTTCAAAACAACCAGGGGCCTTCCTATTTTTTGCACTTTACAAAACTTAAAAGCAATGCAGGTGTCTCAAATTGTTTTCCTGGGTCTTGATACACACTCACCCTTCCTTTCTGTGCCTCTTCTCTTATGTCAATTTCTACATCATCGCCTGATCTGCTTCTTTTGGCTGCAGCTCCTGGTCCATCTGTAGCCTGAAGAAAAATTAAACATTTTGTGAAGAGATTCCTTATCCATATTGATTTTGCTGTGTTAATTGTTTGAGCCACAATCAGATGCATGCAGTAGTGTAGTGCTTCACTCTTGCAAGCTTGTAATTCTAATGGTCCTCTTGTTGCTTCCGTTTTTGGGGGCTAGGAGAAATGCTTATTTGATAGTTTTATTGTTAGTGAAAGGTAGCGACCCATTCTTGTGTCATATAACCAGGATTTTATGATACATGTATGATAACCAACCACACAAATGCATATAAATCAAGTCAATTTATACTGAATACCTTTCTTTTTGATGCAGGTTTTCCTGCTGGGTCATAATCATCAGGAAAAACTAGGTCCTTGAATGCCTTTATAGCATCACCAGCTTTGCGGTCGATTGCTTCTACCTTGGGTTCTGCAGGAAAAAAATGCTGTTAAAGCACTTCTTGAACAATAGAGTGTGAGAGTTTTAAAGTTAGATCTAAGAAAGTGAAAAAGAGAATCAAACTGATAGGAATTAGAGATATAGGTAAACTGAAACTGGAACTATAGTCTGAGAAAATAAGCCTCTGGCCATTTGTTACCATGATCTTGTTTTTTAAAATCCTGACTGTATGGACCAGCAGCGAGCTATATTTTGTTTTATTTTCATAAGACTTGCCAAGGAATAAGATGGGGAACACATCTTGTCCTGTATATGTTTGGTTTACAGCGCGCGCGCCTTAGTGTGGCCAATCAGAGAGTGCGGATATGTTTCAGTTGTCCCGCCTCCTTGTTAAAAGCATGACAGGTTTTGTTACAACAGCTTTGAACATTGCAAGGAGGCGGAACCAATCAAACAAATTTGCGCCCTCTAATTGGCTAATTACAACGGCCATGTTTAATACATCAAAACAATAAAAAAATTAAAACTGGTTTGAAAAATCTATGTCTACATGTTGATGTAGATAGTCTATGTCCAGCCCAGTGGCCCATACTGCCAGAGCTTATCCCGGTTTCCTTAGTATTAAGTGAATGGGAGTATTTCTACTCCCCCCTGGATGGGATGCTAGTCCATCGCAGGGTTACCCCCAGCAGAAATTCAACGGCCCCATTTATACACCTGGGTGGAGAGAGGCACTGTGAGAGTAAAGTGTCTTGCCCAAGAATGCAACGCAGTACCCCGGCCGAGGCTCAAACCCAACTGCCCGATCCAGAGTCCGATCCAGCGCACTAACCATTAGGCCACTGCGCCTCCCTATGTCATCTTGAAACAATACATTTTAAAATTGTTGTCAGTAACAGAAGAAAAACTATTTTAGAAACAAATATTCAATAATATATTTTGATGCTTTTTACCAGTCAGATCAACAAGCTCTTCTGGTTCGTCTCTGTCTAAAGCCAGAGCTTCAAGATTCTTGTAATGTTTTTGTAAAGCTGACCAGGAAGATAAAAAAATAAAATAATCAAGGGGTTCATTAAGGGACGGGCACCAGGCAAATTGACCAGTTGTGAACAAGAAAAAAAGATAATAAGATAATAAAAAGATAATAAGAAAAACTAAAAATACCCAGCTGAAAACCCCTATTGACCTCCTGCACAAAAACTTGATGAAAAGCTAAAATCATACATTTTTTATCTATTTTCACAAGCACAAAGAACAAAAAAGTATGAAAAAATTTGCATTCAGTTAATAATAAATTTAATTTAAGGGTTCTGCTGTCTAAGACATGTCTGGTGGCATACTTCTGAAAATCTGCCAAAGTTTAGCATATTAAATTTCACTTTTGATTTTTTAGATTTGCTAAACAAATAACTTGCAAGGCAGATATTAATAAATCCAGATTTGAAGAAAATATTCATTGATAAATCCAAATGGGTGGACCCATTACATGCCAGAAAATGTACTTTTATTAAAAGTGTATTCCAAACCAAACCATGTCTTTCATAATACTGTCATAAGTGGCTCTGAATATTGTTGCACTGGCAGAACATTGTATTACTATATAACAATTATTCCATGAGCCCGCGTTGGATATGAAGTGATAAAATAACCAACGAGCGCGTAGCGCGAGTTGGTTATAATCACTTGATATCCAACAAGGGCGAATGGAATAATTGTTTTAGTAAATTCTCAAACCGGGTTTTGCCGCCGATTTTTATTTCCACAATTTTACAAAGCGTAAAATAAAAACTTGGCGCACTATTTTCCATATGACGTAAAACTCCGACTATTGGCTCATAGTCGGAGTTTTTTAGCCAATCAAAAAGCTAGAAATGCAATAGTAGGAGCTGAGAATATACTAAAAGACAATATTTTAAAAGCTTACAAGGATTCTCAAATTCTGAGCTGTCAAATCCCAATGTGAGTGTCTTGATAACATCTTTTGCTTTATTGACCTGTTCTCTTGTAGCTGAAAGGAAAAATGAAGATCAAACTATTTTGGCATGTACAAATGACATGCATATTAAACCATATTTTGCACAATATTCAATTGAACAACAGGTAACCCAAGCCCAATATATATGAGTGTTCAATGCATTTAGACAGCAGTAGAAATAAAGATTTGTATGTCTATGGGGGAAAGGATTGGATTCAAAAATAAAGAAAAATCATTGATTTAAATAAAAAATAGCTTCTGTTACTTCCTTTCCATTATATCTTTCCTTATCTTTAGTGAGGTTTAAGGTGTTTTGGTTGAGTTATAACTTTTGAATCCAACTGTTTTTCCCACGATACAATGCTTATATTTTCAACTATTGCATAATGCAATAAACACTTGTATGAAAGTGCAGAATGATCATTGCAGGGAATGTCCAATTTAAGCCAATACCGGTGCAATGCTCTGCCAACTGAGCTAATAATTGAAGCCACACATTGGGAGCGAGGTCAATTTATTGAGTTCATATTTTCCTGTGGACTATTATGACTACCTTTGGGGTTTTCCTCATATTTAAGTTTTCTGATGTCGTCTGCAAATGGAAGAAAAATCAGATGGAATCCAGGAGGGGTGGTTTGATTATTGTGCTCATCTAGTTCTTCTTTCTGGAAGACAAGTTGAGAAATAATATTTGTCTTTTGGAATAATCAAATTATCTTAAAAAAATTAGCGCCATTTCTCAGTGATTCAAAGGCACAAATTACCGATTAAATATCCTTAAAAGTAAAACGTTATTGATTAAAATATAGAGTAGAGAAGGTGTAAAGAAAACAATTAAATTAATTGCAAGTAAGATATTACAAAACGGTAAAAATCAGCAAGATCAAGTTGAAAAAGCTCGTTTAAAAGGTGAAGTTTACATTGAAAAATTGTCAATAGAATCTGCATGAATTCTTGATGCCTTTTGGTAAGCAGTTCCAAAAATAGGTGCTACAACAGTAAAGCACTCCGGCCATATGATTTTAGCTTAAAATTTGGGACAGCAAGGAAATTCTTTCAAGACGATCTGTTGCACGCAGGTTGATATTGTTGAAGCAAATCCTTAACAACGAGCTCTGATTGCTTTCCTTTGAATGGGCCAATCAAAATGCATCGCAATGCAATGTCTGTAAAAGACAGACCTGTCAAGGTCTATATTTAATAAGACTGAGGCAGTTTTTTGTCATCTCCGCGTCCCTTCCTGCCTACGATCTGATTACTATAGCTGAGACACTGGCAAAGAGCTGTCATGATATTAAACTGGCACTGACACTTAAGGGTATTTTACCTGTGGGAGTAGAGCTACAAATCTTGGCGGGATATTAACCCTGGGAATGTACCGGCATATTGGCACCACTTCTCTGGTGAGACATCTGCTTAGAAGTGTCGAGAATAATGTTGTACTTCCTAAAATACTCTGTTTAAAAGAAGATAACACATCAATCTTCCGGACCAAAATATGATAAAATGTTATTTCGTGGGTTTAAATAATATTTAATTTATTATTACCTTTTCACTGGGATAAAGAAACTGTGCAGGTCTGATGTGAAAATAGTTTTTCAAAGATGACCTGGGTTTAAATCCCATCAATAGCAGACCTGCAAATATCCAAGTTTTAAATAAATTGAACAACTGACTTACATCACAAAACAAAAAGAGCTCAATATGATTTAAAATACCTTTCTATACTGTGGGTGGACCACGTCATAGCATGCATGATTTCTATGTCATACAGGATCAAAACATTTGTACCAACAGTATGCAGACCATAATTTCTTCTAATTCATTACCATAGTGTTTCAATATCTCAAATCCTAGTTGACGTTTTTCTTTTTCACCCCATGTCAGCTTTGGCTTGTACTTATAACATTTATCTTGAAAGCTATGGGATTCTAAAATTAACTTTTGTACACAAACGGTAGTTATTTTTTTACAAAATCAATAGATGCGCCCAAGACTAAACAAGTGCAGTGTGATAATCTTTACCTGGGTTACCAAAGTTTTTCATTGAAGCAACTTCTTCTTTTTCAAAGATAACCTAAAATAGGAGAATGACAAATGTATTAAAAGGTATTTAAAAAATAATAATTATGTATAATTATAAGATTATCAAGTACATTATAAACACAGTTTATAGAAGGTTTCATTAGCAATTACCGTGACAGTAAAAGAGCATATCTCTTTGACAGAAGGAAGGAATAATTAACTTATTCTGGCTTACCTTTTCCCCTCCGAACATTTGATAACATTTGATGTCTGTCGGCATTAACTCTCTACCAGTATCCTACAACAACAAGCAATTGATTATTACAAAATTACCTGTGGTACAATATATTGAAAGGCCTCGTTCAAACTCTTTTAACTCTTATCTATGGTACTGAATTATACAAAGATTAAACATGAAAAAGCTCACCACACAAATATGCTTGGTATGAATTTTGACTTCTTCATTTGTGTGACTGTCCAGGTTGATATAAGTGGATTTTGTTTCAGATCTACAAAGACTGTATCTATACATGTATAAAGGCAAAGAAAAAATATATCTGAGTATGAAAGTTTGTCATTGCACCATCGTTCAAAGAAGGAAACTTAAATGTGAAGCAAATGTGAATCACAGCAACATTTGTAGTGCATTAATATGTTTGCACCAGAAATGTGAGCTATGTAATTAAGACAAGGCCTGTTATTCATTTATTTGGGCATCAATGCTCCTCACTGCAAATATTGCAGTGTGTACATTTAAAGGCCATTTCCAGTCCGTACTGCGCAGTCTCGGAATTTGCTTACATTTCTGTTTTGAAATCGTCGATACGTTACACTTTGGTAACTGCGACATGAAGTTAAAATTTTGAGTCCGCCATTACGGGTCGTTTTTTTTGAGAGTTTGCAATGAGCTGAAACGTCAGTTTAGAATATAGCCGAGCTTCATCTACTCTTTATTATTGTTTTGCAAGTATATCAGATATTAATAATGACGAAAAAGGTAAACTTGTGTTTACCCCTATTTTTCATTTTGGTTTGTTTACATTTCGATGTGTGAGGCTTGATAAACATTGCAAGCGGAGATTGCGCAGTACAGACTGGAAATGGCTTTTAATATTTAACGACTTGTCCAGAGAGAAACAGTATAATTATTTTCTGAGAATCTCATGGTTTGCACACAGAAACTGGTTATGTACACAAGAACAAAGTAACTTACACAGAAACTCCAAGCTCGACTCCATCTGCTAGCATGAATGGAAGAGCTGTCATCGCTCGTTTCTTGTATTCCTTCTTTTGCACCCTGTCATTAATAACGAAAAGTTTCATTGAAGTAATAGGGGACTTTTTCCATGTTCATATTGCCTCATATAAACATGAAGGGACTTTATGTACTCTCATCTTAACACACCCATTGACCAATGAGTGCACACAGTATCTCAGTTATTTTATAAAATGTAGTTTTGTTACCTGGGTCTGTTAAAAGCATAAAGAAACAACATTCTAGATAACACTGATCACACAATACAATGCCAAGCCTCTCTATAACTATGGGTATTTTGCAGAAATTATTGAAGATTATGATAGCACTCTTGAAATTAAAAGAGAAGATCTCAAGATTGAATCAAAGATTTAAATAAATTCTTTGGGTACCCCTAGAGAGTCTTTACCTTGTTAGGAGTTCGTCAAACTTCTCAGCAGGATCTGGCAAAATTCCCCCTTCATCGTCATCCATATGTATTACATCCTGACAGGATAAACAGAAAAACAGCAGGGTGGTCTAATGGTTAGAACAATGGACTCTGGATTGGACGTTCTTTATTAGAGCCCTGGCTGGGCACTGCGTTATGTTCCTGTGCAAGACACTTTACCCTCACAATGCCTCTCTTCACCCAGGAGTATGAATGAATACTATATGAATTTAATGCTGGGTTTAACCCTGTGATAAATTCACATTCCATCCAGGGCAGAGTAGAAATACTTAGTCTAGTCATTTCATGCTAATTAAACTGGGATACGCTCCAGCCTGATGGGCCAGTAGGCTTGCACACAGTCGTACACAGTTGTAAACAGGCAGTAGCCCCGAATATAACAGATTGGCCTACCTGATAAAAGAGACTTGCATCAAAAGAACGATCTGGAGGTTGAATATGCATCAGCTCTATTGCAATTCCTATTTCACTCAAATCCTGAAACACGATCCATTTGACCAGTGAATAATAGCAAGTAACATTATACCTGCATGTATTGTTCAGCAAGCTGTTAAAGTGCCACTTTACCCCAGGGGTAATCCCAGGGATAACCCCAGGGGAAGGAGTCCTACACTAGACCATGAGTTCTTGTCCCCCCCCCCCCAAAGAAAATACCTTTCTATAAAAGGTTTGTCAAAAAGGTACCTTTTCTGTTGGACCTCAGGGCAGAGTTTAGAGCCATGCTGGAGTATTTATAAATGGGTGCAAGTGTTCACCTGTTTGGCTTTAGGTTCATATCTGCCATGTGCAGGATGAGAAACATATTATGATATTTCTCTTTGCAACCTTTACAAATTAATGGTGTTATAGGTAAAATTCTGCCAGCCCTTTGAGCCATATAGACTCCAAAACAGGTAAAACTTCATGTCACTTACTGTTGATTTTGTCTTGGCTTGTCGCTGAAAAGAAGAAGGTATGATCATGATAAAGTATTATGATATTTAAATACCCGGGTTCAAAACTATGTTACTCAGAATTTAATTTGAATTCTATTTAAAAATTATTTAATAGCAAATTTGATAAATTTAAAGTCAACTGTCTTTTAGACCAATCATGATCAGGAGTAATAGACTGAAATACCAGTTGTTATTTGGCTTACAAATGAGTTTTCCTGCACCTCATACTCATGTTATCTGCTTAGAAGCTTTGAATGGTTTTAGTTCATTGGTAGCCATGAGACACTTCAGGAATCTTACTTGAAGGGCAGGATCCCCGGCATGTGGATTGTCATTGTTGGTAAACAACATGACTCGCTTGTGTCCAATCTTCTGAGAGCTAGCAAGTACATTGTGGAAAAAGAAAGGAAGCACTTTATCGTTTAGTTTAAATTACTGGAAGTACAATTTTTTTTTCTGAGTTCTAGCTCCAATATCTTGCTGAGATCTTGCAAAAAGCCAAGATCTTACAGAGACCTCAAAGACATCTCAGCAGCCCAAAACTTGCCAAGAATCATGCCAAGAATCATTGCTTTCAAAAGCATGTACAAGGCATATTAATTTTATAATTTCTTAAATATATTATTACTGGTAAGACATTTTTCTGCAAGGTACAAAATAGTTATTAATAAATAAATTATCTTCAAATCCAAGAAAGCCTCAATAAATAATTTAGCTCAACAAGATAGAAAAATGCAACAAAAGAAAAATTACACACTGTACAATTATTATAAAATGATCAGTGAATAGGCAAAATTAATAAAAATTATGAAACAAATGCAAATTTTTATAGTTCAGAACACAAATTAAATCAATGTTTTTACCTTCTAGAAAACATGTTAGAACATGTCCACAGGACATCATTCAATGAAAATCCACTGTTGTGCCCAAATTTGGTTGCAAAATCATCACAACTGTCATCTGAAATGTAAATCCAAAAAAGGACATGACTCACTGATTCTACAAGCATGTCACTGGTGTAACACTGACAAAGGTACACTGCTCTAAGGACAGCAGGGGAGTAGTAGCCTGGGAGACTAGGACACGGAAGGGGTGCGTATAAGAGGTATGAAAACAAAGGGTGGAAACTGGGATAATCACAAAAAAGTTTGCATTATTGCACAATACTAACAAATTTGCACCTATTCTTTAAACGTGGTGAATTTAACAATGAGTGTAGTACTGTTTTACCTTTAAAATGTCAATAGTTTTGTCTGATTATATCTCACTTTTGACTAATGAAATGCTTGCAGTCACGAAATGGCAACATTTTTGGTACCATATGTTCATGTTTCATTCAAAAGCTATCAAATTGAATGTTTTCGAAAAAGGCCGGCCCACTTTGATTAAAGTCTGATCGGAAAACTCTATCAATTGTAGTGCAGACAAAGAAAGTTAACAAGTTTGGAAGGAATTATTGCCAAGGAGTCGCTTTAGAGCAAGATGTTAAAAGCTTGATTCATTGGTCAAAAGTGCATGAGACACATGTAAGCCTAGTGGCCCGTCAGGCTGAAGCTTATCCTGGTTTCCTCAGCATGAAATGAATGGGAGTATTTCTACTCCCCCTGGATGGGATGCTAGTCCATTGCAGGGTTACCCCCCAAGCAGTATTTCACCAGTGAGAGGTGCAGTGGCCTTATGGTTAATGCGCTGAACTCTGGATCAGGGGGTCCGGGTTCGAGCCTCAGCCAGGGGACAGCTTTTTGTTCTTAGGCAAGACACTTTACTCTCACAGTGCCTCTCTTCACCCAGGTGCATTTACTGCTGGCAAATTTACTGCTGGGGGTAACCCTGCAATGGACTAGCATCCCATCCATGGGGGGGGGGGAGTAGAAATACTCTCAGTCGTTTCATGCAAAGGAAACCCCGGATAAGCTCCAGCGTTATGGGCCACTAGGCTCGTATGCAGACTTATACACCAGGGTGGAGAGAGGCACTGCAAGAGTAAACTGTCTTGCCTAAGAACGCAATGCAATGCCCTGGCCAAGGCTCGAACCTGGACCGGCCGATCCGGAGTCTAGCACACTATTTAGCCATTAGGCTACTGCACCTCTGACTCACAAACCCCCTGTACCCCCGCTTATGATTTGGTGGCATTCATAAATCTCTCATTCTCTTACTTATTTGGTGAAAACCATACCTTTTATCAACACAAACAATTAAGAATCATCATTAATGACTAACCTTCAAGAAATTTTTCAAGATCAAGTATGCGCTGAGCATCTGGTAAATCTAACTCCTTCAAAATTAATATCAGTTAATATAGCAGTGCATAAAAAATTAAATTCGCAAATATTGTTGGTTAGAAATTTAATTTTTTCCTCTTTAGCTAACATTTTTAGAAGGTCTCATACATAAAGATTAAATTAAGCAACCTTTAATTTGTATTTGCTAAAGTTTCAGTCTATTTTCTCTCAATTCATATAAACTGAATCTCTTTCTACAACGGGGAGGGGAGTGAATATCCTCGGTTCATGGATCAACAAATTTGGCATAAAAAAGCGCACAGATTGCGGATTTTGTGAGAGATTTGAGCAGATTGGTAGATTTTGAAAATGCAGTGGATCATGAATTAGCTGATAATTTTGGCTTGGATGCTGGACTCTCCATGTCTTGAAGCTCAAATCGTAGATACTAGAATTAGTTTGGGTCAAGGATCTTTGGTCAGTCTTGGACGCAGTGTTGACATTTTGTCCATTTTCTGTTTGGACAAGACCCAAACAACCGCCTTGAAAAATGCCATAAAAAAAACATCTCCCACCCATTCAGTGAAACTATACCACAGAAAAATTTGAAGGAATGCAGATGCAGATTTCAAAGAAAATAGTGATAGATTAATAGAATTGGCCAAAGTTAGCACAAATTGATGGATTCACACACCCCTATTCCTCTAAGGATGAAGAAAACAAAAAATGGCAGAATGAACTTCTTTAGTCCTAGGTAATAACACTGTTTGTATCAATTGCATCTCTTGTCTCTCGGGTGTAAACATGGCTTACAACTATCGGCAAGTTGTTGGCCCGGGGTCAACCCGATTTACTGCTAGATTCCATCCAGATGCTAAGCAGTAAAGCCCTAAGCCTAAATGCAAATTGTCATATTATAATTACCAGCTCAACAGGCTCAAATTACTGACACACTCTGTTTTGAATGATAAGTTGACAGTTGAAGACAAACATCTGACTGTATAACATACCTGATACAAATAAACTTGCTTGAAATCACTTGGATTTTTGCTTTTATCCTGGGAATAGTAATTGGATAAATGATAATACACCCATTGTCTGTCATCTAGGATTATATAACTAGATTAAGCTGCATTGTGTTGCCAGAGCTCTGTGAGCCATGACTGAATTTTTTAAACAAAATTTTGCCTTTGATTTCTCGGCATACAGACGTATAACCAGTAAAACAAATCATTTGGTGAGAAAATCAAGCCACTTCCAGATCAACAAACTTCTGATTGAACCCCACGGGGAACCTGTTCGAGCCTACAGTCAATCAGCGGTTTATTGTGTATAGTTTATTACTAGTAATAATCAGAGATTAAGGAGTTTGTTCGACCAAAGTTGGATACTTGTATTTGTTTTGGTTTAAATTTATCCTTGGTTTAAAATTTTTTAAACCAGTTTGATGTTGATTTCCCTTTGTTTCAGACTATGCTAATCAACATGAGACAATGAGAAATGAAAATCAAACTGGTTTAAAGAGTATTAAACCAAAGATAAAATTAAACCACAACATATACCACCCGGAACAACAAAGCCTGGGGTCAGAGACAATACATGAGAGAGGCATGACCTCATAACACAATTGTTTTGAGGAAAGATTGTGTGACCAGGCAAATCTGTGTCTGTCAACAATGTTTGTGACTAGACTGTTGCGTAACGTCCATGTGCTTGTAATGAGATATCAGAATGTAGAGGATCGAATATCTGATGCAGAGAATTAATGCCTGTGTTGTTAATCTCGTTCTGTGAGAAAATTGTGAAAGAATTTGGCACGTTACACTACGAATCAATTCAGAGTTTCCAATGTTTTTACAACGTTCGGTCGCTAACAAAAACTTACCTTTCCTACACGATAACCCCATAGTGCCGTATACAGAAGCCTACCAGAATCCAAAAGTTTATGACTGATCGACTGAGCGAGTACCCTGTGACTACCCACTATACTCCTGAATTTGATCAAATTCAGTCGTAAAAATGAAAACGTTATACTTACAGTTCCAAAGAACACTATGCCTATCAAATCTTTGTTGCTGCTAATGATCTTGTTTTTCAGCACACTTACAGCGCACTAATTAAAGGAAATTAAAACAAAAAGATGACTTATAATAATAACCTCAATCAACAAGCCTCATGAAGGCCTTGATTTGACATTCGTTCATAAATTCAGCATGTGACAAACCTTTATACATAGCTGAAAGGGGATTTCACCTCGGACCTGCTGCAGCATTTCCAGCGAGCAGTCAATTACTAAAATAAGGCTGTCTTTGCTGTCCCAACGTGTCTGTCAAAATACAAGGAACTTAAGTTGAGAGGAGGTAAACATGCTATGGTGATTTGGACTGTCATTGCGTTTTAACTGAAGTTATCATTCTGTAGCAGTGAAATACATACACAAATGTAACAGAACACAAATACCCTTTCCAAGATGCTGTTTTTCTCTGTTTCAAGATGAGTCTTGGTGCACAATCTTTTATGTGGAAATGAATTTTACTTGAATGCACATCTTTTATCTCGAAAATCAAACTAATTTGCATATGAAAGGTTGTACACCAAGACTCATTTTGAAACAGTGTTAGAAGGCAACTCAGAAATGGGTTATTGCCATTTTCACCAGTAACACTGAATGAACTTGGCTATGTTGTGGTTTAAAATTATTCCTGGTTTAAAATTTTTTAAACCAGTTTGATTTTTATTTACCTTTGTTTCAGATTATGCTAATCAACATGAGACAAAGTGAAATAAAAATCAATCTGGTTTAAAAAATTTTAAACCAAGGATAAATTTAAACCAAAACAGCTATATTGCTTAAAGGAGCTATGTCACGGTTTGTGCCGCAGTCTTCTCCAATTCGTCTCAATCTTCTCCATCCTCAACCATCCTTGTTCCTTTTTGGTTTAGTATCACCTCTTCGGTGTTTTTGACTAATGGTTGGTTTTCTCTTGTGAGTTTGGATTGGATTTTAATATTTCAATGAGAACTTCAAGTGAAAGGCACCTGGCTCAAGCAGTTTTGTAAATCCCAATCAGCATAAGATAACTTTTACGCTTGTGGATAAACACACGGCAACAACTATTTGATCATGATGACACTGCTATAAATATACAAGTCATTGCAAAAAACCAGGCAGTTGTAAAGCAAAATGCAACTTTAATTTGCTGATAACTCCCTCCCCCCCTCAAAAAGGAGACAAAGTTTTTTACACAGCATTCCCCCACCCACTATCAATGCCCCTTCCAGGCATCATGTCCCCTGGGATCCAGGACAAACATTTTGCCGGGAGTACTACATTGGGCCATTCCATTTAACATCTGCAACCCCCCCCCCCCCCTATTGAGGGGATGGGGGGAGGGGAATTTCAAGTTATTTCCTTAGGGGAAAGCTATGTCGGTGGCTTTGATCTTTTCTGTTTTTCTGAAAGGGGGATGTGTTGGCACTTTTTTCTTGCTTTCCTGAGGGGGTCTTCAAGAGCTATTAGGGAGCTTAAGCAATGACGACGGCGACGGCTAGGACGACGTCTGCTTAAAAATGAATTTATATTCTACGCACGAATTTCGCAATTGTCTTGATGTATTTGGTGCATTTATCGCTTTCAAACATAGTTCTTGTAGAAAATATAAGGACGGCGTTTATTTTCAAACAGAAAACCGAAAATTTAGCCGTCGAGGTTCACGTTCTCCAAAGTACTCAGAAATTGGTCATTTCACGTTGTTGTTTTGCAGAAGACGGCAAAGAAATGTACATAGAATTATAACGCACGTGCCGAGCTATTGTACTGCTCATTAAATCTTTTGTTTAGCGACGTTCTCGTTGACGTTGCCGCTTGCTTAAGCTCCCTATTTTTGAGGGGGCAGATGCCAAAGACCCTCAATAGGGGGGAGGGAGCGGATATTAAATGGAATGGCCCATTCAAAGCAAATATTTGAAATAAAATGATTTTGATTAGCCATCTCGTTCTTACTAACTTGCTGATCTGGATCAACTGTATCTCCATCATCTTCATCACCAAACAATCCTGAAGTGCTTGCCCAAAATGTTGAAGACCAGTCCGACATGACTGAAATTCGCTGACTGCTGCAAATTGCTGAACTTGTGAAAACTGTCGTCAGAAACCTGCTCTCTCCTCCGCAGAGGCCTCGTTTTGTTTCTGCGAAATAACTACTTTACTACAGCAAATTGTAACAAAAGCGCTTTGATCCAACCTGCAACTCGGTGCCAAAACATTCCCGCGTTCTCTCTTCCGTACCCAGTTCACGCTCATCTCGGATTACCGTCGTGTGTGCTTCCGAAGAGTTGAACGGCCTTCGACCTTCCTTCGACCCAGTTCTTATTGGCCATTCCTGACATTGGGAACAAGGGCGAGTTTCAGCTTTGCAGCGTTTACAAACTTTTCTCGTGTTCTACCAAACATCCCAAGTGGGTTATTACCCCTATAAACCCATAGACAGTGTGGTCTATTGCTTTTATATAATAATTCAGAAGACGGGCGATTTTTTCATCGGTTTACCGGCGCAATAAACCATAGCTGATTGACCAATCAGAGCGCGCGCATTGATTTTGTTATTATATAATTAACAAATAAAGAAGCCTAAGCCAACAACAACAACTTTATTGTACCCCAAATTAATTAGGTTTACAAAGCTAGACAAATATAAAATCAAATGAGTACATGGCTGCCCGAAATAACCACTAGTGGCTAATGAGGAACTGGGCAGCCATCCTTAGTGTTTACATCAGTGATTTTAAAGGTCAGGTAAAACACATACAACATGCATACACACACGGACAAAAATAAAGTAAACTAGGTTAAAAGTTTAGCGGAAATAAGCCGGAAGAAAAAGTATATAAACAGCTTAACTAAGATAAGAGAGGATATAGAGGTATAGATAGTTCGGTTAATAGCTTGCAATGAAGCTTGATTTGAATGTATTTTTAAATTGTTTAAGGGACAGTAGCTTAATGTCATCAGATATAGCATTCCAGGTCTTAGCACCTTGATATCTAATATTAAATATACCATAGTTTGTTCTGGTTTTAGGCAAAACATAAGTCATTCTAGAGGAAAGTCTGGTGTTATAATTATGAGTTTCTTTTATAGAAGTGAAAAAATCATCAAAATTAGTAGGAAGAAGTTGATTTTTAAATTTATACATAAAAACAGCAATGTGAAAGGTTACTTCATCAAATAATTTGAGAACATTTAATTCTTTGAAGAGTGGACTTGTATGTTCAGAAAATCCAGAGAATTATATATAGCTTTCTTTTGCAATACAAAAAGAGGTTGCAAAGAAGTTTGATAAGTATTTCCCCAGGCTATTATACAATATGTTAAAAAAGGATATACTAGAGCATAGTATAGGTCCAGTAAAGTTTTGCTGTTGTATGTATTATACTGTCATAAAACACGACGGGCATTTGAGAACACGAGGGAAATGTAGAAAACACGAGCCGCAGCGAGTGTTTTCTACATTTCTCGAGTGTTCTCAAATGTCCGGAGAATTTTATGACAGTATAATATATGGCTTACGCTTCTTCATTTGCTTTATGATATAGATTTTATACGCCGCGAGTTAAAACAACAAAACACGCACGATCGATAAACTGAAGCAATTTAATTTCGCTTCTTCTACTTTCCTCTCAAACTTAGAAGCTTCTTCAACGATCTCTGCAGCTTGACTCAGGATTTTGTCCGGAATTTCTTTATCATGAAAATGTTCGCCGCCATCCCTTGCGAATTTTCATTTGAGTAAAGCTGACGAAAAACGATAAAACACGTTCTTTTTATGTTTTATACTCTGATAAAACATGAGTTTTTGACCAATCAGAGCGCGCGCATAGTCTTATCTATATTATGACAATCGATAAACTCACGCCACACGTTGAGATTGGTTATTTGACGAGGTTTGGCACTTTAAGGGTGTACAAAGACCAAGTTATGGACTTTGAAACATGGTGAAACTCTTAAAATTTTTTACGAGTTTTGTGACAATTGTAAAATCCTGTTATGGGCCTACCATCTGGAAGAACCTGAGATTAAAATCACCTTGTGTGGCCACATCAGCGTACGAGCAATTTTTTTGCCAGGGGGAGAGGGGCTGTGAACCATTTGCCCAAAAAAAATTATCCCAAGTTGCCTTGCCCAAATTTCTATTGCTGCCCAAAAACAGAAACTTGGGAGAAACGTTTTTGCCAAATGGTTAACAAACTTCTCTTCCTGCCAAAAAATCTGAGTTGCCCAAAATTTGGTGCTGAACTTAAATTTTCAAAAATTTGGTCGTATCTTTACTTTTTATTCTTGTCAAGTTTTTTTTTTAATTTTCTATTTAGTATTTTTAGACAAAAAGGAGACAATTTGTTTCTGCTTTGTTTGTTACTTTCTGCCCCCAAAATGCAACAGGTCTAGATGCCGGTACGTCTAGATGGGAAAATCTAGACCGCGGTAAATATCAATTTTAATTTAGCCAATCAAATTGGTGAATTCGCTAGTTTCCAGTCCACGTGAGACCCGGCCATATAATAAATAAACGATGATAAGTCAAAGACTTCTGCAAGGCTGAAACAACGTGATATATTTTGAACAATGAACAGGTTTAGATGTTAACAGGCTGGTCTGGCCTGCCGAAATATTGTTCAAAATATATCACGTTGTTTCAGCCTTGCAGAAGTCTTTGACTTATCATCGTTTATTAATTTTTCAAGTTTGGCTGATTAGATCTCCTGCGAGATCCAACGTTCAATAAAGCAGGATCTTCGTACGGTTTTTGCAGTCTATTTAGTTCATATAAGAAAACATGTCACAGACTGAATACAATTCCCAGGATGCTCTGCTGGATTGACTCATAGAGAAAATTGCGCATTGCTTTAATGCTTTGTAATTATAATCTCTTCTGCCATTTAAATTTTATAATTTGCTATTAAATGGTGGTTCAAACATCGAATATGGAAGGGAACCCGAATAACAGGGATTCAACCGACCAATAAGCCAGGTAGCGTAAAGCTTTTCGTAACTGATATCTTAGATCAGTTTTCCTTGATTGTGAACATTTATAAAATTTTAAGGTTATTTGTTTATCAACAAAGTACTCGAAATTTCTAGATAAATGCTCATTCTCTTTTAAAGATCGTTATTACAATTTGTGACGCACTTTTTATAGACCAGAACAACATGTTCTAAATAACAATTTACTACGGCTATATTATTACAAAATGGGACAGACGCTATTGCAGTTTGCGCCGGACAATATAAACGTCTTGAACCTTTCTCCTAACTTTGATGCTAGAGCTCAACAACCTTTTGCATTTCAAAGAATTATTTAAATATACATTTTCAGCTACTTCCAAGAATTCCATGTTTAAAATTGTACATGTACATGGCCTCCAGACAGAATACAAGAAAAATCTGTTAACAACAAAAGCGCACCCTCCCCTCCCTCCACCATAAATCTGTCACTCGAAAAAACGTTGCCGAGGAAAGAACCGAACACAAAGCAATGTGTCAAGATCCCATCAAAACACGCAAAACAACATGCATCTGAGAATAATGGAGCAACGAATTATGACCATTTAATTAATTTAATTTTCTATATCAAGAATTGATGTTTCATTTATTTATGTTATGGTTAATTTGTTAGGTTTTCATTTAATTGTTTACTCAAGCCACTTTTTCGTCATCCATAACAGACCAAACTACATTCGCCATATAAGGAGTCATTACAGAATACGATGCAACCGCTGACTTGTTCAAAGTCGTGGGTAAAACTCTCTCATCTGTGACCTTATTAAACTTTGTGAAGCCGTTACTTCTGAGCTTAAGTCTCAATTTCACTGGTATATCTACTGTGTCGGGGCGTTTTTTAACAGCTCCAATTTGAAGAAAATCTGGAATAGCTTTGTTATTCATTGTCCTGTCCTTGCTTACATTCACTTTAGGAAAGACACAAGTTATTTCGCGACGTTTATCAAAGCATCCCTGAGAATTGTCAGCATCTCCTGACATAAGCCCCTTGTCAGGAGGCGAATAATTATGCTTAAAAGCCTCCAAATCATTATTACAATTGATTCGACTTGCTGTGTTAGAGCGATAATGAAACAGTTCTTTGTACTTTAATTTCAAATCCTCTTCAAATATGGCCGTATCAGAAGCAAAACTTGTACATCTGCTAAAACACGAGGGAGAGTCGTTTTCAAAACTAGTTTGGCAAGTTCTGCCATCAGCGTCCGAAACAGCGGGCGATGATTTGAGTGCCATACATGTTTTGTCCATAATTTCGCCCTCGTTCCCAGACCCACTCGTCAAATGAAAGAAGAATGAAGTTTCTCTTGCTCCCCTTAGCTCTTCGCACTGCATTTCTTGAATTTTTGAAAGTACACTGGGACTAGAGCCCGCCCTTCTTTGGGATTTTGATCCATCGCTGCGATAATCTAATACTTCTGAACTAAATGTTGATTTGACACTTTCTGGCCTGCTGTACACATCCGAAGAGCGAGATTGAACAAATGCGTCGCTTTTTATTTCCATATTCAAACACGAATTACAATCTGCTTCCGTGACACTTTCTGTTTCTGCTTCATATTCACTGCCAGACTCGTCATCTGCGTCTGTTATCCACCAGCCGTTGCTAGGCAACGTATTGCATAGATTTCCTCCCAAAGTCAACGGAAGTTTTTCGAATTTTAATTCTCCAGGTCCCTTCGTAGGTCGGTCCTTACTATCTGAAGGTGTCGGGGACCTTTGAGGCGGAGTGGCTGGTTTCTTTGAAGAAAACATGGCGGTAGATTTTTCATACATTGAGCGATTCAATTTGAGTGGTAAATTCAATGGTTTATCAGTAGATGTGTTGGAACCCTTAAGTGCACGCTGGCTGAAGGAACTTTCATTATCCGTTTTGAAATTTACCCCGTTTCCGACGTCTTCTCCTGCATTAAAATAATCACGCCTCTTTCTTCTTTGAAGTTTAACGCTTGGCCCAGCTTGATATACTTTCGCGTTGTTGTTAAGCAATCCGTTCAGTTGTTTTGATAAACTGTCGCTTATGTCTCTTTTTAGGAGTGCATCGAGATTACGAAAAAGTTGATCCAGAGAAACTCGATTCGTTTGCGAGCTTTCTTCGTCATCGATTCGAGATTTTGTCGGAGGGAACAATCTCCAATCCATTCTTTTTCTTTGGTGATAAAATTCCCTTGGTAGAGTACAATTGTTTCTGAACAAAGAATTCCATTTATGAATGTTATTATTGTAGCACCTGTTAGTTAAAATATATCTGGGGAATATTGCCAATATTGACTAGACCACTAATCTGCATCCCTGGCGGGTGCTTTCAATACGGAAAATTATAAACCTGCCTGGTGAATAACAAATGCTGTCAAGACTAATCGATGTCCTCTTTTCTGTCATCGAGGCCGAAAAGTATACTGGGAGAAAACGTCATGGTCCACATATGTTGAAAAAATGTTTATACAATTCAAGATACCCTGCAGTATTTAAAATTGGAGTCTTCACTAGCCACTAGAGAAACAGCGTTGCCATGCTTTCTTGATATATTACTTGTTTGCAGACTTGTTGGAATGGAATATTTAGGCAAAATCTTTGCAATACACAGGCAAATATTGGAGTCTGTACATTAAAAGCTCACGCTTTAATTAAAACCAGCTTCGCGTTCTCTCTGACTAAACATTTGAAGAGCAATTGGCTCGATTTATACTAGAGACGGATTATCCGTCTGGGATGAATTTGGGCAGAGAATGATAATCTTTCCGATAATTCGTATGTGTATAAATACGGGCAAACAGACAGTTCATCCGGCCAAACAGCTTATCGCGATAGTTCGTCATCAGATTTTTGTAATTTATTTAAAATTTTAAAACTTTTTCTTGTTTCCGGGTAAAGTTTAAAAATCAAAGCAAATTTCCATTTAGAATGTTGTGTGGTACTTTTAAATTAAAAAAAATTAGATCGGTGTTAATCTACTTGAGATAAAAAATTAAAACATGTCGAAGACAATTTCATTCGTGAAACATGTTATTTTCAATATGTAGACGAAATGATTTAATAATTACAGGCTTAATTCCAACCTTAAATTTCACGAATGAAGTAAGCTGGTCTCAGTAAGAAAGAACTCGAGTAAGTACGTACGAGATTAAAGCCGGGATTTAGAAATGCCTTTACATGAACGTTTTGACGCAAAGCAATTTTTTAAAAAACCGACCCTTGCTGTGAAAAATAGTGTACGAATGGCTGGCTCTAGAGTAGTCAGCAGTTTTTTTTAGCAAAGTTTCTCTAAAGAACGAAATAAGCAAAGTCACCTGTTTTTTAGCAATAAAAAATTACACGGCATTCTCATAATACTCTCAGTTAAGATTTAAATTGCTCTATGGCCGAATAATTTTCTACTATTTATTAAAGAGAAATGTATCGTATGTATTTTCTCTTATTTCAGTATTTCTCTGTTCGACTTTTTACAGGTTTTCTTCCTAACAGCACATTGCAAATTGGATGAAAATTCAAATAATTTTTCACGTTGTTTTTCGTAAGTGTTGTAATGTTTTCAATATACTATCTTATTTATTTGATAACAATATCACTAAATTAATCTGTCGTTCATCAAGTGTTTGCCATAACGTTCTTCCTTGGTAAGTATTTTTATGCTAAAACTACAGTGAATTTTTTTGTACGTTTAGATGAATTAATATACATGTCGAGTGGATTTTTTTATAAGTACTGAAATTTTTGGTACCTTCAGAAGTCTCCCCGCGAATAACAAGTGATGTATTTAGAAACTCTATTTATTGCTGTTATTAGTGATTTTATCGTTTAAATTTATCATGAATTCGCCTGAAATATTAACTTTTTTGTTACAGTTTTGCCGTTCCGATTCTGCTTACAAGCAAGGAGCTATTTAAGAGCTCGCTTTTTTAATACGGTTTGTACGATGAATATAGCACAAGGTATTATTCAAATATGTTTTTATATGATTCCTTAGGGAAGCGGTACGCGGGTAAGTCCTAATTATTTTTCTGAAAAATTTTTCCGAAGCATTTCATTAAAATATCTGCAGGATACCGGCATCATGGCTAAGCTCCATGGGTCTAACTTCAAACTTTTACTAGAGGATAACAATCTCTTTGTGTTGACTTGAATATTAATATAAGCCTCAAATTTATTAGCTTTATCGTGTAAAGGATTTTATAAGCTTCGGTTTTTATTGGCTTCGCTTTGACGAAATTCCATCACTTCCCGAACGCTGAGCTTTACACATTGTGTTTGCTTGTTTTGTAATCCATGTTTACCCCCTGGAAATATTAGCTTAAATCAATCAAAAAAGATGAATATCTATGATGGGAAAAAGCTAATCCAACTGTCCATCGTTCGTTTGCACGGGTATTTTGCAGATTTGACAGGACTAATGTAAAAATGTAAGAGTTTTGGTCATATTTTATTGATCTGCTTTAACATCAACCAAATTTCCAGTCCGGCTACCTGCAGTTCGGGCTAAATTTGGCCTTGGAAACTCCGAGTGAAGTCCACGTTTCTCTGGGTAGTGTATACATTTCATTAAAGAAAGTTCTTTATCAGTATCCCAGTAAAATACAATATAACTTTCAAATATCATTTTAGCGAAACATTTAATAACAAAAATTGTGGAAACTCGTCGACGAAAATGAAATATATTTGAAATCAACCCAGAATAAATCTCTCTTCAAATAATAACAACCTTTCTAGTTAGATTCCTTCTTTTGGCTTTGGAGAACTGTGGTCAATTATGAACAAAGCGAGAACAAGATTAAAGCTACGGGATACCACTCGTTTAAAATAGTGGGACAAAGTGAAAACAATCAGATTCGGAATACAAGCTCCGAAACAGCTGTCCAACGACATGACTGAAATAATTTACGTTTCCAGGGAGCAATAACGAAATTGCAGATACTTTCAGTGAAAATGTCACAGGTTTAATCGTAAATCTACATTTCAAGTTATAGTTTTTCCTCTTTTCGTCTGTGTATACAATTTATTTTGTACATTTTAAAAGTCAAATCTTTTTTCTTTTCTTTTCATTATCACCATGAGCTAAATTAGTGTTGGATAATGCCATTTGTGTCCGCATGTATGGAAATACCTTGCCGGTCTATTTTGGTATATCTTGAAAACAGCATACCTATTTACAAGATCACAACGAAAAAAGTCTAAAATTTACTTACTTATTTTCTTCGATTTTCAGAAACGATTTTTTTGATTTTGGACGCTGTGTTAGGTGCCGGTAAAATTTTCCGCAATCGGCAGAACCCGTGCATATTTAAGTACTTTGTTCAAAACATTCAGGACATTAAAAATTTAAAAGAAACAGGAATTAGAAGGCTTCCTATTCTGTTTAAATATTTCTTCCTAACAAAGGCTTTCGCTTTTTGTTGTTGAAATCTTGTATGTATTGTAAGCCGCCGAGAACAACAGAGCTACGAAGGCAGAAAAAAATATTCCGATCTTTTCGATCTTTGGCTTGATGAAAAAATTTAATTTAAATTTTCAAGCGTTTTGACTTAACGTCATTACTGTATTCGATATATTTTTTAAATATTTTGTTAATTTTGAAGCTTTCGCGTGAAAAAAAGGGAGAAGCGATCGAAAAACAAACATTATTATAGCATGATTTCAGTGTTTATATTTGTTCGTAAGAGGTTCTTGTATGGTTATCTCACAGAGTGATTAAAATTTGTCGATTTAGATAAAATAAACCATCAAATCAACAGAAGCTAAACTTTTCAGATGGGTTACTGTTCGAGTTTCGTGGTTTCCCTCGCTTAAAATGTTCATACACTTATTCGCGATATTTCGAGAGCAAACATGAGCGGTTTCTTTGCTAAATTATCTTTGTTGCGATTGTTTAAAACCAACACCCGCGCGTACGTTATGTTTTCGATTTAATTTACGACTAGTAATTCTAAGAGTTAAAAGTTTGAATTTTGATATCTTGGCCCGTTTGAGCAGGTGAAACGGACGCTGCTTATCATTGCGTTGATTAGTTGTAAAAACATTTCACAAATACGAGAAAATTAGTACGAACAGTTAAGATCGCAAACTTCTTCGAATACGGACCTATATATTTTCTACATAACTGAGGAAAACGTAGTTGAATTTTACTTACGAACTGAATGCGAGAACTTTACTAATATGGAAATGTCAAATTTACATTTTCTCAGTTGGAGGACTTCCCTGTCTTTGTTTGAGCCCATTCCTTTCTCTGCATACAAATGTCCTCACTTTCAACGATTAAAAGTTTCCTAATTCACAATCCAGGTATTTCACTTTTCATTACTGCTCTTTTTGCGCTCGCTAACCAGATTATAACAATTTCACGCTACATTTTAATTTTCAGCTCACGAATCCTGGATCGTGGATCAAAACTGAGGCGATTTCTGAGGTGAAGAAGCTATTCCTTTGCTCGATGTGTGCGGATGGTTAATTACAATTCTAGACATCTTCATAAAATAATAATGTGACAATTTTCAATGGTCTGCGAACACAGAGTCATAAATATATTGATGTAAACATGTGTCAAGGCTTGCATTTGTTAAATCAGTGAAGGCAGAGGAGAAAGTGGAGGCGAACGACTTTAAAGGGGCGAAATAGACATGATATGTCGCGAAGATCGCTCGCACCCCGCACCCAGTTAAAAGAATCGCAGATATTGGCTAGCATTGATTACGCATGTGTACAAAAGTTGCGGTAACAGCGGCTCAAGTAACGCGACATACAAGATTAATCTGCAAGCCTACAGACGGAAGGCTATTTTCGTTGTTGTGACATTTTTAATGTTGACGACAGCCACTACTTCTGCCTCCACAAGCGCGGATCCGAATGGGGCACCGGGTAGTACCTACCGTGGATACAAACAATTAAAGGAGAAGTTCGACACTTTAGCCAACTACACCTCTTCAACTATGGACGATCCGATTGTTATAAACGTTGGAGGCAAGCGATTTGAGACTTACGAAGAAACTCTTGCAAGATTTCCCGAAACTCTCCTGGGATCCACAAGTAGGAGGGCTAAATTTTACAACACGAAACGCCAGGAATACTTTTTTGATAGGCATCGATCGGCGTTTGATGCAATTCTTTATTATTACCAATCTGGTGGAACTCTCATAAGACCTGAGCATGTCCCACCTCATGTATTTATCAACGAGGTTGTGTTCTACGATCTGCCAGAAGATGTTGTACAAGTTGTTCAACTGGAGGCTGGCATAGCTGACGAGCCCGAAGAACAGCCTATGCCCAACAATTACTACATGGGAATAATTTGGAACACTTTGGAATACCCCAATTCGTCGAAGTTTGCAAAATTTCTAGCGATTTTTTCGGTGCTTGTGATTACTCTTTCGTTAATAATTTTCTGCGTCGAGACTCTGCCTGCCTTCAAAACGGGTGACACGACCCCTCCGCCAAATGCTACGGCTGACTGGAAACCACCTCCGAACCCATACGATAAAGTTTGGTTTAGACTTAACACATTTGTCATCGTTTGGTTTACGGGCGAGTACGTTATTCGCTTCATTACGTCTCCGCAAAAATTCAAATTTCTTATCGGTGCCTTGAATATTATTGATTTATTATCCATCCTTCCGTATTACGTTCAACTGGGACTTGACGAGGACGATTCTTCAATCTCCGTGTTGCGCGTGGTGCGTGTGGTCCGCGTGTTTCGCGTGTTTAAGCTCTCGCGTCACTCGCGCGGACTGCAGATCTTAGGGAACACGCTCAGAGCGAGTTTAAATGAACTGATTATGTTAATGTTTTTCCTGGCTATTGGTGTCATGATATTTGCTAGTTGCGTCTACTACGCCGAAGGTGGGCCAAATAGTGGCTTTGAAAGCATTCCGCACGCTTTCTGGTGGGCTGTGGTTACCATGACAACGGTGGGGTACGGAGATGTGTCCCCTTCCAGCCTACCCGGGAAAATCGTGGGTGCACTCTGCGCTATCTCAGGTAAGCCAACACAATGCGTTAACGGACAAGCATTAAGTGGGCTTTTACTGAAAGCCTTGCACTTAAATGGTTTCATTTGTTACAGTTCACGAATTACAAAGTAGTTATATAAGCTCTATCCATTTTCCCAGTTGTAAAATAAAGAAATTAGCTCATAATTGCAGCTCCTGTGTAGGTTAAAATCACCAGCCTGAATTACAATAATTATTATTGTAATCATCATTTTCTGTCTGTTTAACTAGGCATGTTTCATTATGGTATGTTTTCAGGCAGCAAAAAGTGATCCAGGCCAAGCGTATAAAGTAGGGTTGACATGGTAGAGCAAATCGAGAAATCATGAAAAATAATTTTTATCAAACGAAGTTATAGGAATGCAATCAGCAAAAATATCTGAGATTGATAGCTCTCAAGCCCATGACTTATTCACCACAGCTCATTGCTGTTGACTGCAGCTCATATCTTGCACAGAGATAAGAATGACACTTTTTATGACCTTTTCTAGAGGACTCGCGAGCAATTTTATAACTCCCTCGCGTGATTCGCGTGCTTATTTTGCACGCGCGACACGTTTGCTTGGCTCGCGAGAATATCATTTGCCTTCTGCCATTCTTCTCATTTGCGTGAATAAGTAATCGATTGTGTGGGAACTAAATACAATAACTTTGTTTTGAAATGGTGGTGATAAATTCTTTGACTTAAAATCCTTTTAGCTTTACATCAAAGCAAGCAAATCTACTTTCTGTCCCATTTCACTTAACAAGATGAACGCGTTATTTCCTCAAAATTTACTTGTTTCAACTAAATGTCGAATTCGCGTTCAGATGAATATATGCTTAAATTTCGAGTTAAATATTAATTGGCTTCGGAACGCTGAATTTGATAACAATGAGAAGGTGTCCGTCCATTTCCCTTCGTTTTAAACGTGAAAAGTCGAACTGCCGCTTTATACATAACATAATATCGCCCTGGAATCACAGCAAAACAGTGAAAGGGTTGAATTGTACGACCGGGGCTCTTAACGCAGTAAAATAAATTGAATTAGAGTTGTGCGTTGGCACTGCAGTGAGCTTGTCATGCTCTGAAATATTTATTACCGTTCCTGCAGGTTACAGAAGAATGCTATAAAAAGATTTATATTATAAATTGTAAAGCTCCTTTTAAATCTTTGACAGCACCTCACCTCTGCAATAAAAACATTTATTTTTCGACGCTCTGAAATCAAATTTAATCCGTGTATTTTCGATTCAAAACACAGAAATCGATTTTGCCATTGTGAACTAGATGAAACCAAACTGCAATAGCAGTTTTATTCGTAAAATACATGACGCGAATATATTCACAATAAAGCGCTTCAAAATGTATTACAGTTATCGTTAGTTTAAATTCATTAAAAGAATTAAGGGGGCCGTGTGTATGTGAGAACGTTCTCAAGACTCGAGAAATCCTCTTCAAATTAACAATTGTCATAGTTAGTAATAGAGTTAACAACCAAACGACAACATTTTGGCTTACCGCTGAGTCGTTTAAAAATTCAAACATTTTCAGCACGCATTCTTACTTCACGTAAGTTAAAATGGAAAAGCGAAATCAGCTTAATTTTGGTAGCGAGTACTTGATCTATCACGCAGAAATTGATTTCATTCGTTTAAGCATCGACAGTCGCTTCGCAAAATCTCCTGAATTTCGTTTCGAGTCGGAAGGTTTGAATCTCAGCGGGATACCCCACCAGGGAAAATATTTCTCAAGAAACACACCTTGTGTATACTATTGAACAAGGCGAACAATAGAATAGAACACACCATTGCTAATAAGAACTTGAAACTAGATTCATTGGCTGCGAAATCTGCGGACACGCTTTCAATTTTTTTTTTAAAAAAGAGAAAGTTTTTAAATAAAGCGACACTGCGAAGGGAATTCTTCTAAACTCCCACGCAAATACAAGATCTAATTTAAGTATAAAGTCTATCAAAGGATCTACTGCGATTGCCAAGAGGAAAGGTTAAGCTTGTTTTATTAATCAGCTGTTGTTTTTTGTGGCAGCTGTTATTTCGTAGCCTGCCGGCTTGTATGAGCTTCCGATCGCGAAAGATCTTAGTAGCAGGAAAATTTCAGCGCCTTAGTCTGATAACTTTTAGCTTCAGATTTTATGATAAAAACAATCAAAAACTGTGTTGGTAAATGTTAGCACAGAACGATTGATTCTGAATTTTTCTTAAATTATGTCAGGCGAACTGAACCCGCATTTGCTCGGTATTTATGGTGATATTTTACTTTTTGCGCTTGCTTTAAAAACACTACGTTTACCGACAGAATTAGGTTTTCTTTAATTTTTAAGCTTGAATAAAATTAATTATATTCTTGAACTGCTGAAATGTTTACGATTGAAATTAAATGGATTATGAATTACATCAGATAATTTCATATAGTCTCTGTGCGGAAAAGGCCGACCAGAATAGTTTCATTTAAATCTACGAACTCCATGCGATTCAGAATCATTTCGCTGTTTTTCCATTTTCACCAGGATATTTCTTCCTTTTTTAGTATCGTACAATCCTGAAAAAGGAAGATAATTTTCTTTCCTGGGAATATTTATTCATCATTTTGAGAATCGCGCAAATTGGCGTGAAGAAAGTTCCGTGGACCACTATCGTGAAAGCAAATCAAGTATGGCGTGAGAGAAGAAATCAAACTCATGAGTAGAGCATGATATCTATATCCGCGCTGAAAATGTAACTTATTGTCAATGATATTTTTTCAGGCATCTTAATTTGTAAGCACTTAATGGTTGGAAACTTCAATTTTACGGAAACGATTTCCTTACATTTTCACGGCAATTATTCAGCCATTTGGTTTTTCCTTTCAAAATGGTGGTGGCGACAATGTAATCTTCAGTTTTCAAACAGTTTCCGTGTTTTGCCGAGTGAGATCTGATTTATAAAATATATTTACAGTCAGTAAGCTCAATATACCTGGAGAACATTTAGTTTATTAAATTTAAGGAATTTATATTAGTTCACGTCCCAGGAATCGTATGTTGTCTTGAATTATTTGATCATATGTATCTGTCAATTTTAGCAGCACGAACTTGACGAAGTTTGATAACATGTTTGAATGTCCATGGAAACGTAAAACGCGATTAATTTATTTGTCCAGCTCACAACTTTCCCAGCAAAATAAATCCTTTTCTATATATTATGAGTACACGTAGCTTCCAAAATCAAAATGTTTATTAAAATTCAGAATTTGACAACAAGCGTTGCTTTATTTTATACATAGAGGACGATCTTAAGTAGACTGCCGAGATTCAATTGGTTTAATATTATACACCTTTAATTCTCTGTTAATCTCTCGGGCATACTCAACTTTAAATTAAAAAATAACGAAGAGTCTGGTCGAAGTTTTGATGTTGTATTTGAGGCATCGCTGCTTCGGTACAGGTCACTCCGGAAAGATTTTCTACCTTCTGGACAGAGTTAAAATATTGATTCAGGAATTCATATTGGTGTATTAAACAAGCAAAAAGAAAAAGCATAGTACTAAAGCAGTTCGCATAGGCCAAAACGTAATTGGAGATTATTGTTCCTCTCATAAAATTATTATCAGTGTTATATTCTCTAAACAAACGCTCGAATCTGAACGAAATTCAAATTGACCGTTGACAACTAGTCATTTTAAACCAATGCTGGAAATTGCGGTATCATTCACTCCATCTGTCATGGATGAGACATCTTAAAGCCTACATTTTTGAAGTTTGCTAATTATAATCCTTCTCGGTTTTCTTCATTGTATGGAAGCCATCTTTGCTTCTTCTCTTTATGTTGTTGCCTCTGGTGTTTTCCAACCTCGATAAACTACGGTATTATTTCCCTGTCTTTCGCCCACACGTACGCATTGCGTACCAAGGTATTCTATTAATTTATAGTCAAGAGCACGTGACGAAATTTTTTTTATAGGGGTTAGAAAATTGTCCTACAAGCTAATAACAAACTGCAAGGTGTCGAGGGAAATCAATGAAATTTTAAGGACAGTTTTATGATTGAGGCCTCTTATAGCCAAAAGCATATTGAATTTAAGCATAACAGTTTTTACTCACTGATTGGCCGTACTCGCTTTTCTCCTATGAATTAGAAGCGTAGAACGTGACTTATTTTGGGCAATGATACGACAGAAAAGTCTTCGTTGGTTATGATGTGATAATGATGTGGATGGATTCTAAAGAGAAGATATAAATCACGATATAATTATGATTACTCAATATTCTATTGTTATTTCACTCGCAGGGGTGCTAACAATTGCTTTGCCTGTTCCCGTCATCGTATCTAACTTCGAGAATTTTTACAACAAGGAGATAAACCGACGAAAAGAGGAGGAATTGAAAAAGGCCGAAGAAGCTCGGATGAAAGAGGACCAAACCAAAGCTGGCAACAACAGCATGAGTAAGCACTCCATCGAACTTGATAATATGGACGGAAAAACTCCCAAATCACCGCGAGGAGTTTTAGTTTGTGGGATGAAAAATGGGGATGAAAATTCTTTTGATAACACTCATACAACAGTCTAACATACGACTGTCAGGAGTAATTATGATGATGATAAAGATGTCACGATGAATTGCACATTTGGCATATGATAGGACATTTATTCAACGACAATATTAATCTTTATTAATACCCTCAAGCTTAACAGATTCAAATCCATTCATGAAGCTGGAATGGAAGATTTCCTCGTCAAGGAGGACAAATAAAACATTGAAACAGAAAACTAATAAAAACTGCGAAGAGACGGCGAAACAGCTACTGCGAAGACGCTAATTACCAAATACGGAAATATTGGTGACATCACGACCTCCACAGGTGATAGAAGTTCCTAATAAGGCGCGAATATAAGACGAACGCAGAACGTCAAAAATTCCGTACATTTACTGTGAGCCATAAAAATCTTACTAGGCAAATAATCGATTTTCGCCTTCACCCAAATTAGCTGACCAGAGAGAGCACCCGCGAATTCTCAAAATGGACACAAGCAGTTGAATTGAGTAAGCGCGGCGGTACTCAGCTTTCGGTAATGGATGTTCTCTGAAGACCAGTGCACTTGCTAATGGGATGGTCTCAAAACATAATGCCGCCTGTTGTTCTGGATAAGGTGGGGATTAGTACACTTTCAATACGAGGCCGTATATGGCTTGGCTTGAAAACGGCCTTTGGCGCCAGCAGGTGACTGTCTTTGCGATTGGGCCCTGTCCATACTCAGCTTCCTTTAAGAAGAAAAACTGTATTTACATCAAGGGGTTTTTATCCCTGTTAAAATTACCCAAATCCGAAGGATCACCGACCTAATACTGGCGTGGACGGATCTGTGTGGAACACGAACTAAACTGCTTCCACAAGCCTTTCCACCTTGTTGAGGTTTTCGCCTCAGGGGTTAATGGAAAAAACGAAGTACTTCTGGACAATATTAACGTGGCTCGGCGAAGAAAGGAAAAATATGAGTTCAGAAAAAGGACCGACAGTGTTAGAATGAGCCGCGTTGACACAACGAATTGTTTTGAAAGAGAGGTTTACGGTGAATTTTAAAATGATCTTCATTTTCATTTTAAGGTCGATAATCGCCGTGGAATAAAAGAAGGTAAAATTAAGATGCACAACGTAAATGTTAATATAATGGTCACATGAATAGGTGAAGTTAGCGAATTAACTTGTAACACCTGTTTCTCGTGTCACTTGTAATCCTTGTGACGCCAGAGGTTTTATAAATTAGGGTATTAACTTCTGGTTTCACATCTAATCGTCCCTTAATTACACAGTCTAATTCTAGTTCTAAAAATACTTGTTCGCTACAGTTATTACTATAACGTCACACTGGTTAATATATTCTGATATAAAAAATGATAACCTCGGCTATAGCTTACGGCTGTCCTTACTAATATTCACTTAAGTCAAGTCTCCAATTTCAAATCATTTATAATTCAGGGGTTTAAGTAGCATAGATGGTTAAATGTAGCAACTTACTTTAGCAATTAATTATTAACATCTAGTCACATAACTCTCTTTATACTGGGTAAAATTTCTAAGGGGACCTTTTATCAACAAAAATGTAGCGAGGAAATAACGCACAAAGTATCGCAAATGTATGATCTTAGGCTCGATCTCGTTTTAATAACTTGAGCTCAGATATAAGAAAATATAATTTTTTAAAGCACAAAAGGCACTTCATTAAGAGGAGTTTTCTTCTTTTTTAGTTATTTTAAGAGTAGCAAATAACTACATACTGGAAATCAAATGTTTCTGTGCTATTAGATGAAAAGAGCTTAGTGATTTATTTAAAGAGTTTGCAAGAGCAAGGCATGTTCCTAAATTTGTTTATATGGCTCTTCTGGACAATAAAATTCGTATCAGACATGTGAATTAGGAAAGTAAAAGATGGGATATATTTCTATTCTGTTGTGCAACAAGAATTATTAAGGATAGCAGTTCAAATTTATCTAAGAAAAACACAAACTAAGCTGGAATCGTCCTCCAATTATTGGAGGCAAGGATGAAAATCTAAGTTATTTTACAGTGTAAACCGCTCCAAATACTTGACAGTTTGACCTTCTTTCCTAGCAAGATTACAGTAAATGTATAGTAAAAAACGAAACCTGGCCCAAATCAAAATATTTACTCTTTGTTCAAAGGCCTTCACAGTGTAATTAAAAAAAAACATTGCAAAACACACCTCTAACCTGTTTCTATCTAAAAAACGGGAGAGAAGTAAAGGAATGAAAACGAAATTCAAAGTCAGAACTTGATAGAATTATTCCACTTGAGCTAAAAAGAATAAATGCTGTAGTTATACGTATTTTTATTTTTATTTAGAACGTGATACCCTCATTATGAAAGGAACATGCTTAAATTTTCTCGCATTTTAGGTGTCAGAAGAACTATTTGATATAAGTGTTTGCCACATTAAGTGGTAGACAATAAAAAAGTAGAGGGAAGAAGTGATTTTTTTCCCTCGCGGAGCAACTTTACCTTCATCTTCATCGAGAAATGATGAATGGCATGGGCACTAAGAAGTTTCTACTGGTTTCGATTCCACAGCTTGCACTTTGTTATAGTTTGAGCTGAGACGGCAGGCTCGCCTCTTAGTAGTCAGCGGCATGTAGTGTGCAAGTCTAATCTCGTGTCCACTGTCTTCTCTTGCATTTAAATAAAAAATCGAGACTGCATTTTTTGCGCGCCAGAGAAGAGCGTACACGAGGTTGTCTTAATTAGCCTGGATTTCGGTCACTTTGATACAAGATATTTTACAATTTCTGGAATATTTAAGGGGGCACTGCACCATCGTCTATTTTAACACGATTTTGAGAATTTTCAAAAAATGTCTTAGATACACAGGAAGACTGCTAACAACGATAGCAAGTATATAGAAAGCATGCAATATGAATAAAGTCAAAAATTCAAGGCATAATTACGTTAAATTACAGAAATATCATTGTAACATGTAACTGAATAAATTTTGTACGGTTTGGGTTTACCCTGCAACAGTGCTTCTTCAAAAGTATTTCATTCAACGTAATATTTTTCACCAGATTTATGGTTCATTCTAAAGCACGTGACCGATATCTCGGCTCTTATTGGCTGAGGCCTTTGTACACACAGCGCTGACGTCACCGACTGTATAGCAAGTAATAGTTTCAAACATTTTTAAATTACAAATTTTCTATTGCAATTTAAGTCGTAGGTTGAAAAAATAAAGCGGCCCGGTGTATTGGGGCGTATTTGAAACTTCCTGTTCGACTGAATTTTATTCAATAAAACCTTTCAAACTCAGTGCTGTTGTGTCAATGTTAATAAGTAATGCTTCTTATGCGTCTGTCTCATTGCGCCATGGCAAGCATTTCTTCAGACCTTTTAAACCTTTGTGGTCATGCAGCCGGCCAGCGTAACGCTGTCATCCATGGAGCGGGCGGCGGGTTCCTGCACAGCCTTCCCAACCGCTGAAGGGATCCCGAAACCAACGTCTCACCGTATTTGACTCCGATAGACTGTCCTCTAGATATACTCTAAAGTTTCCCACCTCCCAAGAACGTGAGCGTTAGGGGTTAGTTTATGGCTGACACAATGTGGCACCATTTAACGTACTGTGAATGATTCGTACGTCTTTTGATACAAGATGTAGCACCTTTTAATTAAAAATTCAAGAAAAGCGAACAACGTTCTGCTTCGAATAGAAACACACAGGTGCAGATCTCAAGGGAGGTGAAATGACCTGCAGCTGTGGCTTTCTAATATAACTAGTATTTTGCAAAAATAAGAACAAATTAACCTTTGTAGTTTATTTGTGGGTACGTCATTCCTTAGTGGTGCACCCCTCCTAAGAAAATTTCTGGAACCGCCCATGCAGGCTCAGCCTCGGTGTAAAAACCTGTGAAACTCACGAGTGACGTAAAACAAAGAACGAACAAGACAACAAAGAACTCGAAACAATATAGAACAGAAAAACAAAACATCAAAAACAAAGAAAAAAGTCACAGGATTTTACACCGAGGTAAACCCAAAGTTTTTGCTTCTGCAAAAGGTAAATTCTTTGTTAGGAATGAAGTAATGAATGAAGCAACTTTATGTGGGAGCAAATCACCGTATGGGAGCAATCCACCGTAAGCAAAAAGATGGCGACTGGTACATTTACCTACAATGCTTTGCGCGCGAAAAACCTAAAAGAGCGTATAAAAACACAAAGAAAAGTTGTAAGTCATTCAAATTCAGCAAGAGCAATGTTGTTAGTAGAAGGAATGACTTCCGGTAATCCATACCTTGCTATATGACCAGTGAGCTTTGTTTGGTTCGCAAGGTATTGTGGTAAAATTTACAGCCGCCATCTTTTTTCTTACAGTGGATTGTTTTTCTGACAGGCTGAAATCCCTATGAGGGAGGTTGATCATATTGCATTTAATAAAGGTCTTTAATAATAATAATAATAATAATAATAATAATAATAATAATAATAATAATAATAATAATAATAATAATAATAATAATAATAATAATAATAATAATAATAATAAAATCAACCTTTATTGAGAAATAAAACTCAAATCTTACATGCATCCATGTGGAACTTATTACAATATTTATTATATAAAAGTAATAATACTAATAACAAAAATAACTTACTTACATAATAGAAGTAAAAATCAGATAATTGATAATAGAAGTTCAAAATTCTATAAAATTACAAATCCCATGATACCGAGATATTAAAATCAACAATCGAATTATACTAATGACGGCTAAACCAGTGTCCATAAAACGCCCTAAGTATAAAAGCACATAAGCCGTGTATTTCAAATATCCGCACTGGCTACATTTATTTTACAGTCTAATGATTGCTCTATCTTGCTACGAAACGGCGTTCGCGAACCTCTAACGCATGCATGTACCGATCTTAAGAGTTCAAACGAAATCTGTGTCCTGAGCCAAGTGATTACAACATGATAAGGCTCAGTATCTTTCTCAGCTATCTTGTCCGCGAGATGCTTTAAGAACCGCTGACACTCATTTCCCATTCCGCCATTGGTTCCAAACACTAAAGGCGTAAACGAACCCATTTCTACATCTAACACCCGCTGCTGGTACTTGCGCTTCTTCTCTTCCTCTTGCTCCTTAAACACTTCCGATGTTGGCTTGCTCTGGTAACTCTTGGAGTTGACGTGCGTAACTCTAACATCAAAAAATGCCGTAACTCCTCTTGCCCAGAACCCTCCCGCTTTAATGTCCAACCTTGCCTCAGAATTTGTAACAGCGCTCCTCAAATGAAATCGCTCGTTGTCCAGGGGTTGAAGGCGTGGTTCGATTTCGACATTATTGCAGATCTTGTCGATGAATGTCGTTAATAATAATAATAATAATAATAATAATAATAATAATAATAATAATAATAATAATAATAATAATAATAATAATAATAATAATAATAAAGGTCTTTATTAAAACACCCTAAACAACAGACGTGTTTAGTTACAGTGGAATAATTGAGTTATACAGACACTAATTAACTAACTAGCTAACAACTAACTACAAAAACAAGCATCTATTTATAAAAGATCTCTTAAAACGCTCAGTTCTAACAACCGGGATAATATTTGGTAGTAAATTTCTCGAATGTTCGCAAATGTCCGGAGTGTTTTATGACAGTATAACACATGGCTTAGGCTTCTTTATTGGTTTTATGATATAGATTTTGTACGCCGCGAGTAAAAATAACAAAACTCGCACGATCGATAAACTGAATATTCCCCTGTATTGCATTGCGCATCCTTACTGCGCACGATTTATTGCGTCATTACTGCGCGCACATAAGAAAACGGCGGAGTTTTCCTAACGGCTCGGCTTGCGAGGGAGATAAATCGTCGTTTTCTCGTAAACGAGTATTTGGACCTATGTTTTTTCTCTTTTTCTGAGACTAACAATCACATTCTTCCTTTTGCAGGAATATAAACAAATTTCTATTGCAGAAAAATAAATAATAGACGGAAACGTGTATTTAAAATGTTCGCCGGCCGCCATATTGCAGCACGCAACATGTATCAACATTAATACCATTCTCGTCCCCCTCTTAGCAGGCTGGACCTGTGCACGAGGAACAAGTGGCTCTGGGGACACACCATTTGATTCGCTGAAATCAAACAAAGGTAGTCCAATCACATCAGCCGTTTTAAATGGGCTAACGATATCCGGCTAAGAGGGACAAGCGGCTCTGGGGACGAGAATGCATTAATACTATATACAATTTTCTGCCAAGGCCTCGCCGGCTAAGAGAAACGAAAAGGGCTATGGGGACGAGAATGCGAAAAACGCCTGTGACAAAAAAAAATACAATACTAAAGTAAATATAAACACAAAATAATATGAATACATTAAAACTATAGAATAAAGTAAGATAGATGATTAAATGATTACAATACTATTTCACTGATTTGTCTTGACACAGAATCAGAGTTTTCAATATTTTTGGATAATGGTAAAACGAACTTATCCTTGTTTCTAGTATTATAACTATGTATTTCTGAGTGACGTAAATAGTTCGTATCAAGTCCTTCCAGTTGGTTATTTAAGCACTATAATTAAGTAAGAATGGCTTTGTTGTACTTTCTTCTCTGCTGTAATGTAAACCAATTGAGCTTAGCATATACTGAGGCAGACGGGTTTCAGTTGTCTGCCGAGAGAATGACTCTTCCAGCGCGATTTTGCAGTCTCTGTAGTCGTAGCGATGATGTTTCACTACATGTCCCTGACTACTCCGTAGTAGTCAAATAAGGTCTGAATAGTTGACTTGTACACAGTTTGGGCTGATGGCCGTTTTGGCCTATACCTGCTATACGTACATACTGCACAAAGACGCTGTAAAAACCGGACTAGTCGCAATATATGGCAAAATCTGTGGAATTCGCACGGTCTTGCTATTGGCAGAAAACTGAACAACGGCAACAATAAACAAAATAAAATTACAATGTGGAAAATGGAAACATGGTGGCTATCGCGAAAAGAGTAAAGTTGGCTCGTGTGGGGTAAAATGAGAAACACGTAATGGAAAAAATTGAAACTCCATGTCCGAAGCTATGAGGTTCAGTCGGGCTGTGCTAATTACACTTTTTTTGTTTCACTTCCCTTATCAGCCTGGGGCGATCTGGATTCTTTCTCGAGGGAAGGAGGGACATAAATAAACTGAAAAACAGTCAAAAGCCCGCCCTACGGGACGATAACAACTGTCAAATCCCCCACCTATGCCCGCACTCCCCCCCCGCGGGAATTACATTGATAGGTGCCCAAAACATTAACTCCGCCATAAATGATTAACAATGCAATTTTTTAAATTTTCATTTGTTGTAGCAACGGTCACAGATAAATTTCATCCTCTCATTACTGTGATTCTTTGTAATTTGGGTTTGTCTATGGCAAACGTTATCGACCTGACGTGTGTCCCCTCGTTTTTTCTCAGCTAAAGAAAGTTAGAATGTCCTGAGTAGTTATGAAAAGCACTTTCCTCTAAAATTTCTTGCCACGATTTAAGTCAAAATTTTCATAAAATTAAGAAGTTTGTGTATCACTTTTGGACATATTTTTATGCGCATTAATTAGATCGGCGACGAAAAACTTGAACTTGAATAAATTATTTATTCCCTTGATGATCGTGACGTCACAACATGCTGTGTATCGCGTTATCACGCGTGAGGAAAACAAGAGATACTACCACGCTTGGTCGCTTTCAAAACGCGACGGCAATCATCCCGCAATGCGTTCAAAATGTTGAGCTAAACTGATTTATGGAATTAACTGGCCGTGGAAATCGCCATTATGATAATATTGTGCATTGAACGGTCTTGTTCGCGATTCAAACAGGAAAACTAACAACAATGTGCTCAGGATCTCGAGCCATGCAGACAAGACTGATCGACTACCTTGTTGTTGTCGGCGTACGCAAGCCATCAGTCGATTCGACCCAAACACCGGAGCTTTTGCGCCGCTTTCCTCAGAAAGACCATAAAGATTTCGCTCTTCCGGGAGACGTGGTTTTCTTCTGCCAGCCTGAGGGATGCAACACAGTTTCGAAGAAGTTCTCGCTTCGAGAAGCGAACTCATTTGCATTTACTTTAACCGAGAAAGATTCTGGCAAAGTTCGTTATGGGATTTGTGTCAATGTGTTTCGGCCTTGTTCGAATTTTGTGCACAAAGACCGTGGTGATAGCAAAGAAAATACACTCACTGTCCGGAAAAGATCTCGAAGTTCTCACAACAAGAGGGATTTTTGTATGAGTTTAACATCGTTGTGTCTCATATCGCATCATCCGTTCTTCCCAACCTTCAGGGAGTGCCTATTTTTTCTTCGCAAAATGATCGACTCACGAACAGGAATCGGTGGCAAAAGCCTCGACAAGAACGACAACATTGTACCAGGCTTACATAGCTGGTCCGTGTTTACTTGCACGGAGGATCAGAAAACAAGTCATTTGGCCCGTGATATGGAAGAAGTGGAAACGTGGATTCAACGTTTGCTACTCGCTCAGGCGCCGATACCAGGCAGAACAAGAGTCGAGCTTCATCTTCACTCGCCCGACTCATATCCCCCTTTGACCTTCGCTATGCCGGAATTGACTCGATTTTCGCTTGTAGATTTTCCCATACATATTCCTTTGGAGCTTCTTGGAGTGGAAACATGTTTGAAGGTTTTAACGTGTATTTTACTGGAACACAAGGTAAGCTGTTCGGTTTGTACTAAATTCAAAACAAATAGTGGTCGATCTCCCTGTTTAGCAGGTGAAAATATAGAAGTTTAGAAGCGAACAACGCTCGCTGAGTGACTGTGGTTTTATCGAAGTGTAGTGTAAACTTGTAGGAAATAAATTTAAGCTAATTACCAGCACTTCTGTAAATCCCAAGGGGAACTCGGGAAACAAAAACTGTTTTGAACAAAATAAACGTTTCATCCCAGTAATTTTCTGTGGTAAATCCAACACAATCATAGGACGAAAAATCCTGGTAACTTTTGATCTCAAAGCTATTTAATTTTTATTTTATATTTGAATTTCTACTCTTAGAACTAGCCCGAAAGAGAGGAAAAAAAAACGAGAAAAAGCTCGGATTAAAATTCACTTCCACCTGTGCCTTCTTGATAGTTTGGCTTGATTTGTTGACAGTGGCTAAAAGCTGTATTTGTTTACATTGGAAAATGTTGATCTTGCCGAATTTAATGACGAGTGCCCGGTTTTTATTTGCTATGAAAGTAAACATTGAATAGTATAACTTTGCTGCAGGTAAAAAGGGGAAAATGTTAAATAAAAACAGTTTTACAAGATTCATGTAGACATACTGTAGATCGAGTTAAAAGTCATCGCTATAAATAGGTCTTGAATTCTTAATTGTCTGCTTATGACTTTGTATGCATTATGATGCAGTTTGTACTATTCTGTCAAAATATCACGAGTGATGGGGCAAATATGATGAGTGATGGGGAAATTCTACCTTCATTAGAGGTATAAAAAAATTAAAATGTTTGAATGAGGTTTCAAATGGAAATGTCATTCACTGTGCTATTATTATTGGCATTTTTTGGTAGACACTCCCACGTTTTGTGGGATACCTCCCAATCAGATCAGTTCTCCCATTGCTTTCTATTTAACAATTAGACTACTCGCCCTCATTTTCTATGAGCGAATAGTCAACGAGGCGCAGCCGAGTTGACTATCGCTCATAGAAAACGAGGGCGAGTAGTCTAATTGTTTTAGTAGAAACTCTAAAGGATTGCATTCCAAAAGCTACCATTTTATGTATTTTAAAGCGAAAAATAAAGAAAAATCTTGCCTTCAAAAAGCAACGCACATGTGATCGTTTTCTATCAGCGAATAGAAAACAGTCGGAGAACCAATCAGATTCAAGCATTTCCAATAGAACACAGCTGAGTTTCTAATAATAACATTAGACTATGAGCCCAAATTTTTCCAGTGGGGGTAATTTGCAGAATGCCGAATGCTGAATGCCCTGTTTTCTTGCCAGCATTATACTATATAATTTGCCCTTTCCAACAATTAAAAGGTAACCACAAGCAAATGTGTGAACCTAACCGCAAGCAAAATGAGTGAAACTAATCGCAAGCAAACAGTGCTTTCAGTGTTCTGCATTTGACTCTCTGCGTTCTGCAAATTACATCCACCAAAATTTTTCTATTTAACAATTAGACTATGAGCCTGAGTTTTCTATGAGCAAATAGTCAACTCAGAACAGAAACTCAATAGAGATTACATTCCAAAAGGTACCATTTTATGTATTTTTAAGTCAAAAATCAAGAAAAATCTTGCCTTCAGAGAGCAACATACGCGGGATTGTTTTCTATCGGCGAATAGAAAACAGTGGGAGAGCCAATCAGATTCAAGGATTTCCAATAGAACACAGCTGAGTTTCTGCTAAAAGCAATTAATAGAAACTCGAAACTCAGCTGTGTTCTTTTGGAAATCCGTGAATCTGATTGGTTCTCCCACTGTTTTGTATTCGCCGATGGAAAACGATCGCACGCGTTGCTCTTTGAATGCAAGTTTTTTCTTGATTTTTGGCTCAAAAAATACTTAAAAATTGTAGCTTTTGGAATGTAATCCTTTAGAGTTTCTACTAAAACAATTAGATTACTCGCCCGAGTTTTCTATGAGCGACAGTCAACTCGGCTGCGCCTCGTTGACTATTCGCTCATAGAAAACTCGGGTTCGTAGGCTAATTGTTAAATAGTCAATGGGTGTAGCCGAGCTGACTATCCTTCACAGAAAACAAGAGTGATCAGTGATCTAATTGTTTTAGTAGAAACTAAATAGAAAGAAGTTTTACTTTGCTCGACGGCACTTCAGGAGTGTAAGTACCATTTGTGTCTATCCTTGAAGTGTGATGAATTTAACACTTTTTACTTTTAAAATGTCAATCGTGTGTCTGGTTGTTTCACTTTTGACCAATGGAATGTTTGCAGTCATGAAGTAAAATTGACAATGTTTTTGGTGTGATATGATCATGTTTCATACACAAGCTATCAGTGTTGAAATTTTCTGCCCCACTTTGATAAACATCTGCCTGGAAAGTGTTATTGAAACAGAGATGAGAAAATTTACCAAGTTTGGAATGAAGTTTTGCACAGGAGTCACTTTAGAGCAATATATTAAATGCTTGATTCACTGATCCAAAGTGACACAAACCAGACAAAACTGTTGATGTTTCGAAAGTAAAACTATGCACTTAATTCATCACGCTTCAAGGATGGGCACAAATGGTAAATATATGTTGCTGAAAAAAATGAATTAACGTTTCTATACAGGTCGTAATCCAGTCCAGAGATTACAATGCCTTGACTATGAGTGTAATGGCACTGACATCCCTCCTGTATCCACTGGAGTACATGTTTCCAGTCATCCCTTTGCTGCCGACATGCATGAACAATGCAGAGCAGTTGTTATTAGCTCCTACACCGTTTGTGATTGGTGTGCCGGCAAGTTTTTTCCGTTACAAGTCTGAAGGATTTCAGATGCCTGGAGATGTGTGGGTGGTTGATTTGGATTCTAACAAGGTGAGTGATAAACTTGTGTTTGATTCAGGTGCCTGATATAACAATATGGCATACCTAGCAGAAGATGTTCATTTTGCTGTTAAGAATTCTGACCCACAGTCTGCTAATCGTATCCAGAAACTGGTTGATCATCTTTGGTCATGCACCTCTGCTGGTACAGATCATGGGTTTCAACCCATACATTGTGATCTCCAATATCCTATTAAGTTCTTGGAATGAGGTTCGTCAGTAATGGATAGAATAATTTCAAGTTAATTCTTTTGTTAATATTTCATTTTATTACAATGGAACCCCATTCATACCTACCTTCTTAGTAGCTAGGTACAGTCTGCATACGGGTTTAGTGAGACAACAGGCCGGAAATTGTCCTGGTTTCTGTAGCGTGAAGCAACTGTGTGTATTTCTACTTCCTCTTGGAAGGGACAGTAGTCCATTGCAGGGTTACCCTCTTAGTCTACACTCTATTATTTTGCTGGTACCTGTTTATACACCTGGGTGAAGAGAGGCAGTGTGAAAGTAAAGTATCTTGCCAGAACACAACACAGTGCCCCTGGCCGAGGCTCGAACCCAGACCATCTTATCCGGGGTCCAGTGCACTTGTCTAATCATTTGGCTACTGCATAGCTCAATCTTTATTAATTACCCTGTAAATGTGACCAGTGTCATTCTTGTCAGTGTGTAAGGACAGAATTTGTTAACCATGGAGTTCCTCTACTAGTAGGCCCTGCTGCAACAGTTCCTTATGTTGCTATTGCGTGGAGAGTGGCGCTGTACATTAAATAGCGTTAGAGAGTCTTGCCAAAGAAGTCAGATCACAATTTGTTCACTTTGGACAAAGCTCAGATTCAGACCGCTTGCAGATAATAATAATAATAATAATAATAATAATAATAATAACTTTATTTAAGTGTCAATGTATTTAGCACCACTGTGCTAATTGGGGACACTGTAAATACGTAAACAAATATTGTAAATGAAACAGAAAGTTCTTAAAAATCCCAACTGGCAGGAGGCAGACCAGTTGGCTATTTACAAAGCGTGGAGGAGTTGAATTCGGGCAAAAGAAGACAAATCCGTTTTAGTGGCAGGGAGGAGGACTCGAACCCGGGACCACCTGATTATAAGTCCAGTGCCCTGACGACTAGGCCACGCTCGCCTCTGGTGTCAACTGCTTTAACCATGACTCCACTTTGCCACCCCTTACACTATATTCAATACAAAATTACGTTCTGTTTTTTGTACAGATCACAGTCCCTTTGACAGCGGATGAGTTGCCGCCATTACCTCAACCTGAAGGTACACTGTTGATCAACAGTTTGAAGTTGGTACGTACATGTGTAGTAATAATAATATTATTATCTACGTTGCTCCTAGACTGCTGTAAGAGGCTGTGGCAATCCTTCCACTATATACTAGCGGGGAGATCTTATTGAATGCCCTACAGGCTGGTGTGAATTATTTTTAAGGGAGGAGACCCCTAACCATCATATCTTGGGTTCCCTTTCAAACCTGGGATTAGTTTTTTGCCATTCTTGTTCTATTGGAGGCTGCTTTCACTTTTGACAACTTTGACCATATTTGGAAAGTCACGTAACCAGAACACAAAACGCTAAAAACTCTCACAGCTTACAACTTTCTCAAATGAAACCAAAGCCAATGGATAGAGTGCATTCAGATGCAAAACCTGTCGTATCAATTTTTTGAAATTCGCAATACTGTAAACATTACATTTGACATCACAAAAATTTTATGATGTCATAACTTTTTAACTAATGGGAATCTGCACAAATCCATTCGACAGATTTTGCATCTGAATGCACTCTATCCATTGGCTTTGGTTTCATCCGAGAAAGATGTACGCTGTACAAGTTTTAAGCGTTTATGTGTTCTGGTCCCGGGACTTTCCAGATATGGTCAAAACTGACAAAAATAATATGAGCATCCAGTAGAACAAGCATAGCTTTCATCCCGGGATTGAAAGGGAATCCAAAATATGATGGTTAGAAGTCATCTATAGCAACCATTTTGTAGTTAGGGGTCTCCCCCCTTAATTAGTACAAAAAGTATGAGACCGGGTTCTATAAAAACCTAACATTGGCCTTTAAGTTATTGTGAACCATCCATGTAAACTGTGAGCTCTCTTAATTCCATTACAGGCTCTTCAAGCACTCAGCATGCCACCTCAAACTGTGACAAATCTAAACCACTCTGCCCTCCTGGATGACCTTAAAGCTTTGACCTCTGATGGCCTGAATGGCACCCCAGGAACAGTGTATGGGAATGATGTTGATGCAGTGGACATTGCCGTGAGAGTTGCCATGGTGAAATTTTTTACATCATCAAACATTCTTCAGGGTATCAAAGAGCATACAAGAACTCTACGGCTTTATCCCCGACCTGTTGTAGCACTCCAGAGGGGACCATTCCTAAAGTCAAGGCCTGAGTTATCAGACTTTGTTGCAAGACTTTCAGAAAGCCAGGTAAAAGAGTGGTGCCTTAATGCACACTGTACAATATTTGGTAATAAATCTATTGACATTACTGATTGTGTGCCATTTATAAGGATTGTGTTAAAATGACAGCTCGTTTTTGAAAGAGTAGTGTGGGTCAGAGTTTATGAGCCAGGTTGGCTGAAAAGGTTTTTTGCCACTTTCGTGGGAGTTTCAGCAAAATTTGTTGTGTTTTGGGCCATGGCTAGCAAGAGGTGTGCAGGGGACATACCCATAGACCCCTTACCAGCTGGCGCCTTTGGCAGTTGCAGCTTTTGCCCCCCCCCCCCCCAACACCCCATGGAGTTTCCACTGATCTTGCACTGGGAGAGTATGGCCATTTTCTGGAACCAAACATTGGCTGTCATATCGCATATTTAAAAAAAAAAAAGATTAGCTGACAATGTTGGAGAATTGCCACAATCTTTTTTGTGAGCCTGTCATTACACAAATTTGCAAGATCAAAACCAGGCAGCAGAGAATAATTATTTGTTTGTTTTGGAAATTGTATATATTTGTTGTCAAGGAAAAAGCTCAAATTCCATTGGTTGTAATAATCAACATAGTGTGCATTACAGTCAGTGATATGGTGGTTATGTATGTGTAATGTTGATCCAGTCATCATGCAACTTTATTTCTTTAGCTATACACCGGATGCAAATATGGCGGAGTACTTGGTTGTCGCCCGGGACGAGTCGCATGAAAGCGAGGCTAGTCAGTCTTTCTTGACCAGAAAGTCTTGCTTCGTTTTGTTTTGCACTCCCTTCCCGTTTTTGTGTTCCTGGATGCCAACAGAAGGGAGTAAAATCTTCCATTACAGAGAAAGTGTTTTTTTTTTTCAGTTTCCCCATTCACCTTTGAGGGGAAAACAGACAAAGAAAACACATGCAATGGAGTTCACAATCGCCAAAGGAACTGTTCAACCTGGAAGATCTTAGAAAATGTGTAAGAGATCGCATTCATCTCCGAGTCGTTGTCATTTGGCTCAATGCTTTCAATGGTTTCAATGACGGGGCAGTTAAAGTTCATTCGCTTGGTTATTACACCGTAGTATTTGTTTCGTGTGATTCCGTGCGAGTGGACGCGGTCGTAAACAACTTCTTCCATTGATACATTAAGAGGAGCTTTTCTTAACCTTGGGGAAGGTTCTGGCCATGCAAATCGTGTTGGAACATCACCAGGCACCACATGAGCTCGTCATTTAACCGACTTTTCTAAGATCTCCTGTACTGAAATGATGATGTAGCAAACAAACTTTAGTTCCTGCGGCGATCATGACTTCTTTTCTTCGGCTCAACGAATTGTATTAATCCACTATTTTCCCTTAGAGGTAAACGGTGAAAGATTTCTATCCCTTCTCGAGGCATTCAGAAACACAAAAACGCGTAGGTAGTGCAAAACAAAACGAACCAAATCGACAACGAAGCAAGACTTTCTGGTCAAAACAAAGCATCGAAGACTGACTAGCCTCGCTTTTATGCGACTCGTACCAGGCGACAACCAAGTGATCCGCCATATTTGCATTCGGTGTATTGAAGAACATATTAAACGGCTCTCATTGATGATCTGTTTACCGGTACCTGCTATTTTTCAGTCACTAGAATTTTATGGTGAATGGCTGGTGTATCCATCAAACAAAGTTTTTTTGAAGATTCTCAAAGGTAAACAATTAGGTATTTATTTGAACAAGTCTCAAGCTAATAAATGTACAGTGTTACCGGGGGTAGGTCATAATTTTCTTTGATGATCACAGGTTTCCCCTGTTTGCAAGTTTCTTATGTTTATTAAAGCTAATACATGTATGCCATAATTTTCTTTGATGATCACAGATTTCCTCTGTTTGCAGGTTTCTTTATTTCCCTGTCTTGTTTTCTTGGCAACAAATTTATCGATGTTTTTATTTTCTGTTTTAGGTGTCTATGATCCTCAGATGATAGGTGATAAAGCCAAATGGTTTGCTAATGACCTAGAACCTGTTATGTATCAGGTTTTTGACTCTAATTCAAAGATCTGCATGGAGCCTTGGATTGATGTGGACTATGAACCCAGTTTGATATTTGACGAGGAAGACGTCACTCCCAACAATGATGAGGATGACGACAGTAGCAGTTGTCACAGCTCCGTCAGCGACCTTGTACAAAGGATGATCAGTGGAGACATAAATGGGTCTTCACCCATTGGCCCCCATGCACCCCCATTTACTCCTGTGAGAGCATCGTCTCCGATGCCTGACTTGCAGGCATCATTTGCTTTGCCAGGCACTGGAATGGTGGGCAACATGCTGCTGGAGAGGAAGAAGAGATCTTCGACTGTTGGTTCAAGGTAAAAATAATAACAGCAAACGTAGCACATAGGTTTTTGTATTGGGCTGATGTTTCAGGGATGTTTTGCATCCTGGACTCCAGATGGTGCGGCCTGTGTTCAAGCCCAGGCCAAGTTCACTGCATTGTGTTCTTACATGTACTGTAGGTAAGGCACTTTACTCTACCTCTTGAGACCCACCCAGGTGCATAAATTACTCCTCACTTCAAACTACAGTATTGCAAATTTATGTCGTGCTTTCCTTGAAATCAATAGCAGTCAAGTAAAATTGGCAGCACTACCTTAGCCACATTTAATTGTGCGTAATTGTCAGATAAATAATTTGGGAAATCATGGCTAGCTTTTGCCCAGTCACTGAGATTGAGCTTTAAAGGCCATTTCCAGCCCGTACTGCGCAATCTCCGCCCGTAATGTTTATTAAGTCTCACACGATGAAAAGTAAACAAACCAAAATGAAAATTACGGGTAAAAACGTACCTTTTTCTTCCTTATTGACATCTGATATGCTTGCAAAACAATAATAAAGAGTAGACGAACCTCGACGATATTCCAAACCGGCGTTTCAGCTCATTGCAACGTCCCAAACAAAACGACCCGCAATGGCGGACTCAAAAACTTCATGTACGCAGTTACCGAAGTGTAATGTATAAACAAATTCAAAACAGAAATGTAAACAAATCCCGAGACTGCGCAGTACGGACTGGAAATGGCCTTTAACTAAGAATGAGTTTGTTTGTGTTAATTTTAGGACAGATCAATCTGATACAGGCATCACAGACTCAGCAGCTTGTTCCCTAAGCAGTGATTCATGCTCTGTACAAGATGACGACAGTGACGATTTTCGATATTCTATATCCAACCCTCCGACGCCGAAGCAGACCAGGAAGAAAAGAACATCAGATACAGAAAGTGAGAACACTTTTGTGTCCGGCACATCCTCGCAATCCAGCTCATCCACGCATACCATGTCTCCAACAGACAAGCAAACTAGTATGTTTACCAACAGCACTGAAGCTGTCCTAGGTAGGTCCTCCCTTTCAGGTCCGCAGCTCGACAATTGACACTGCACAGAGCTCAGTCTTGAAATACATGTTGCATCCAAAGGCATTTGATGTGAGGGCTTCAGCTGAAAGCAATATATTTATATTTTGAAAGCATTGTTTTCTTGTTAGACAATATAAAAAGCTAGTTTGTCAAGGGTTAAAAGACTGTAGATTTTTGTTTTTGTAGTCCACTACTTTGGACTTTAAGTTACAAACAGTCAGTCATCAGACAATAGTTAATAATGGTAATAGGACTGAGTGGAGTCCAATTCAGTCTATAATCATACGAGTGAATAACAAAATCGGACGACCGCGAAGCGGGATTCCGATTTGTTAATCACGAGTATGATTACAGACAGAATTTGACGACATGATGTCCTGTTACTAAAAGTTTTTTAGACATAATATCTAAAGTTACAATGTCTGCCATTTTGGGAAAAGCCCAAGCTGTGAAGGGTAAGTTCTGTTGCTATAGTGATTGTAATCAATGTGGTGATTGGTGGATTTAGCTGACAGGAATTAAAATGATTGGCTTATGTAACTGTCCGATTACAGGTGTCCGATTACAGCAAACTGTCCGATTACACTGTCCGATTACAACTTTGCAGATTAATTAATTCAAAATACAGCGGTTTATGCACCAATCAGTTGTGAGGAAATTGTAATGGTTATGATTAATAGTTAAATCATTGGACAATGGCTGACCAAAACATTGACATGCCTGACAAAATCCCAACTACAGCATGTCAATTTTTCTTAGTGACAAATTGCTATTTGTCAGCGCTCAGAGCTGGTAATACGCATTCTGGCAGGAGCAAATAAATGTATCATACCTAAACAAAAAGAAGTGCAAAGTGATGTCATGCCAGACCACACTTTTTAATTGATGGACTAAAATGGTGATGTAGTTGGACCATCATGTCCTTTTGAAAAAAAATTTGGCCAACCTTACATCACTGTACCAGTTACTGTTAAATACATTTTAAATTTTAACTTATGATGACTTGCTTTACTTACATGCATAGTAACTTTTCCAGGTCTGTGGAACAGTCTTAAAAAATCGACATTCAATGTTACAAAGACGGTACAGCAGGAGAATACAGGGAACTTCACAGTAAATGGCTTTGCCAAGAAAATCTCTTCAAATCCCCCACCACACAAGCTCTCTCCACAAGAAGAAAAACCTTTCTTCCCTTTTCCAGGTAAATGCTGAATTTTAAACTTACATGTACAGTATTACAGTAAAGTCTGCTGGTTTGCTCACTGACAATTATAATCAATAGTTAACGGAAAACGTTTAGCAATGTCATAATTGACTACGGTTTCAAATTTTGCCTTCTGCGCATGCCTGAGCAAAAATGTCAAAAAGCGCAATGCTCATGGAGCAACGTTCATGTTTTCATGTTGCAGAGGAAGTTTTGAGTATATAGGTGCAGATTTGGCTCACGACCGACCAAAAATGTCACAAAGTGCCCCCAAAAAGTGCTTTTTCCAAAAAACTCTGGGCGTCAATGGGTTGAATGTAATATTAATTTTTGAGCCACTTTAGGCTGCAAGTACTGAGATAAGCTCTGGCTCTGAGGACGATATTTGGGCATTGGCTAAACACTGACTCACCTCACCCCACCCCTGCCAATCTCAGCTTAGCTCAGCTCACCTTAGGTCCTGTCACGTCATATCATACCTCACTTCCTCCTCACCTCACCACTTTACACAAACTCACACTGCATGTGTTTCTGAAAGGTCATTTCACCAGTGTGTAAAGTTTAATTATTCAAACCATTGTAAATAATTATATACATTTTCTTTCTCCAGGAATGAGACAAAAGCCACCTGTGCCTGGTGAAAGAGTACCAAGAAGACCTTCATTGACAAGACAAACCTCCACAGAAAAGGTTGTGCACAGGTAAAAATAGCTCAAGTGCTACTAGTAATTTACAGCATAGTTTTTCTTTCTTTTTGTATTAATAGAAAAGATCAATAATGTTGACACCCAAATGTAAGAGGGCACAAGGGGGTGATGCTCCATATACCAAGTCAATATATGCACTATTGTGTCATTCTATTGTGCTATTGTTTAAGGGCTAGGCCCCATTGTTGTGCTCTTTGTGACGTACTTGGGGACTTGCTATTGACTTGGTATATGGCGCTCGAGTGTTAGTAGGCAGCGAGTGTTAGTAGAGCAACTTACTGTTATTTAGGAATCTTTCTTTAATTTCTTCAAATTTAGGAAGAAAAGTAGAGCGAAGTGCAAGTAGCCTACATGTATGCTTTTCATTGGCTAATTTGAAAAAAATTGTGAACTTTAAATTTTAATGTCTAATGTACATGTAATTAGGACTGCAGGTTAGAAACTAAAATCATAAATTAGAAGGTACATTGGATTTTATACTCTGGCAATTCTCCTGCAGTGAAAATCAACAGTTCCTGAAGGACATTGTACGCAGTGTACTAAAGGGTGATGGTGTGGGCTGGCTTGTATCAAAGAAACTCCGCAGGCTAATGACAGAGGAAGCTCTAAGAGCTATGGTCGCCAATCGTCTTTACAGTGCTCCATCTGCTGACAACAGCACAGATGCTGTGGATGACATGGTATGTTTAAGCTTTCATTTGTAAAAAATCCAGTCAAAAACTCACATTTACCCTTTTCCAGCCAGAGTTAAAATTTTTATACGTCATCAACAACTTAAGCAGAGTAGAAAGAACCAAATATTTCACTGTAACTTTCAAGTTCTGCTGTGACTTTTGATAAGAACAAATGTACATTGAATTGCCAGTTAAAGATACAGTATGTCAATCAAAATGAAGAGATCCCCTCTACCAAACCTTGATTTGTAAACGAGCAGTGTACAGTGTAATTCTACTAACTTGGGGAGTGCAAGAGTATGTACAGTAAATTTATTCTGTTGTTGTTGGGGAAAAGCAATGCATTTTGTTTCTGAAATCAGCTTTTTGAAAAAAATTTAAACACCATGATCGAACAATGATTGGCACTGTTATAAAATTATGTGAAAACAAAGTGTTCATGATGTCCTGGACTGTCTGATGTATGAGTTGGGTACAAAGAAATACATCATGTGTTAGGTTTGAAGAAGACTGTTTTGCCATCTTGGGCATCTTATGTTCAGTTTTATGTCAATTTGTCAGATTATCAACTTATGGGAGGGCAGGTCTCTTCTGTCTGGGGTTAACAAGGTTATTTGTAGCAGCCTTAAATGACAGAGTCTGTTACTGTTACTTAGTGTCAAATTACAGTAGATGCCTTGGGACATGAATCATGGGAGGTTAAAGCTTGCATTTTTGTTGGGCTTGGACAACAACAAATTGCCCACTTAGTGATGTCCGTTAGTGGTGGATTGACTTATGACTGTATATCGAAAGTCTATATAAGCATAAAAAATAATGAATTTTATAACCATAATTTAGAGTATGTTAATCAAAATGGCCAATTTTCTCTATGAGCCATGCATGCGGGGAATCATCAGGATGGTAGTTGTGTGCAACTTTGTGCGCCAACTCTTGAAGGTGTCATGTGCGTCATCCAAACAGTAAAACTATTCCCTGCGCACAAGTCTCATAGAGGGAATCGGGAATTGGTATTGTTGTTAATTCGCACATTGTATGTATGTTGCTCCTATATGACTGTAACATTTTCTCACTGTGCAGCTCATCAGTAGCGTAATTCCTTCATCCTTGCTGACGCAGTATGCACAGGGGTCACATAGTACAGGGCTCTCTGCTAAGACGAATCTTGACACAAAACAAGATCCTCATAATTCTGTTGTTAGTAATCTGATTAATTTAATCTGCTTATAATATAAACTGTTGGAAAATACTTTCATTGACTGACTGTAAACTTCCTATGTCCATAAGGGTTTTCCCAGACTTTGCAAAGTAGGAATAACTATGTCACTCCTAGGGGTCAAATGTAGCAACTGAAAATAATAATAAAAACAAGGTCTTGATTTGCCAAGTGAAGAAGAATGAACATGTCAAACATCTCTGAATGCAAACTAAACTGTGCAGAAGTAGTCTTAATAATTCAGAGGTTTTAGATCATTCATGAGCTTTTTATATCAGATAGGTCTCTGGGCATGTAGCCAAGATTAGGTTGTGTGTACTTATTTTTGGGCAGTATGGAGAAGACAGGTGCTTATGCATGCAGTATTGTTATGGAAGTTTATGGTATACTCGTAATTATTAATAGTAAATTAATATTAATCTAATACTTCTACTTGTTGTTTATTGGCTAGTAATTTTCTAATTCTCACATCTTGATCTTTGCTACTGGTTTGCTTTTTTCTTTGTTGCAGTCTTTTTTCTCTTGCTTGCTTTGTGGTTGTTTTGGATCATTTTTATTTTCTGTTTTGCTTGTGTCTGTTTTTTGTGTAGTGTGGACATGTCGAGTGTTATTGTATAAAGTAAGTAATATTTCAAGGTTTCAGTCGTTTCCCTGACACTGTTAAATAATTCACAATTTTTAATAGCAAATAAAAGAAAATGTAATTCAATAAATCACAAACAAAATTAGCTCATTGATACATTTACGTAAATATAAACAGCAAATTGTTAAGTCTAGTTACAGGGGTCTAGAATGGACAACAAGATGAGGCATTGTAAGGAAATTTGAGCCATGATTCAGACTCGTCAGAATTGTGGACAAATTGAGATTCAGTTGTCTTTTGAGATTCTTATATTAGACTTGTTTGCGAGCATCAGCTCAGGCTAATCTGGCACTGAATTTTCCAGACAATTTGTAGTAAAGCCATTTTAGTTAAATCACTAAACAAGAGCCAAAATGTTTCGCATTTTTAAAATTAAAAGCTAAACTAGACAAAATTCAGCTACCAATTTTTGTCATACTTTTAGAGCAAAACAGCAGAATTGTAGCACTGAGTCTAAGGCTCAGAAGGCCTAGAACAACAGATAATATTAGATATTATTAATATTGTGCCATTCTATACCTCTGGATGTAAATGTTGTTTATGCCACCGTCTGTGTGTCTGCATGTTGTCTTTATGCACTACCGTACTGTTACTAAGCTGGCTCTTCCATACATGCCGCAGCCTAATCTCTGGCGGAGTACCTTGTCCTCACTCTCTCTCGGATGGTCTGCACCTTCCACTTCTTCTTCTACTTGGGGCACTGGGGCTGACTCGACCCAGCCTCCAGTCCCTGAAGCTAAGGTAGGTGGCCACTCGTCCTGTTCGGTCACCCTGAGAGGCACATTTTACAAAAGGCTTCAAATTGTCCTTGTGTCAATGGTCTGTAATGCTGCATGTTATATGATGACTGATTCTAAACGATGGAATAGCCCTAAATAAGCTAAACTAGTGTTTGTTTAAAAATTTGCTAAAACCTTCAGTGTGTCTTTAAATAATAAAGTTTCTTTTATGATTTCTCGCCCTTTAATTCCTGAAAGTTATTGGTACTGTGTTCCCAAAGTGATACGTAGACAGGGCACTAAATCGTATCAACTAAAATTTCAGTTTGTGAACACGGCTGGACGAAAATGAAATGGTCCGCTACAACTGAACTATCCGTCAAGGTTCATGATGTTACTCAAGCAAAATAAAGTTGACCCGTTCATGTCATTCTTAGCTTTTGCTTCCCCCATAAATATGGCATCATTTAGGTTGTCTTCATCCTTAATTAGGGTTAGGGTTTATGACCCTCTCAGCACACCCCTATCTGAAATTTATGGGAGTACCCCCTCCCCCCATGGACACATGCTCTCCTTATCTAAAGCCAAGTCTGAACACTTCGCGAATCTGATTATCGTTTCAATTTATTGTTACACTTTCAAGAAAAAAGACTCGAAATACAATCCATCCTTTACTTCAAATTTGTACTAAGAACTTGCTTTTGATTTCCTACTATGGTCAAGCAAATCTCCAAATCATGTTACTTTTTGTTTCCTAGATCTGATTTAATCGGTTTATATTTTAGCGAGTTTCTCGCAGTGTCTACAGAGGGATGCTGGAAGTGTTGAGGGCCGCAGTGTATGGCTTTGAAGTGAGCGTGGAGAACCATGGCATTGGAGGTATCGCATCCGCCTTTCAGTTCCTGGAGATCGCACACACCCACTACCATGGACGAGACATTAAAGAACAGATTGCAAAACTCCGAGATGACGATGAGTTGTCAGTTATTTCAAACAGCGACAGCATATCCAATTTATCGGACCACTCGCGAGATATGTATGCAGTCCAGTCCTGGGTTGCGGAGACAGGTCAATAAATATCAATTAGTTTCATGTGCAATAGTTATTTATGCAATAACTGAGACTGAGAATTACTGCGTGCTCATTTGTCGAGAGTTATGGGTAATGATAGTATAGATCATGAAAATGATGTATCATGAAATCAAAATTATGGGGGGTTTCGTGCCCGTTTATACATAGTAAATTCCTTATAAACCATTACGATTTTATTCACGATTGGCTTGTAAAAACACGTTTTCGACTATTGTATCTTTTTCAATTACTAGGAATTGGTCTATCTTTTTTGTGCAGGAAGAAAGTTATTGCTCAATTCAAACAAAAAGAAAAAAAGGATAGTTCACCGTATTCATTTTTGAGAAAATGACGATTTATTTCTCTGGCACGCTCAAGTCATTAGAAAAACCGGATAGCCTGTGAATACAGCTGTGAAAGGTGGCTGTATTTGAAGGCTACATTTGGGACAATTTTACTGAAATTTTGATAGAATTCTTTATTGGGCTTTTTTGTTTTAGTTTCCTTGTCTTTCTGTTGAGAACTAAAGATCTAAAGCTCAGAGTACAATACACAGATTTATCAATTTTAAACCGGGGTAAATTTTCAATGTCACCTCTTGCAGGCAAGAGACATGCTCTGTTAAATGGCAGGAGCGACAAAGACGGTGAAATGAAGGAGGCAAACAGTGACATTGAAACAATAATGTCGTCAGTGGTTCAAAGCAAGCAGGATTCAAGAATGACTCCTGAGCTTACACGCTCTAACAGTGATGTGGCTGCATTGCTTAGTAGAAGAGGAAAGGAGCTGAAAGATAAGATCTCCAGAAGCAGATCGATCGATCCAACCAAGATAGAGGTAGTCTGCAGTTCTTTCATCCAAGGGGAGCAGGAATGGCGCAGTGGATAGAGCGCTTGCCTCCCACCAATGTGGCCCGGGTTCGATTCCTGTACCCGATGTCATATGTGTGTTGAGTTTGTTGTTGGTTCACGGCCTTGCTGAGAGAGGGTTTTTTTTTTCAGGAACTCCGGTTTTCCCCTCTCCTCAAACACCAACATTTCTAAATTCCAATTCGATCTGGAATGCACGGCCACATGTTGAATGAGCTCTCAGCTATTAGGTGTACCGCGGGCAAACAAAATACATTTATATTTTTTACCTTGGAATTGAAAACAAAAACATAAAAAAGTCCATGTATCAAAATATTCCAACATAAACAGCATCATGGGAAAGTTCCGCTAGCAAGCTTGACACTTGGGTTTCATCCAGACTTATAAGTTAGCACTACCTTGTGCAATATAATAAACAGCACCACATGAAAGTACTTCTCAGTAGCTTTCATTGGAATGGTCACACACTAGGGTTTTATCCAGACTAAATTGTTAAAGCCACCTTGTAGGACGCAACATGTCAACATGTTTAACTTGTCCTTTTCGTGAAATGTTCGTGTAGGAGCTATCAAGAGCTAGCAGAGAAGAGAAACTCAGACAAGAGAGATGCAAAAGCCCAGCCTTGGCTCACATGAAGCTGAATAACACCGTGACACGACGGAACTCGTTTGACCGCTTGAGTCAAACGTCCTCTTCCATTCCTCCGAGTCCATTGCTGAGAAAAAGCAACTTAAACAAAGGTAATATAATTATTTAACAAATAAAGACGCGTAAGCCATGTATCGTACTGTCACAAAACACGACAGCCATTTGAGAACACGAGGGAAATGAAAAAACACGAGCCGCAGGCGAGTGTTTTCTACATTAATTTTCTCGAGTGTTCTCAAATGTCCGGAGTGTTTTATGACAGTATGATATAGATTTTATACGCCGCGAGTAAAAACAACAAAACAAGCACAATTTAATTTCGCTTCTTTTTCGACAATCTCTGCACCTTGACTCAGAATTTTGTCCGGAATTTCTTCATAGAAAATGTTCGCCGCCATCCCTTTTGAATTTTCACCAGAGTAAAGCTGACCAAAAGCAATAAAACACGCTTTTTCTATGTTTTATACTCTGATAAAACATGGGGTTTTGACCAATCAGAGCGCGCGCAGAATCCTATCTATATTATATAACAATTATTCCATGAGCCCGCGTTGGATATGAAGTGATAAAATAAATAAAATCACTTCATATCCAACAAGGGCGAATGGAATAATTGTTTTAGTAAATTCTCAAACCATATCTCTTGAATTTTTGTGGGAGACAGCTCCTGAAACCTGCCAGTGTCGGCCATTATAAAGGGCTGAAGTTAAAAACTGCGTGCGGAAAATTTTTAAACTTGGCGCACTATTTTCCATATGACGTAAAACTCCGACTATTGGCTCATAGTCGGAGTTTTTTTAGCCAATCAAAAAGCTAGAAATGCAATAGTCGGAGCTGAGAATATACTAAAACAAGAGTTAGCCTACTTACTCTATCAGTTATTTAATTATAATAGACTATGGCCGTGTTCGCACTTAATAACGTAGTAGTCTCTGTGAACGCAGACGTAATTAGACCGGCTTTAAGGCTTACCCGAGGACTCTACAAACTGCACAAGGATTTCGTCATTGACGTTTTCCAAACGCCCTTGGCCCTCATTGTTTAACTTTTTTGTATTTCGTTTTTTGTAGGCTATCGTTATTACAACGGTGACATTTTTCCCGTGGAGGGTGAGGAAGGGAGGAAGACAACGGGAAGACGATATTTATTTGAAGGGCTGCTGAATGAGAGATCGCCCGTGTGGGACAACATGGACTTCTGGGAAAACATTTTCCTTGACGCGGTTGCTGCTGAGAGGGACGCTGTGGGAATGGATCAGGGACCAGCAGAGATGATTGACAGGTAAACCAGTTAAAGCCCAGTGCCATTAGCCTGTAAAGTCGCACTTTTCAAAGTGAACTTCACTGACACAACGACAAAGTTACCTTCAAACGACAAAATAATAGTTTAGTCAGGAAGAAAAACATCGCAAATCTGGGTTGCCACAGGTCAGGGAATTTTATTTGGAGTCAGGGATTCAATATCATTGAAGACTGGAAGAAATATTTCAGCTCGATATGATCTCAGCGATGTTTTTTCTTTGACAAGCGGAGGCTTGAGGCTACTACGATATCTGACATTTTGTATTTATGTGGTCATGAAAATTTGATTTTTATCAGAGAAAAGTCAAGAAATTTTGAAAACTGAATCTGTGGAAACCATGAAAATAGGATAATAAAACAAAAAGGAAGATTGAGACAGGTTGCGAACAAAGATCTTAAAAATTGTATGCGTTCTTTTTTATGCCTTGATGTAGGTAAAAAATTATAAGAGCTACAATGGAAAGTATGGAAAATTTAATTATCATGTGGGACCCTGGGACTGGAATGTTAAATTGGCATAAATTAGTATAAATAATTGAATGAATTAAGCTCAACATCAATCTTGTAAAAGAGCGTCTTAAATGTGCTCGTTTAAATAATTATATCGCGCTATTTGTCCGTAGGTATAATTCATTAGGTCCTGCGGAGAGGAAACGTCTTGAAGCGGATGAAGACAGGCTCTTAGCGACCATGCTGTACAATTTAGTCGCGTTCATGGTGGCCTTGAATGTTGACAAGGACGCATTGAAGAAGAAAGTTCGGAGGCTTTTAGGAAAGTCACACATTGGACTGTTGCAAAGCCAACAAGTCAATGACTTGCTTGATAACCTGCAGAATCTGGTAAGACCTCGAAAATACCTCTTACAGGGCAGATAGATTTTCACCTCCCACTCCCCGGAGAGTAGGTGAAATCTGCTTCGGAACAATGTGAGCCGTCAGTCTTGCCGGAGCTTCACGGATTCCGTAGCGTAAATAGTATAGTAGTATTTCCTGGGAGTATTTCTTCTCTCCCTGCATGCAATCCCTTCTATCGCAGTGTTACCCTCAGCGTTAAATTTGCCAGTACTCATTTGTACACCTGGGTGAAGAGAGGCACTGTCGGAGTTGAGTGTCTTCCCAAAGAGCAGAATGGTCGCAGAGGCTACGGCCAGGGCTAGAACACGGGCATATCGATCCAGCAATGCAGTCCAGTATAATCGGTTGATTTAACAAGAAGCCGGTAACGTCAGTGGAGGACGGTGCGCGTTTCAAATGGCCAGTTTGGCAATTTTTAAGGAAACCCTGAATATTTAAGGTTAAGATTTATACTACAGGTAGATTGTTTTATGTTTATTTACCTCTCAATTTCCACCTTCATAAATTTGCTTCCAATTTTTGCTATAAGCTCGTAAGTTCGCACGTTTGGACTAAAATTATACCATCGATGTATCATGGCCTCCCTTGCTGACGCTGACCACATCGAGAAAACCTCGAGAAATCGTGACGTCATGTGCGTGCTCCGTGCTTAACAGAGTCGTGTCCAGACTATTTTGCGCAACCCTCCCGTCCTCAGCTGACATTCCCGTTCTCTTGCCAATTCAGTGTATTAGGGCACAGCGCCCCCAGTTGGCGGAGACTAACATGAGGCGAAGAAGAAGTCAAGAAGTCAGTTGAGAGAACTTGTTCTGGCTACAAAACTTGACTGAGCTCATCGTTTTCGTCACTCAGCGAAGTTAGCCTTACCGATCCTTTCGTAGCACTCGAGGTTGATGAAAATAAGTAAACCGTCGTAATGAATTTTAGAAAGCTGAAGTTTATGTTATTTTATCCAATCTAAAACTGTCGCGAAAGCTCGCGGATACATGCAAAGTAATTGCGGAAGAAAACACGTCATGTTGCTTAGCAACTACAGGAAAAAACACCGTGGGCTCAGTCCCGTCTCGTCGTCGTCAACTGGTACCCGTTTCCCGACTGACGGAGGGCTAAAACCTAATGCTAAAGACGTCATGCAGCTTTTCAAAATTGATTTCGGCTTTTTATTTGCGTTCATCAACTGCTAAATCACTTATCCGCCGACGCAGCACAACAATTTCTTTACAAACTTAGAACTTTAAAGGAAACGTCGGCTCTTGAAACAAGTTGACTTTAAAATGGTGTCTAAATTACAAATTTTACCGGACAAAGGAGACATAAGTTTTCATAGTGATAAGAAACGGAAAAGATTATCGGTCATAATTGCTTTTAAAATTCCCGTGATTTTATGACGTCACTGCGTTGTCCTTATTGTTATTAATAAGAGGTTCTTTTGTATGAAACAATGGGGCAACGCTCTGACGTCTAAAATTCAAAATGGCGGCGCGCGGGAAATTTAGCGATAATCTTTTTCTCGTTTTATGAGTATGAAATGTTGTATCTTCCTCATCCGGTAAAATTTGTAATTTAGACACGACTTTAGGCAACTTAACGTCAACTTGTTTCAAGAGCCGAGGTTCCTTTTAAAATAGCGGAGACACTGCTTTGGAAATATCCATTTTGTTCATACATACATAAATTTATTTCACGTCCCCTCGGGGATGCTTTGCATAAAATAAATTCGCAGCTATTACATCTTCATATAATTAAATTTTGTTTTGAATTTGCAAAAAACAAAACAGAGAAAGTTGCTTTGTTAGCGATCGTTAAGCAACTTCACTCATAAGTTTTTAGAACTGTGCTAAATTTTATGATATGACATGTTTCACAAAGTTTTCCAGTGAAGCAAGACTGATTGATTAAATTGACTGTATTGTCAAATCATCACTGAAAACAGATTAGCAGTCAAAGGAGAAACTTACATTCGCAGTAAACTAAAACCTTGTTTGCAATCATTGGTTTTGAAAGTTACTTAATTTTTTAATTTACGTTGAGCGTTCGCATAGACATAATACTTGTCAAAACACGGGTCTTTCCTTTCAAAATTATTACATTTGTAAAAGAAAATGGCATCAGTCTCTATAGAAACTGATCTATTCTGCAAGTATGTTTGCCGAGTATTGTTTCATTATTGCCGCTGAACAATAAGAAAACAGTGAATTCGTTAAATGAAGGACAAGCAAGCTCGCGTAGAGAGTATAGAAAGTTAAATTGCTCTCAAAACAGCCAAGAACAATGAGATGAATACTTGAATTAGCGCTGTTGATTTGAACGATTAGCCATGTGGTCTTGTTTGAGCTTAATTTTAAACGGAGGTTCTCGCCAACTGCACAACAGTGAGGTTAGCGCCCGTGATGATTTTTCCTTCAATAAGTGCCTTGCCACTTTGCGGTGTTTAACTACACTTCTTGTCCTAATGGTTTGAAACCTTAAGTTTTCTTGGTCTTTCAAGTGTATTTAGTATTTCTTATGCAGCACGAGTTGCATTGACCTTTTAAAAAAGACTGTCTTGCAATCAATGTGTTTTGTGTTTGTGATGGCTCTGATTAGTTCAGACATGATATCGCCAGGTTGCAACAATTTTAATGGGTCAGATGATGTTTTTTGGAATGATTTATGTGGTACAAACGATGCTAAAACGGTTGCATTTTCTTAAGATTGTTTTTCATTAGCACCGAATAACGAAGATTGTAAATGTGCAAGGTATTTTAAATTCTAATGAATCTGAGAAGTGACGTTGTTCCATATGTAAAATCTTTCTCGTGCATTAGTTGCTGGGGCGTTAATTTGAAAAGTGTCGTTTGTGCTTTAAGAATTGATTTGCTTTGTATGGCCCAAACACATTAAATGTTTCTGCAGAACATCAAAATATTAGTTGAACGGTTTTAGAAAAAAGTGCCGTTTATGACTAAAAGTGGTCCGTGTCGCGGGACAGTTTTTCAGTCCGGCTTCAAATTTACAGTGGCAGTAATAAAGCCGTGCTTAATAAGTTCTCCTCAAATATGTTTCTGTTGAAAGCGATTGGTAGGTCAACTGACTCTCTTTTATCTTTTTCATTAGTTTACGTCTATAAAAGATTGTTGTACTCTGATAGCATTATTCGGAGATACACTCTCCTTTTACGATCGGAAAGCTATTTCAGTGAATTTGTCTGAATCTGTGGTTTAGGAGTAGTTGCCTAGCAACGTGACATAACGGCGTGACGTCATGTTGACATGTGTAAAATCAGAATACTTGCGGCTTCTCGCCCCATTTGATTGACTCGTCAATAAGAAAAGGTATTACACTTGTGTGTTCTTTATTGTCTGTTCTGCTTTTTATCTCTGTTAGAATGGTAATGATATCGACCTCAAGCCAGCTGGGAGCCGCCAGATGATGAAACATTCCTTCGTTGTTCATTCTGGGGATTCTATGAATGGAGATGTATTTTTTATGGAGGTCAGTGGGGATTGTCTCTCGTTCGCGGTATACCCAAAGTAAACAGTCGTCGCACGCTCGGTTCTGCTTGAGAGACATTTGAGGCCTCGGTGCATCCACACTAATGGTGGAAACCATCTTTGTTTCTTTAGGAGAGTGGAGCAAAAAGGATCTATTTATTTTATCTGAAAGAAAAAAATCTGGACGAAACTCGCGCCTAAACTCATATTAATTTTTCTATTCTGAATACAGCCACCTTGATTCCCTGCAGGCGAGTTTCATAAAGGAGACATTTATGGTCACTATATACGCGTTTAAATGGATATAGCTAGGTAAATCAGCCATTTGTTAGCCTGTAACATCAAGTTGTGTTGTGTCCAGGTGTGCGATGACTGCATTCTTCTCCGGACTGGCATGGGAGCTGTCGTGGAACGATGGTGGTACGAGAAACTCGTGAACATCACATACGCTCCGAAAACTAAGGTTCTGTGCCTGTGGTGTAGACAGAAAGACGAGACGATTCTAAACAAGTTTTGCACCAAAAAGGTAAGTCTTTATTGACACTAAAATAACTTGACCACATGTAGCGTTTGAGCGAATCACTTGTTTGTATTGCCATTATCACACGAGCTGTATTGGTTGTCACGCAACGCACTGGGTGACACCTTGGTGAAGCTTTGCGTGACGACCAAAATAAAGGCTGCGAGGAAACTATACGAACCGCGAAGCAACGGGAATCGAGAAAAGATAAAGAGGAATTGGCCGCGATACGGGATTGGAGAAGGAAACATTTATGACATGTTTCCTTTCCTTTGACAGTGTAAAGCTTTGTATTATTGCATCATGGAAAGCCTGCAGAGAGCTGCGGACAGACTCAGTGACAAGGGAACAGGTCAGTCAGTTAGTTCAAGTGTTAAATAGAAGGGGGGGGGGGCTTATTTCAGAGGGGATGCTTAATAGAGGATGTAGTAAATAGAGGGCTATTAGAAACATGTTTTTGTTATGTGTGTTGTCACGAGCCTGGAACAAATACAATTTTAATTCCCAGTCGGAAATGGAACCTTTAAATCTTCCGCACACCGTTGTTCTAACCACTGAGCTTCAGGGAGACTCTTGGCGAGTATGGTCGTGTTTTTCTAGGTCATAGTAGGTTACTTTGAACACTCTCGCGATTGAAAACCGCTATAACTATGTCGCCCAACGTACGCGTTTGCGAATGTAATGTTATTACTGTAGTACATGGTTCGTCATTATTGCTAAAAGATTCTTGATTTTGCGAATTATCGCGGATCTTTTGAGGATTAATCGTTCCTCATAGCAAATGATATTGTGGTCGTTTTTTTGGGTCACTCTACCGAGTTCCTGTAAGAGTCCCTTAGTTTACCAAGGTTTGGTGTTGTAAGCAAAATCCTCATATTCAGAATCGTATCTGTGTGAAAAAGTGCAAGTTTTGTTAGTATTGTTATTTTGCGTGCACTTGTTCTTTTGATGTTGTGTTTGTTTACAGGTGTTCTGTGCAATACTTGTGTTGTTTGTGTCTTTGTATCTGTTCATGTTGTCTTCTTGTTATGTCTTTTCAGCAAACCGTTGTACTTGCTGTGTCGTGTCATTGCTTGTGGCTGATATTCAAGTTATTGCAGACAATATATTATACGTAACTGGGTTGAAGAACCACAGTCTTAAATCTCTTGTTTATTGTCGTCAGTGGTTTATGTTTTATTTGTTAAGACTTAGAGTTGTGTGTCAAATTTATCCGTTTCTAGACATCTCATGAAGGAAAATTCACCGTATTTATGTCTTGTGTCAACATAAAGAGCGAAGGGTCCATAACAAAACTCGACTTGCTCAAATTACATTTCTGTTTTAAAAAATCTCGTTGGTCTTGATATTGAGTATTATTTGGCGATAGACTGCAAAACAGGCCATATTTTAAGAGAAAATTCGTTTCTCCCGAAAAGGATCTAGTTGGTTTTACGGTCTAATTTGGTGAAGCTTTGACAGAACAAGGCTGCAAGAAAACTTTACGTTTTAACTTACGTTTGTTGTATGTTTCTAAATCCTAACAGGAGTTCAACTAGGAGGGGAGTTTCCAGTAAAGGTCAGTTTGCAGGTTTTGTGAGCATTCTATGCTGTTTTGTTTTTTTAACGGCTACTATCGCGGTCTTTCGTTGGTCTCTCGGCGATGAGGTTCGCAGACATGCTCAGTTAATTAAACGTGTCTCTATTATTCTGTTGTGGTCTCATAACCAACTGCCGAACAGATCACGATCGCGGAATGAAACATTGTACTTCCATTTTGCAACTGCACCTCTGTTAATGGCTGTTTTGTTATTACAGGATTTAAGTACCAAAGAAAGTGGTCTTCTGCAAGTCACACTGGAGGGGATTGGCTTAAAATTTGCTACACGGAGGGTGAGGACTGCTTTTTACTTTCTTGTGAAGTGATTAAAAACACAACACAGCACTGAACACAGTACAACTCATCACTGAGCACAGCACAGCACTGAGCACAACTCAGCACAGCACAACACAACACGGCTGAACACATCACGGAACAGCACAGGACAGCACAACACAGCACAACACAACACAACAGCAGCACAACACTGCACAACACAACAGCACAGTACAACACAACAAAACACAGCACAGCACAGCACAACACAACAAAACACAACACAGCACAACACAGCACAGCACAACACAGCATAACATAGCACAACACAACACAGCACAGCATAACACAAAAAAACACAACACAGCACAACATAGCACAACACAACACAACATAACACAGTACAGCACAGCACAGCACAGCACAACACAGCACAACACAGCACAACGCAACACAGCACAACACAACACAACACAACACAACACAACACAGCACAACACAACACAACACAACACAACACAACACAGCACAGCACAGCACAACACAACACAACACAACACAACATAGCAAACCACAACACAACATAGCACAACACAGCACAGCACAACACAACACAGCAAAGCACAACACAACACAACACAACACAACACAGCACAGCACAGCACAGCACAACACAACACAGCAAAGCACAACACAACACAACACAACACAACACAACACAGCACAGCACAGCACAGCACAGCACAACACAACACAACACAACACAACACAACACAGCACAGCACAGCACAGCACAACACAACACAGCACAGCACAACACAACACAACACAGCACAACACAACACAGCACAGCACAGCACAGCACAACACAACACAACATAGCACAACACAACACAGCACAACACAGCACAGCACAACACAACACAACACAACACAGCACAACACAACACAGCACAACACAACACAACACAACACAACACAACACAACGCAACAAAGCACAACACAACACAGCACAACACAGCACAACACAACACAACACAACACAACAAAGCACAACACAACACAGCACAACACAGCACAGCACAGCACAACACAACACAGCACAGCACAGCACAACGCAGCACAGCACAGCACAGCACAACGCAGCACAGCACAGCACAGCACAACACAACACAACACAGCACAGCACAGCACAGCACAGCACAACACAACACAACACAACACAGCACAGCACAACACAGCTCAACACAACACAACACAGCACAGCACAGCACAACACAACACAACACAGCACAACACAGCACAGCACAACCCAGCACAGCACAGCACAACACAGCACAACACAACACAGCACAACACAACACAACACAACACAGCACAGCACAGCACAGCACAACACAACACAACACAACACAACACAACACAACATAGCAAACCACAACACAACATAGCACAACACAGCACAGCACAACACAGCACAGCACAACACAACACAACACAGCACAGCACAGCACAACACAACACAGCAAAGCACAACACAACACAACACAACACAACACAGCACAGCATAGCACAGCACAGCACAACACAACACAACACAGCAAAGCACAACACAACACAACACAACACAACACAGCACAGCACAGCACAACACAACACAACACAACACAGCACAGCACAACACAACACAACACAACACAGCACAGCACAACACAACACAACACAACACAGCACAGCACAACACAGCACAGCACAGCACAGCACAACACAACACAACATAGCACAACACAACACAGCACAACACAGCACAGCACAACACAACACAACACAACACAACACAACACAACACAACACAGCACAACACAACACAACACAGCACAACACAACACAACACAGCACAACACAACACAACAAAGCACAACACAACACAGCACAGCACAGCACAGCACAACACAACACAGCACAGCACAGCACAGCACAGCACAACGCAGCACAGCACAGCACAGCACAACGCAGCACAGCACAGCACAGCACAACACGACACAGCACAGCACAGCACAACACAACACAACACAACACAGCACAGCACAACACAGCTCAACACAACACAACACAGCACAGCACAGCACAGCACAACACAACACAACACAACACAACACAACACAGCACAACACAGCACAGCACAACCCAGCACAGCACAGCACAACACAACACAACACAGCACAACACAACACAACACAACACAACATAACATAACACAGCACAACACAGCAAAACACAGCACAGCTCAACACAGCACCGCGCACCCACAACACACCAGAGCACACCACAGCGCACCATAGTACACCACACCACCGTCCTGTCGGTATTTCATTTGTTTCATTATTCGTTATTTTGTTTTTTCTAGGTGCATATCGACTTGTGCCACATAAGAAACTGTTCCACACAAGGAGGTGTGTTTCTTTTGGAGGAATTCGGTGAGTATATGTTTCCAAGCGCAGCAAGACTGCGTTCAGTGTTAAAACTTTTAAAATAAACCAACAAACCAACAAAAAATAATTACTTAAACGAATTAATTACTTAAACGAATTGTAACAATGATCCCAAAAATATGTGTGGAAAATGTATGGATACTTGAAAAGAGCTGGATAAATTATAACATTGTTGTTTAAAAGAAATCCAGAAAACAGCATAGAAAATCTTCGGACCGCTTTTCATAAATTTCCATAACTTATCTTGAAATAATTTTTTTCTGGCAACAAATAGAATAGTTAGTGTGGTCTCGGTTGTAGAATGATTAATTTTATCAGTCGGCGTGCTTTATTTCAGTACCAGCAACACAAGGAACAATACAGCACAGATTTGGTTCACAAGTGGTACGTTGTCATGTTAAATTTGTTCTTTATGGGCCCGTTGTTTGTAAATAAAGCTAAAATCTGTATTTAGACACGGTATTTCCGTCAGGACTTTACAATATGGAGTTAAGTTAATTTTCTCCAAATCAACATTAATGCAATTATTGATTTCATCAACATCATTACCATCAAAAGTAATATAGAGTTGGGCTGGGGTTGCAAATTGCGGTTACTTCACCTTTTTAACTCAGAGTCGTCCATGTAACGCTGGTTCACGCAAATAACGCTGGGAACAGAAGCTCTTACCTCTAACGCGAAATCATGTATGTTACTCATTTTTGCGCATGTAACGCACGTTCAAGCCTGTAGCCCAGATTCACGCATGTAATCCAAGTCCACGCATGTAACACATCTCCCATATGGGTGCATTTGAACAGATTTTACACGATGACACACGAGACAGAATTGCTGATTTTTTTTCTCGCGTTTTCGCTTGCGTCACCGTGGACACGCAGATTACAACAAGGAGGTGGGGGACCCCGGGTAGGTGAGGTAAACCGCCTAGGTGGGGTAACCCGTCTTCCCTGACAATCTCTCATTTTTTCTTGATCGCATTTACACGATTGGTAGGGTAAACCGACAAGGCGGATTGCCGAGTCTGCTGAGTGGGGTAACCTGCTTATCCGGGGTCGTGCTTTGCCTTGTAAACGCTTCACGGTGGGGTAACCCGCCTACCTGGGGTCGGGTCCTGTTATATGTGAAAGCGCGCCGAGCAATTTCGCGGTGTTCATTTGCCCAGGTGTAGAACGGCACAATCAAGAAGGCAATAAAGCAGATGCTGAAATAATTCAAAGTTCAAGCGATGGAACTTCAACGGAAGGTCTGCGCAAAACTGTTGAGACACTCGTACGAAATAGGGGAATTTTTAGTTCCCCCCGCCTTATTCAAAAATAATTAAACAGATCGTTCTTCATTACACCCCTCTTCCCCCATTGTATGGGGGGAGAAGGGGCCTACAAATAAATGTCACGCAAATTGAAATGTCGCGCCCATTGTCATAAATGTCTCAACCTTTTTTGCAAAAGATTGACTCCACAAACGGCAAAAACACTTGACTACTTCGAATCAGTCGATATGACAAGGCAAGAGAAATGCTGCCATCCCCTTGAACTCTGAGATAGAACAAGGCCTGGGCAAGACGGGTTACCTCACTTTCCCGGGGTCCCCCACCTCCATATAAACAGGCCCTAAATGAGCCATTACTTCCGCAATCTCGTCCCCAGAGCCCGCTTTTCTTTAGAGCACAAAGAACACGGACTTAGGCCAGGGCCGATTTTTGGAGCATGCGCATAGTTCAATGTTCTGATTCTCGGCCAATCAGATTGAGCGAAAATGTTCTGAGTTTGCGCAGAACGGCCGGAAGTCCGTGAAATGCGGACTTCCGGGATCGGTTCTTGGTGCTGACCAAAAGAAAAGCGGGCTCTGGGAACAAGATTGTCACTTCCGTTGAACATGCGATCAATGTACCAGCCAATTCCTGGCTGACTAAACATGTCTGTGTGGATTTGTTTCAGTGCAATCAAATCTGCTACGCAGTACTGTGCCTGTTTTCTTATGTGGCTGCGTCACGGAATTCAAACAGCACTGGCTGACGAACGATGGTCCAGTTGTGCGCATGCCTAGAACAGTGATGCAGACTTAACATCCAGCTAGTCCCAGAATACTCCATCCTTAGGTCGGCGAGGTTGCATTACGGACCAGGCCTTCTGTTTGTGCCAGAGATCACACCTCCCCTAACCCCTCAACCGGGACAGACGACGGCTTGTCGTTACGATAAAGAGACCATGAACTGTGAAAGATTAAAAAATGTACGGGCGACTTATCTTCACGGTAAAGTCAACCGTTTTCATTTTTAAAGCGATGTTTCAAATCTTCTTTATATCGTTGAAAATACTAACAGCGAAGTACTTGCTGCTAAGTTCATCATTTTAACCATGTGAACTTTTTAACCGTAACTGAACTGAAATTAGAACACTTCAGAGAGGTCCAATGATGTTCCTTCTTTTGAACGTATCATTTCATCATTGCAAATACCCTAAGTTCTTCTCGATTCGAATTCCTTCTATAGGAGCTAAGCACCGACGAGTGTTCTTTAGCAGCAATGTAAAGAGATTAAACCATAGGTCTCTTAACCTCATTCCCAGGGTTTTCTCAGCGAAGTATACCCTGGGAACAAGGTTGCAAAACTTGGTGAGCAGAATCAATACCTCAATCAATACAACATGGCGCAGGCCGCTAATTATCGCCGACAAAAATAAATTATTAAATTTGTATTCCAAATACTCAAATGTTCTAGCCAATGCCAACAAGCAAGGAAAAAGCTTCATCATCGAATTCCTTTATACGGAATTAAAGCAATCAGTTGAAAATTATGACTAACGAATCTGTAAACTGCAGTATTTGTTTTTAACAATGACTTCAAAAGAATCTAGATAACTAAATAAGCAACCTCGTCCGCAGGGCCTTCTCCCGTTTCAAAATTGCGTCGCGAGAAGATATTTCTCACGACGCCATTTTGATACCGGAGAAGGCCTTGCTAAATATGAGAAATTGCCGAGAAATGGCTCAGGAGTTTGGGAAAAATGTGAGTTATCACGCAATATTCAATTGCCCTATTACGAAAGTAATATAAATTGCCTTATTTATTTAATGTATGTATAGTAAAGCGACAAGGAAACAGCGAGAATTAAGTTAACCTAAATTAAGTTTTAAATAAAATAACTTAAACGCCTTTTACAGTCGTCTGGATGCAAAAGGGTTGTGAAAACAATTCTTGTAAACTAAGTTAATGCAGCAGGGTTTCTAAATAAACCATGTTTTTGTATTTGCCTGGTAGTATGATTTTATAATTAATACGCTTCCCGCATCATTACACTGCGACATTTTGGTTCGTGTGTAAGCTCGTTTCCAGTTTCGCCCACACAAGAGATCTGGGAACTAGATCGTTCCCAAGGTCTTCTCAGTTTTTCAAAATGGCGGACGGGAGAATCAAAGCTCTTGGAGAAACGGGAAGATTTTCGTCGAGTCTTCTGGGTTTAACGGGGACTAACGCTCGGTGAAAATAATCGCACGCTCGCCGTAATTCTGCTTGGACATAGCTTTCTCTTCAGATTTACCAGATAAAATGATTGCGCACTTATCTGGTTAAATTTACCAGTCCATATGCCCGAATTATTCTCGCAAATCCCTCGGCTTGCCACTGTTGTCATCGCAAACTCCCCAGAAATTAACTGTAGCTGCCCACGAGGCGTACCCTGTTGTCAAATTCATTCTTGGATTCACGCTTACATTGATAACAAAAGATGAGCGGACGTCTCTTTGGGAGTAAATTCGGTTTTTTTTGTGCGAGGGAAAATGAATCAGCATTTTCAAAATAGCCCGGCCAACGTCTGCAATGTAATAAACTGTTTAATTACTGATAAACTGCAGTGCTTTATGAGGATTTCCGCCCCTGCCTGGCCCTGGAAAACGATAATTGCACACACGTAAAATGATCGAATTACGATAATTTTACGTGTGATGATATCAATGACGTCACGTTCTATACGATGTTTGACCCTACTGTACTTCAATTTATTGGTGCACAGTGGGAACACCTTCGGGTGTTCCTCGGAAGTCTTCGGCACACCTCGGAAATCTTCGGAAACGTCCGTCTGACCTTCGGGCAACATTTTCATAATCTTCGGAAAATTGTCAAAAACTTCGTGAAAACCTGTTTATAAAATAAACAAAATACGTGGTTGCTTGGAGATACGAAATTTCTCTCGTGTTCAACTCGATAGCTGCACTCACTCGTGAGATATATCGAGTTGAGCACTCGAAGAGAAATTTCATATCTCCGCACACCCATGTATTATTCTTTATTTAAATCTTTCCCAAGAGTCAACCGCACACAACAGACAAGTGGTAAGAAAATTAAAATCAACTTTATAATGTAACACAAATTCCCAGAGTTACATTTGAAAACATACGTAGATTTATTTTTGCAGTGTCTATCATCACAATACCGACGCCGCGCGGGAACTATTTCCTTATCAATTGTGTCCTGTTCAACTCGAATCCACAATCGGATGTTTATGTCAAAGAAAACCATCGATTTAGCCATTGTCTTGTTCTTTACTGACCTTGCCATTTTGAATTATCAGCTGAACAGTAACTATTTTTTCAAGAACTTCCTCGTTAAATCTTACTCGCTAGCTGCTAATTAAACCACAAATTTTACTCAACTTCGATCAGTTGACGCTTATAAAATAAAAACAAAAATATTGTAAGCTGGATTAACGAAATTTTGGTGTTGATATAATTAAAGGGCACGTCCTTTGGTGTGAATTTGTGCTGTGTAAATATATTGAACCTTTTGACGGTTTCGGATGAAAACTATTGGCGAAAATCGGTTCTTTTTATAATTGCTTGCCTTTTTCATTTTGTTATTAAAACTTCAGTTTTGAACATTACTGTTAAAGAGAAATATATATAGAATGCCCCGCAGAGCGTTTGAATCTTGATATATCACCTGCCCTGGTCTTACACCTTAATAACCGGCCATCTGTCAATGGGAAAATAGTATTCATGCACTCCCTGTCAACAATTACAAGCAATGAGGTTATCTGATTGGTTGAGGAATAAACCAAATATAAAGATCAGGTGACTGTCAATCAAATTGTATGTTAATTTCATGCACTCTGCATAGGAGAAGAAAATTTATGCAGGCCCAAGTTGAAAAAAGAGAAAACATTTACTAAACGCAACTTTTTCTGGAGCTGGGAGGTGGCCGTGTGCATTGAACGCGAGAGGCTGTGAGTGAGAAAGGCTGTGTTTGTGGTATTTAAAGTTAGTTTAAAGGTAAAACATGTCGTATTATTGATCCATCTGTGGTTGGATTGGGAGAGATCGATCGCTTCTATCTCATTTGATCTTTATTTTGTTTAAGGTTTAGAACTAAAGAACCGTCTTAAAATGGCGGGGCTCGACTGCGGAATGAAGTGTTTGAAGTTTATGCTGTGCGTCTTTAACTTGGTGTTTTGGGTAAGTTAGGAATCAAATTTCTTTAACGTTTTTTTTCTTTTCAGCCGATTTTACGTTTTGTCTTAGTAAGGGACTGTGCAATAATTACCTGGAGGGGGGGGGGGCCGTAAAACGAGAGGGGGGGGGGCACAATGTAAACTAACAGCCTTAGGGAGGGGGGGTAACATGTAATTTTCTAAATAAGTGGGGGGGGGGGGCAACTAAAAAACTGACTTTATGACTCAAAAACCAAAGATATTATTTTACTGAAAATTATACTCACTTTTTTCTGGACTGATTTATATAAATTTCATATGGCATGACCTAACATTTAAAGTAACACAGCCATGAGCAGTTCACCAATCTGGGACTGATTTTCAATGATACAAATAAAACATAAATAAAATAAAATAGAACAGAACTAGTTATTACATGCAATAACAAAACCATCAGCAGTTCATGTAAATGTCTGGTGACTTGATGTTTTACCCTATTTATGAGTAACACAACAGGGGTAAATCTAGAATTTATAGAAGTAGAGGATGTCCCCAACAGGAAACCAAGAACAAAATTAATTCTGATTGACAATAAATGTACGGAATTTTAGGCCCAAGGTAAGTATCACATCAACCTCATTACACCCCTCTAGATTTACCAATGGATATAATTAAAAAACTGGAAATGCAGGTAACAAGTGAAATTCACTTGAGAATATTATCAAAATGATACATGTTTTTGTTAGTGTTTAAGAGCTTGATGATAAAAAGTCTTCAACAAACTCTTCAGCTTCTCCCACAAAGCACTTAGAGTTTAACAGGTCTCCTAAACAAGCTTTATCAGTGCGAGACGTAAATAAAGCAATAATATCTGGATCGACATTATCAATCTGTGGCACTCCATATTTTTCTGGCTCATATTCTCCATCAACTGCTGTTCCTCCCAGTGAACGAAAAATAACAGAAGCTCTACCCTTTCGATTTTCCACAGCCAAAGAACTCCTCTTTTTGGCTTTTCTTTTCCCTTCTTTCTTTCTTCTGGATATTGATGCATTACTTTTGGAACCAATAGAATAGGTGGCCCTGTATTTATTTGTTGCAGTTTCAAGGTCCTCAATCAGTCTATCAATATTATTTTGAATTCCAGTTGAAATTAAGTGTAGAGTGTTTGAATTAAATTTATGGTGGCACTTGAGACCTGTTTGCAGCTTTCCTGTTCTCTCACTAAAAAGACTGTCATCATGTGCTGTAATTTTATCTTTAATAATTTCCACCTTTTCCTTAAGGCTTTTCGCTTCATTTTCACACCTTGAAATGTTGCTGTTGTCACGCGGTTTGGGACTGTATCAATGGGAGAAGTTGTTTTTCCAAGGGAGAGGGGGAGGGGGGGGGTCAAACTTAATGTTATTATTGTGTGAGGGGGGGTTGAAGTTAATTTTTGCTTAACGAGAGGGGGGTATGACTTAATTTTTGGCCATTTGGAACCCATTTTACGCCCCCCCCCCTCCAGGTAATTATTGCACAGTCCCTAATAGCGTTTTGTACTCATTTTCAAGCTCGAACAAAACAAAACTGGCTTTCGGCTTTTGCATCGCCGTATGCGGCACTAACCGCTCATTAATGTTTTAGCGTCTCGTCACTCGATACGTTCTCGGACTAAATTTCTACGGCCAGTCTGCATTCAACGAAAAAATTAATCATGCCCAACATGTTCTAGATTTCACGATTTTTTTGAGGGAAAATTGTCGCTCAGTGCTGTGATTTGCCTGAGTTAGTAAATTATATAGTTGCTGACATTATTATAATTCAAAGTGTTAAAAATTTTGTTTCTTTCGAGATAATTTTTTAGACAACCTTAACTCTCAACCTTTTACCAGAATGCAGGAACAACTACTGACTCGACTTTTCGGAACTTATTGACTAATTTACGGCTTAAAAAATATATTATTTGTAAAAAATTTGCAAATTCACGATCTTAAGCTACACATATCTTTTTTTTTTTTGCTTTTTAAATTATCATTGAGATGTTCTTTGCCTCTTCTCTGTTGCATGCAAAGAGACAAGAACAGGGGCTTAGCCGCCATGTTTGATTTTTTTTTTCTTTCTTCTTTCAAGAAACGACATATGTTCTTATTTCCGGTCATGAATAGAATTTTAAATATGTCTGGATTTTTGAGAACGTGGTCAACCTTGAGCCAAAACTTTTTCGCCTGACTGCTCGGCGATAGCCGGCAGTCAGGCCAGCCCAGCGCTTAAAATACCGGGGGGCTTAACGTCAACAAGGGTATCACCACACTGCCCTGGCACCTGGCTTTCAGCGCGTACCAAGTTGGGCACCAACGATGCAAACCCAGGGGGGGTGGGGTGGGTAGAAAAGCTGAATTTCTAGTCTGAAAAGTGTTTTTTTTCTCTGCAGGAAGCTCTACATGGTCCCTGGGGCCAGGGTTAAGCACAACCAGTGACAGCCTGCCACTCGCAAGAAAGGTGGGTGTGCATGCTACCTGGTGACAGGTTGGCCGTGATTGATTGATTGTTAAAGCCGGTGTTTTTGCTGGAAAATTCCCAGGCCGGCCTGTGTGAGTGTGACACCGTTCTCATAAATCCAGTCATATGATGCAAGGTTATGGGACTGGAATTGGCCTGTCCGTGGCCGATTGCACTCCGAGACGGCAAGGGCAACAGCTGGATGGCAGCAGCTAGCCGGTTGCACAATTTGCTTGCAAAGTTGGCCATCAATTTGATGCAAGGTTATGGGACTGGAATTGGCCTGTCCGTGGCCGATTGCACTCCGAGACGGCAAGGGCACCAGCTGGATGGCAGCAGCTAGCCGGTTGCACAATTTGCTTGCAAAGTTGTCCTTTTAATATGGTTGTATCTTAAATAAATATGTTACGGACCAACCTTTCTGCAAATGTGTTTTGCCTGATCTGCATCCTAAATTTGTGGAGTTTTTGGTAAACCTATTTGATCTTTATGGATGCTCTGACGTTTTAGTTGGATCGATTTTTTAGACATATTTGTGATATAACTGACTTTGATACTTATCGATGACGTGTTATTTATTTTAGTTAGTTTAAGTTATTCAGTTATATTTAGAATAATCCTTGCATTTCTTTCACAGGTTGAAGGCTACATTCTTTACTTGAGATGGCTGTTCGGAACCAGTATTTAATTTTTGCTATGGCTGAAGAATTTCTACGTGTTGAGTTATTAATTATTGAATAAGTTTGACAAACTCTGTAATGGAAGTGTGAATAAAGTGTTGTTGTTGTTGTCGTTGTTTTCTCGTTCGAGGGGCGAATGTCTGTGTTTCTTGAAAATAAGCCTTAATTATAATATTGCTGATGGGTTTATGAGTTTTTATTCCTTTATAACTGTAATGATCTTTGATGAAAAATTGTCACTCTAAACTAGAAAATGGTCTTCAACTGCAATAAGGAAATTTTCTCAGTTAACGAGCCTTTAGGAAAGCATTTGAAGCCGACCTTATTTCTTGTAACAGAAGTATTTCGTTTTTCAGGTCAAGCATTTGACGTTATTCGATGTAGTTTATTAAAACATCCTCATCGGTTTCCCTTCGATCTAAGTGATACTGTCTTTCTGAATTTTAAGTAACGATTTTGAAGTTATATTGAGAACGAAAAGTTAAACAGTTCAAATAAAGTATAATTCAAAAGAATTTATTGCATAACGTATTTAACTTGTGCGATCGTCAGCTTTTAACTTGAAATTACTAGCCATGCACAAAATTTTGGATTCAGAGCTTCCGAAGACCGTTATGAATGCCTATAAAATTCAATGTAACTCTAAACAAAACGCGCTTCTTTCACAATCGAGATTGATTTAGCATCAATGATAACTGCTGACGAACCTAGATGGTCGTCTGCCTCACAACTGTAGGAGCACAAATATTTAAACGGAGACGTTCAACTATAGACGTTATAGCCCTTCCCACATTTCACACCTTTCGTCAAGCGTTCTGCAAACCAAACGGGCTTATGAAACCAAAATATACGCTGGACGAAGATAATACATTGCTTGCTAATTTTTACACAACATTATCAGAAAAATGGCGTCCATTTTCTAAGTAACTATCGTAAAAAAGCGCGGTTATTTGTCAGTTGTTTACGCTTTGATGGTTGACTGACAAGTGGGCGTAAGAATGGTGATACCAGGCCCCTTTTATACAGGAACTCCTTGTTTAAAGGAGCACTGTCACAGGGGTTTTGCTGTTTTCAGCTTCATTCGTTGCTTAAACCATTACCTGGTATCTTTGCTCGTGCTTAAAATACTCCTGATGGACTAACAGGAAGATATGAAATCAAAATGTGCTCAGAGAGCAAACCATAATGAATTTTGGGCGATATTCTCAAGTGCCCCTTCAAAAGAAACGAAATGGGTAAAATATAAGTCGTGCATACACACCAACAACGATACTTTTTTTAACTTGCTTCTACTTTCTTGGCGAAACGTTTCAAGCATCATTAATACGACGAAAAGCATCGAGAATTTCTTTTCAAGTACAATTTTTGAACTTGTGAAAGCCTTCAGTTGAAATACATAAATTTATCTTTAAAATGAAATGTTATAACTGATCGTAAGGTGATGACCAAGAAAGCAGAAACGTGAGAACTGCAGATGAAAGCACGAGAAATGTCGGTGGAATGGGTGCAATACTAATTGACTAGCATGACTGCAAGGAAAAGTGGAAATGGAGGAGTAAAATAAACACATTTAAACGCTAAAAATTAAATGATTTCCAGAACAGTCGCCACAGCTTTGAATGAACAGGACGATAACAACACCAAAAATTAAAATAGGTTGACGTGTTACGTTTTGGAAGCACGAGGTTTTAAATTTCGCGTCATTAATTTTCACGTTGAGCTGTTTTCGCAGTTTTTCTTCTTTTTTGCAATAGCGAAAATTAAGTCGCGCAAAAACTTGTTGACCAAACCAAATCAAATCAGTTGATGTAGAAAATTGACCGTGTTTCACAAGGCACTATGCCTAGGTCGATTAAATGCTTTATCTACGACCTGATACAAGAATGGTGAACCAAACTGAAATCTATTTCTTTTTGTTAACATTTGAACCCGGTCAGTTGCATTGATATTAACTGCCATGTAAGTTATTTGTTTCTTAAATTAATGATTCCAGATGTATTTGTTATGTTGCCAAAATTTTTCTTCTTTCAAGAAGTGAGAGTAAAAGTTGGCATCCCGAAAGACATTTGTCGCTACACGGTATATGTTCCTAGATCCTTCTTTCTAACTTTGAAACGTGACTTGTTCTGCTACATGGCACCCTGGTGGTGACGCAGAAGATAAAAAGATTAGTGACGCAGCTCGTATGATTGTTTTTTTGGAGTAATTTCTTCTAAAACGTTTTTGCTAGAGGATTCGCGAATTTTCATTATTGAAAACGACAATCAGTAGGTGAAAATCAAATACTATTTAATACATTGCAATATCAATAAGACTTATGAGCATTTAACATGTTTCCAAAAGTCCTCGTATTGCAACTCGATTATCATAAGACCTTGCCGACTCCGAAAGTGCCCGCACAAGATAGCCACTACCGCAGGAAGCTAAGGACCAATCTGTTGGGAATTTATTGTGCAAATGAAGAAAATATTCATTGCTTCTTCTATGATGACAGTATTGGTGGAGCAGGACCTAATGAGGTAATATCTTCGTTGAATCATCTTCTCAACAAGCTTCAAACGAAATACGGGAAATTTGACCAGCTGACAGTCTGGAGTGATAACGCGCCAGGTCAATTTAAAGAATGCTACTTGTTTTTCTACCTTGAATATTTAGTGAAAAGTGGACAGTTTCTGAGGACAGATCTTAAATTTCTCTTAGAAGGACATTCATATTCCATATGCGACAGACGATTCGGTTGTATCCAAAAGTTCTTTGATACAGTAGAAAGAGTACAAGTGCCTCAAGAATGGGCTTCATTACTGAAAAACAGCCATTTACAAAACATCGAGGTACATTGGGTGACTTTGGACATGGTCAAGAACTATAAAACCTGGTTCAAAGGGGAATATATTGCCAGGAATGTGGATGAAAACAAAGTTAAATTTGAAGTAAAAAAAATAGCCTGGCTTAATTTTGGCTATGGAGAAGTTGAAGATCAGGCGGGGAACTTGAAACTTGTGCATCACCCCGGAACCTCGTTTGTACGGTTCAATGTTGACACTAATTAAAGAGAAGCCGAGAATTGTTTCATTTTACAAACAACGTCAGATAGAGGGATTGTCTTCCAGGCTGCTCGTTCCTGTAAACCATGAAAAGCGACCAGTAGAGCATCTAGTTAAAGAAGACTGTTTAAGGCTAGCGCGAAAGTACTTATCTATAAACGCACAAAGATTTTATGCCTCGTTATCTTGTTGTATGCCTGTAAATAGCGATAGCTGATCACTTCAGTTTCAACTGTCATTCCTTTTATGATGGGATGTTCCTTTTAACCACTAGCCTGGATGTTAGCGCAATACAGTTTTTAAGTACTTATAGGAATGTTCTATTAACAAAAAATACTTCATACAAAGTATCTGACATTTAGGGAACATTTTTACAAATAATTCATCGTAGAGAAATGAAATAACTAGAGAAGAGTTTGACTGTTTGAATATGAAGCCCACTCTTCATCGTTATAATCCCACAACAACTCCACTGTCTCCGCGATGTCATGTAAAGCAACAAAGAACACTCTTGGGTTGCTTGAATTTCTGTTCATGACAAAGGGCTTAACGTTAGCATTCATTCTTGAGTGATTTAATGTTGCTCCCCAAGGAATTTCGCTTTCAACATTGCCACAATACGGATCTATCCTAATAAAAATAAGAAAATATGACATTATGCGGTGTTTCTTGCAACATTACAACATTAGAATAATCAATTGAGTCGTTTTGTTTCTGCATTGGGGAAGTTAAAATGTATAAAATTGTGCGGCAGTACTAAACAAAAACAAAACTGTTATTTAATGGCGCCGAAACCAATTGTCGAATTACAAGCATTTTAGGCATCCTACTGATGAACGGTTATGGCAATTAGATATTTTTTACAGTAGCCAACATTGAGATTGTGGTCTGACGCCTTTGAATAATTATTACTTAACGCGTTTTATTTACCACGTCCGGGCCTTAAACCATTTTAGGCACTCTGGCGCGATCTGGGTGGGTGCAAATAACCTGATTGTTTCACTCCAGGTCTACAATAGTACAATTAAGTTGAATATCTTTTTTATCGAAACGGAAACTCGGGCAAAAAATTAAAAGGACAATGTTATTCTTGTAACGCGTTTTTGATTAAGTAATATATTCGATAAAGTAATGTCTTATTCTCTTTAATAGCACTAAAATCAATTGCAAAAGAAACTACGTATATGTACTTCAGTTGCCACATTCTGTCTCTTAATTTTCAACTTGGTAAGCAAGCTCAATACACTTCATAAAAGCACTCACGCAATCTGGCGGCCCGCACTCTCTAAAACCATAAGGGCACACACTTTCCCCTTTTTCTTATAAAGGCTTTCTCTCCTCTTCGCTTCTTCCAATGAAGTTACCTCACCCTCATATTCACATATTATATCGGACTTTTTTATGTCCCGTGAGGCAAAGGCACAAGTTCCCGCTCTTCGGGGATCACTGGGCACATCATGAAGTTTGAGAGAGAAACAACAGACAAAAGATTAAACGGTCAACTGGCATGGATAACGGTACAATACGAAGACTTAATAAAGATAAAATATCGTTTCTTACCTCAATTGGTGGAGCTGGCTTCGGGTTAAGGGACATGTAGTACTTTACTCTTTCGGCCATTACACTTCCCCCAAATTCAACACGTGCCTCTCTCCTTGGGCGTCGGAGGTTAATCCCCTCATACCCGCGAATATTTCCAGCTTGGACGGCAGATTCCACTTTCCAACCCTTCCGCTCGGCAATTGTAAACAAAGCTTTCTTGAATTGCTGATAATATGAGAGACAATAAAGCAGTTCGTTTTAACGTTAATAAAGTGGTTACCTTTTCATTTGAAGCAGACGCGCAGCTTTACAGGAATGGATATTTTTTTTGTTTGGGATGTTCAAACTGGTGTTTTAAGAAGCAAATTAATAAACAGGCGTACAATAAAAACCAACAAAATGCATCTCCGGGCTAAATTTTCCACTATCAAAACTATTATTATTTATTTTTGGTAACCTCAAGATTTTTAAGAGTAAAGTACGGAAGATTTCTTGCACGGGGGATCAGAATTGGTAGGGAAATGTGAAACGTATTTTCATATCAGCCAAAACTGATTTGCCGTGTCTCGATGATGTTACGTTTTTGAGTATGTTAAAACATAATTTATGATTTAACAGGGATTGATCAATATAAGTTATATCAAATTTTGAGTTCCCATCGAAAACGGCTACCAAATCATGATTTCTGAGCTGTTAAAACGCGCTTCCATATTTTTGAATTGTGTTCGATTATAAAACCGTGCACTGAGAGAATGTACGCCCCAGTGCTTTATAGCAACCGTCCCGATTTTCCATTTCTTGTTTCAATAAAAAAGCTTGTATTCTACAAAGAACAATATATGATTAATGAAAAGAAAAATGATTTAATTTTCTCAGCTTTTGACTTACCTTGAAAAATGTTCTTTTTTTCATAAGGTACTGGGTTTGTCCACTGACACTGTCACCCTCGCTCCACAGTGACACTAGCCTGGAATATTCTGCATGTAATTCTTCGGATGATATGAAGTGGCTTTGATCAGTAGAAATACATTCCCGAACAAATCTGTCCAAGAAGGGGCTTTTAGACGCTCGTTTGTGCTTTAATATGACCCTTCGAACATTTGCAAACTTCGACGGCATTTTGCAAAATTCACCATGTGCCGTGTGAATCTTTTGATCCAAAATATTGTAGTCTGGTTGCCCTGCCGATGGCACGAAGATACGACAATGTAGTAGCGCATGGGAATTTAGTCTGTGAGATTAGCTGTTGTAATCATCAGCACTCATTATGGGCACATTATGCTCGAAAATTTGAACATTATACTTTTCAGCATCATTTTCCGAAAATTATGTCGGAGCATTATGCTAATTATGTTCCGTTGATTTTGGAGAAAGGGAAACCCTTTTCCTGGCCCAGCCCAAACAAATTACCCCTGGAGGTAATTTAGCATAACATTTTTATGTTTCTAGTACAATACAAGCAACAAGAACAAGTTCTAAACGGCTCTGAATGTCTCTGCATCAGGTCGCTCACTGGGACAGTTTTCAAACATTTTTCTAGCAAACGTTTTATTGAAATCAATGAAGAATAAATTTTGTAGCATTATGCTCCGAAAATGCCCATCATGCCCGCATAATGTGTCTAACCCTACCTCTCACAAAATAGGAACAACATGTTTCAGGTTGCCCACAAGCGGAATTGGTCACGTTGCCGCTCCAACTTTTGTAGCCAGAATAGTTACGTCATATTTCAAAGAGACAAATCTAGCCTCACTTTCTCTTAAGTGGTAATCGCGTTCATCTGTAAGGCGAGCAATTTCATCTTCGGACCTAAGACGTCCAGTTTTCTTTTTTGCCTCATTCAAATCATTTGAAGTTTCGTCGCATTTTTGACATGTGTCCTGCCTTGACTTTCTGAAGCTTAACATCTCTTTCAATTCGCTATTAAAGATGTTTCTGAAAGATGAAAAACTTAAGACTGGACCTTTATTGTTTCGCCTTAAGCTAGTTGTCTTTAAGTCAGGGTTTTCTTTAACGAAGTTTGACCACATTTGACGCATAGAAACTCTTGAGTCAAAATACCTCTTAGCATTCGTCCTTGCTCTGCGATAATGCGATTCGCTTGCCTCAAAAGAGCAGATGAAGTCAATCACCCTGTTCTTCACAAAGGGCAAAAATTTTCTTGGTGTTACTTTGCCTCGCTGGTCTGGTTCTATTGAGGGACAATCAATTTGGATTTTTTTTAACAACACTTGTATCTTGCTGTTTGACACCCCATAGCATTTTCGAAATGCGGTCTTGCACACTTTTCCCAGTTCAGGTATGTTATAAGTTACTGTCCGTTTTCCTCGCATTGTCGCTCTTATATTCATAAGCTTTGAAAATAGATAATTTTGCTCATTGTACGATTTCTCATAAACCATGTTCCTTTGAGTCCGTATTAGAATTCTTGCCTGAAATAACCCTGGTCTCAGAAGACAACCGCGATGGCAGCAGGTTAGAAGCAGGTTATTTGTATCTCTGAATGCAGAATTTTTTCGTCTTATAAGCGTTCGCTTATTCTTCGCTACGTAAATCCTCTGTAACTTCTGCCTGGTAGTCAAGTTCCTCCTTCCTTTTTCAACAGAACTCGCGATAGGAGGTCCCTGGAGGAAATAATGCCATGGCCTTGTTGAATCGAAGTTGTACACAAGCTTCTCCAGGTCTTTTCCACCAGCATGATGCCTATGTTCGGAACTTGAACTGTTGTTACTAGAAGTCATCATACAGAATTTTAGGTTCGGTACGTTTCCTGAAACGCCAAAGAATCCCCTGGTTTTTAATCTATCTGCTTGCGTGACTACGAATCTTCCGGCATTCTCCAGCAATTGTAACACACGTGTTTCCGTTTGCTAGTCATCACGTTTTCAAATAAATGCAATCCGTCTGGAATATTCAATGAACGTAATTTGACTCACGTACAATTTGCGAACACGTTGCTGTTCCGGTGCCAATCTGTATTCTGCAAAGCATCAATACCTTGAACGACAGAAACTGACCAAATGTCAAATTATCCAGATGTTAATATACAATAATTACGATAAATGCTAGCAGTTGGCCGTCCCCGTTGGAAATAGATTTTAACAGAAATGCGCGGAGAGCCAAAAAGACCGATTAGCCAGTCTGAACAATCCCCTAAGTAAAAACGTTGTTTTGCAAACCAATTGAAAGATCGAGAGAGTTTTTTATTCGAGTCAAGGTTTTTCCTTTTCCTTGAAAGCCATTTCAATGCGCGAATTCGCGGGATGACATGTTAGGGCAAAATACCTAGTGTATAGTGTTAGTGTTAAGGGTGTTCTCATGGTCATTGACCCTTACACTTGACTTGCGACTTCCTCGTGCTCACCCGTCAATAACATATAGGGTGCTTTTACAAAATGATTACCTTATTATATCGAATTTTTTGCCAAACCCTAATTTCGCGATTGAAAAAAACAATCAAAAAAAACTTTTGGCCGTTTCGTTTCGATGTTCGTCACGTGGGGCCCACACTTTTTTCACAATGAGATGAGGAAACCTAGGGTGTATGTAAAACGCGGAACCCACCCGGAACCTGCCGGAACCACCCGGAACCACCCGGAACCCACCCGGAACCACCCGGAACCACCCGGAACCCACCCGGAACCACCCGGAACCACCCGGAACCCACCCGGAACCCACCCGGAACCTGCCGGAACCCACCCGGAACCTCACAAAAAAATATAGAAAAATAAGAAGAAGAAGAAGAGGAGGAGGTGGAAGAAGAAGAAAGTAGAAAATAGAAAAATTAAATAAGGAAATGATAGAAAATAAAAGATAATGAAAAAAAAAAAAGCAAAAAATCAATCAATCAATATGTAAACATGCTGTAAAAAGTAGTCTTGAGCTAAAAAGGATGGCACGTGAATAACGTAGTGCTTGCCTGGTGCTTGCCATGCTTGCAAAGGTCAAAGTACAAAGTGTTTTTATACTGGAAAGCACGTGCGTTGTGCGTTTTGTGCATTGTGCAAGTGAGCTTCCACAGACTACTTTACGGCCATGAGTGAGCTCGAGGGGGATGAGATTGTCATAGCTGAATCAGAAGACGAGGAAGAGAAAGAACTTTACCAGTCGGTTTTTAAGACCGAGGAATCACCAGTTGCCAGGTAACTTTTTATTTCAGTTATAGTTACAGTGGTACGCAAGCTTAAAAGCTAATCGCTTCCCTAAAAATTTGCTCACAAATTACACGGTTTTATTTCAGCAGTGCTGATGTTATTGAAATCGTTTCATCACCGGAAAAAAGTCCAGAGAAGAAGAGGTAAGCTCAGGTTCATTAGCTTTCGCGCAGGTGTAGCAAACTGCATGAAAACGTCAACCCGAACGAATATGAGCTCACTCATGAATTGCTTTTTACAACTGGAGGGTAGTTCGTTTTCACGAGATAATTGCAAAATCGCATTATCATAATGGCTTCGCATCAGAAAGTAAACCGTAAACATTATTTTGTGAACAGATTATTTGGGCACGTTTCCTCGGTTATCTTCTGTGACTAGGGTCAAGTCGTAAAATTTTTGTATTGATTTTTATTATTTTCATGTTATTTTAATTATTATTTTTAATTTTAATTGTTATATTAGTATTTTAATTTTATTTTTTCTTATTTTTTCTTATTTTTATATCTTATTTTTCTTGTTATTTTAATTTTTTATTGCTTTTATTTCTTACTTATTATATTATTTTATTTTATTTTTATTTTTATTATTTTCGGCTGGTTCCGGGACTTACGCATTATCGGTTCCGGCAGGCTCCGGCAGGTTCCGGCAGGTTCCGGGTGGGTTCCGGGTGGGTTCCGGGTGGTTCCGGGTGGTTCCGGGTGGGTTCCGGGTGGTTCCGGGTGGTTCCGGGTGGGTTCCGGGTGGTTCCGGGTGGTTCCGGCAGGTTCCGGGTGGGTTCCGCGTTTTACATACACCCGGAAACCTACACAGCCCCAGTAACGCATTTCGAGTTGAACTGAGTAAATTTCCGCGGTGTTTTATTTTGCGGGAGTTCATATTTGTTTGTAGTTGAGGTGCGGTAATCCGCAAAAATTTAAACCCGCCGAATCTTGTGCTAACAGCTTAAAAGAGCGGAGTGGTGAGAATGGTTCGAATCCGCCCTCGTTCTGAGGGTTTTCTCCAGGTTCTGCGGTTTTCCCTCTTCAAAACCCAACATTTCCAAATCGCAGTTCGACATGGGGACACTCTGACTTGCATGCAAACCAGCTGAGGCTGATGTGACTTCGTCACGTTATTTATTTTATAGTTTGGAAAATATCTCGAAAGTATTGACGTAAAAATGAGGTCTCGCGCCAAACTTGAGTGCTCAGTGAAACTTATGCTGTCGAGTTTGATCACGCGAGTGGAATTATTTGTCGAGGCTTCAACCTTCAGCTGCTCTTTTCCAGTTAAGAACCTTAAGCGGTAAGCATGGGTAGAACTTTTAGGAATCTCCTCCGGGAGTCGCTTTTCATCATCTCGTAATTTCATTTTCAGTTTGATCAGTGCTGCATTTGAGTAAAATGGTTTGCCTGAGAATTGGACCCAAACGATGTAAACCGCAGTGGAAAAGGCAGGGAATCTTGAATCGCTTGAACGGTGTCTAAACTGACTATGCAGGGTTCCTGAGAGCTGCACAGTTGTATCTTAATAGTCGACCGGGGATTCTTTGTAAACAGGCCTAGGACTCCATTTCAAAGATTAATCTGGAATATACCAAGTGGCTTTCTCTTGAAACGGTAATTAAGTTTGCAATATATGGTGTTGAGCTAGACTTGAACTGTTTCATATTGTGTGGTTTATATTCAATTTGAGCTTATTTTCATTTTATCAAGCTTGTTATATTTAATCCGGGAATTAATTAATTAATTAGGACTCTGGCAACTCTGAGCAGTACGTTTAATATGCCGCGCTCATTTTTATCAGGTTTGGTCAATAAAGTGCCTTAAAAACGTTCAATCACTTCCCTCGACTTACTCGATCATTTAATAAGTTATCTTAATACAAGCGGAATATTGTCGAGGTTTATATCGGTATAATTTCTTCAAAAGTTGCAACTGTGAATGCAATTTAGGCCTTCGATGGCAGAAAACCTGCAAATTTAGTGAGTAGAGCAAATTATTTGCAGGAATGGTGTAATCGGATTCTGTGTGGGTTCCTTTTCTGGTACGTACCAGACAAAATCTACATTGCGAGAAAATATACTGCAGTGTAAGCCTATGCTTACATGTAAGTTTTAATTGTATATAAATTGTTTCTGACTTTCAACAGAGATACTACTAGGTATTTTTTTATGCCGGATATCATAATATCTGTACAATGGCACGTTTTGTATAATTTCCTAAAGCAAAATGTTCAATGGATAAATGTTCTCTCTTACGAACTTTTGTTTGCTATTTTTATTACTATTTATTTTGGGGAGTTCAACTTTTATGTTGAGATTTTTAATACGTTTCTGTTTATTTGCATTGTTTGTTTCTTTAATTTATTTAGTGCCCACAATTACCACACTTAATTGCTTTTAAAATACCCTGACACTTAAATAAAATTATTATTATTATTGTTATTATTATTATTATTGAACCTGCCACACACTTATCAATTTCTGTGCATGCTTATTGTACGAAACACATTTCATGGTACAAAATTGGACAAAATGTGGTACATATCAGAGACTAATAATTTATAACCCATCCGCCATGTGATATGAAATAAATAAAATTCCACAGTTGCGCTTGAAGCTTAAAATGCTTCTCGGCCAACTGTTAAAAAATATTTTTTAAGACACTCTTTCTGCCTCGCTCATCATCGTCCAAATTTATGCCAGTTGCCTGGAGGGGTTAAATATTTACTTAATATTGACAGAGATTTGCATGCAAGATTAGAATATTAATTGGTTTCAACATAATGTTGGCTGATCTGCGATCAATCATCGGCTAAAAATAATTAGAGACCTAAAGATACAGATTTAGTGTACCCTGAGGGGGTAAATTATTCTCATTATTATATTATTAATTTTGAGGAAAAAGTTGTTTTAAATCTCAATGCCAACATGTTTTGAGTTTTGACAACCTAGAAATTACTATTTATTGACTACGATACATCATGGTGTTACAAAATTTGTGTTAATTTATCCCAACCCCTGCCATTTGTAATGATATTGCTGGGAATACAAAACGAATTGCCGGTATCATTCAAAAAGTGTCATTATGTAAACAGGAAAAACAGTTATTGAAGAATGACTGACAGGCTAATGAACATAACTTGTTAACTCACAAGGAAATTAATAACTTTGCTTTCAAACTGACTGAAATATAATTTAAAATAATATATGACACAGGAATTTTGTCATTAGGAACAACACACACCCAAAATACAACGCCTTGTATCAATTAATACCACTTATTGAATAACCCTTACCACAAAAATATAAATTTTAAACTATTTGAAAACGTTTTCTTTATTTTATCAAAAATTAACTGCAATTTCTAAAGCTATTTTGGGTGTTAATCATGGCTAAGTTCAAGAATGACTTATGTGAGCACAATCCCATTTAATAAATTCTAACATAATTTATTATTGAAGGCTGTTATCTTAAATTTTAGCCTGAAAAGTGGATACGCCAGCCCAGCGCTTAATATACCAGAGGGCTTAACGTCACCAAAGGTATCACCATGTTTCTTTGCAGGAAGGTCTACATGGTCCCTGGGGCCAGGGTTAAGCACAACCAGTGACAGCCTGCCACTCACAAGAAAGGTGGGTGTGCATGCTACCTGGTGACAGGTTGGCCGTGATTGATTGATTGTTAAAGCCGGTGTTTTTGCTGGAAGATTCCCAGGCTGGCCTGTGTGAGTGTGACACCGTTCTCATAAATCCAGTCATAAATCCATTTAGTATTTGGTCAGCGATGAATCTTGATAAAAAAGGGGCGATTCTCGTTTTGTTCGTTCTAAAAAGTGCATTTTTGGCAAGAAACTAAAGTGGGTTCTTGGAAGCCTTACTTTCTTACCCTAATTTTTAACTGAAGTGTAGTAAAGTACTTCGGTGGCGTCCGGTGGCGTCCAGTCGAAAACGTAACTACAAAAAATGCCCAGGCACAATTAACGCAAAGAAACTAAGATACTCTGTAGCTTAGGTCATGACCGAGTAGATAATTGCCATATTGCACACTGCCAGCCCGTATATTCGGAAGCTAGTAGGTCATATATGGATAGCGGTCAAAATATTTCATTTAATTACCCAGCTAGCGGTGGTAACCAGGACAGCAAGTTACTTCAAGAAAAATGTCAACTTCAATTACGCTCGCTTTCCTTTTTATTGCCTAAATTGGTTTGAATAGTTTTCATTTCTAGCGTATCTTTTCTTCATTGCTATCGAGATGTTCTTGTCAAAAAGGAGTTGTTTCAATTCTTGACGAAGCACTCAGCTGGTTTCCGTTTAAAAAAAGTTACTAAAAATATTACCGGTACAGATAACCATGTGAAACAGAACAGAGAAATATTGAATTAAAGCTCAAAAAATTAGTAAACTGTAATGGTCTCATTGTTATTATTATTATTATTATTATTATTATTATTATTATTATTATTATTATTATTATTATTATTATTATTATTATTATTATTATTATTGTTATCATTATTATTATATTCAGATTTTGCATTCTATTTGATCGGTGGTCGAGAATATCAGCGATAACTATCACAAAAAGGGTGATATTTGCTTTGCGGTTTGACATGAATTTATTGGGAACAATATTTTCGCGTGTTTTGCGCAGGTCTGCTGGAGTTCTTTTCCTTCTTGTGCTGAAATTATTATTATTATTATTATTATTATTATTATTATTATCTTTTCTATTATTATTATTATCTTTTCTCTAATAGATTTTGCTTTTGAAAAAAATTTATTGTTGTTATTGTTGTTAGGGTTAGTTATTATTATTATTATTATAATTGTTATTATTTCTATTTTATATTTTTTATCAGTATTTAACTGTGAATTATTATAAAAATACTTTTCTCGTCATCTCGCTTTTAATATTGTAGTCTTTCTAAATTTTTTAATCGATTGTTACTAAATTTAGTACAAATAGTTTGTTCAATTGTAAATAAAGGTTTTAAATTATTCAATTATTATTATTATTATTATTATTATTATTATTATTATAGCCGCCCGTTTCTGCAGTAAACTCTAGGATTCTGTTACATTGTTGCTATCAGTTTTATTATCATTTTAACAATAGAGTAGATTTCAAGATGAAGAATTCTTGAATGGAAAAGATTATCGGTTTTTCTCTATGTAAAATGCTAAAGGACTGGCAAAACGAGGAAAGCCGTTTCCTTGCCGCGCGGAAACACGAAATGTTTCTGCCGTGTAGAATTTTGGTTCTCGAAGACAAAAATTAACACTTAAAAGAAATGCTTTCCGTGTGGCAAAACAGGGAAACATGGGCGCGCCAGAGGCTCCCCAGAGGCTGCGATCACTTTGGTCCGCTGGATAAAGATAACGTGGGCTCTGGAAGTGACTGAACGCTGTGGAGCCATAATGCTAAACGCACCGGTTTAAAACATTAGTCAATAGACCTTATGAATAAATGGTTTCCAATTCAAAATTCTTTTGTAAGTATTTAAATAGTCTCACTAACTTCGTTTATTATTATTATTATTATTATTATTATTATTATTATTATTATTATTATTATTTTGCTTGTTTTTAGTTTATATATTTTTTGCTGTAGTCATTACTATATAGTTAGCAAAATAAAATGGCTGTTATTATTTTTTACCAACAGGTTTTCAGATAATTTTAAAGACAGGACTACGATGGAATAGAAGTTACTTTGCCAAAGGCAACAAGGAATTTCTATGTAGATGGACATGTCACACAGCCTCATTAGGCTGAGTACAGATAACTGTGTGCTCGTATCTGTGTAACACATGTATTTAATGTTCTATATTTTAATTATGTATCAAACAAATAAAGTGAAAATGCCCTTTATTGTTCTATTTGATATTTTGCCACTCATTGCTTTTCGATTCAAGACCGCTTGTGTACAACTACAAGATTTGTTGAGTCAGGACACAGGTAGTCCAAGCTTACTTCATGTAGCCGTCATGACGATTTGACCTACAGACTTTGTATGTGAACTTCACTTGAGTTCTGAAAACGCAAAATACAACAATGAATGCAGAAACGAACTTCACCTACCTATAAATGGAATTGTGTTTGTTTCTCCTGTGTAATGCAGAGTTAATTTTGGGCCATTTCAAGCTAGTTGTTGAGTCGGTCATTCTTCTGTGTAGTGTCCTGTTAGAACGAAGTGAAAGACAGGAGACTCGAGTCAGTAATACTCCGTAGGCGACCCGACAAATCACTCTGTCGTCACAAAATAAGGCAAAGAATTCCATAAAAAACACCAGATCCATGCAGCAAGATAATTTCGCCATCGTATTTACCCTCCTCGGTGATTGCACTGTGACTTTAGGTTGAGAAAATGAGGATATTATTCAGTAGCTTTGCCACCTTCCCATGTGTTCTCACCGAAAGCTTTAATCAATTAAAAGTAGAACATCTCTTTTGAAGTACTTTATGCTTCCCAATAGCTTAACGGGTGTCAAATTGTCATGTTATTGTTTTCGTGTGCTCAGAATAAAATCTAAGTTCCACTTGCAGTGTAGTGCAGTTGAAGGCTAACCCTGAGTGAAATTGCAAAATGAACCGCAGTGTAATATTTTTGTGCAAGTCTTGAAAGGCAAAAGGTTTATGTGAGTTATTAAAACTTGACCATCTGGATGTAGATGTACTGAGGTCAATGAAAACATTGCACGTGACAGGCCATTGAAAAGATATAAGACAAGATAGTATGGAAAAGTATGCTGCAACTATCCTGGAACTTGTCAAAAGAAAGAACATTATGAGAAGTGAATCAGTTTGCATATTAATGCAAGATTAGTATAAGTTACAGAAGTTACTTGACTGAAAGGCTTCTCTTCTTCTGAATAACAATAAGGTAAGCTCTTGTAGGGTAAGCTGCCGAGTCTTTTTCTGGACTGCATCCGAACAGGAAGTAGAACAATACCTTATGACATATAACGACCCTTGTTGAATATTTGCAGCTGAATTGGTAGCTGTAAATCACGTAAGCCAATTTGCCAAGCGTGTACCTTTAGTAACCCTTGTATGGAACCGGCACTGTTTTCCTTTTCTTATTAATCGCACTGCCTTGCCTGTGGCCCAAATAGGAAGCCTGCAGCACAGTAAAAATCCCGCGTTGATTGTTCGGTCATCAGTGATGTAAGCAAGACGTAGGCAGCCGTGGAATATTATGGCGGGTAACGGCAAAGGTTGCTCGTAAATTGGGTTGTTCTTGTTGCAATATTGCGCCCGCCTGGTGGTTGAAGGACATCATTAAGTCTGGATTCCCGCAAGTCACTAGCATCCTTCTAAGAACTGAGGGGTGTTTTTAGCTTGGCCTGTCCAAATAGTGCTGTTTTAGCGCTCGTAGTGAAGTTTGGTCGGCGAAGTTAGATGGAGCCAGGCGGAAAGTCCTTAGCAGCTGTCTTGTGGTAAACTATGTCAACGTGAGTTTTGCAGTATTGTCTTTTATACTGCAGCGACGAAGTTTGCTTGAAGTCACCCTGCTGTGGACTTAATATATTTTCTTATATGTCGGGGGCGTTTACTTCCGTGTTGAAAGTGGACTGCACTTAGTACGTGGTATAAACGGGAACGAAGTGTCTATTGCTATAGAAAGGGCCGTAATAAAAAGCACACTGCCCGCAGACTCTAGCCTCCAACGAAGACGCACTCCAGCATTTGCGACCCTTTCGTCTACATTGATTTGGCGACAAATGCATAGCACCTTAGGGTGTTTGCCTATAAAGCCACGATCGATCATCATGTTTTTGCCGGATCGCGATCGACGGGGCTAAAACTATCGCTAGTGGCACGTACATGGCCGCAAAAAGAGAATACTCACCATCACTAACCCACTTGCTACTCGCTAATCAATGCTTTTTTTTAAATATAACTCGATGCAATGAAAAGTTTTTCACAAAGATCGTAAATTAAAACTGTGCCGCTTCGCACATAACAGACCGCACACTTTATACCTATAGGTTGCCCATCTTTGTTGAAAAGTGTTTCTTGCATAGACTTGTGTTTAATAACAGCGTTAATAAATATAACGAAACAGGTTAAAGTTGGCCGCGATCAATTAAGAGCAAAGAAAAACTTTGAGTGTGGTGTCGTTGTAGCAAAGGCTTGTTTCGCAAAAGACAGATTTTTGAATTTGGAACTCTGAATTGCCAGACCATATAAGTCGAGCTTTAAAGTTAGGGAGATTTGGAAAATCGGCTTTGAACTGTATACTTGTTGTTTCAAAACTACAAATGCGTCGTTCAACACTAACAAATGCATCGCTAACAAAGTCAAGTTATAAACTTGGACACATATTTGTCAATCGCCTTATAAACTATAAACGTGTTGTCAGTTTAAACTATAAATGAGTTGCTCAACTAGTATCGCCAATAAAGAAAAGTTAGGGCCTTTTGGGCCATTTGCGGCCCATGGCGCATGCGCGTACGGCGCTGCCCGGGCGCAGGTGTCAGCGGTCGAGGTGACGCGCACTCTGCGCCCGGGCATCATGCCGCGGGCCGGCCGGATCGTCTGTTGGGCGGGATTTGGGCTCAAAGGGCCTTTTGGGCCATTTGCGGCCCATGGCGCATGCGCGTACGGCGCTGCCCGGGCGCAGGTGTCAGCGGTCGAGGTGACGCGCACTCTGCGCCCGGGCATCATGCCGCGGGCCGGCCGGATCGTCTGTTGGGCGGGATTTGGGCTCAAAGGGCCTTTTGGGCCATTTGCGGCCCATGGCGCATGCGCGTACGGCGCTGCCCGGGCGCAGGTGTCAGCGGTCGAGGTGACGCGCACTCTGCGCCCGGGCATCATGCCGCGGGCCGGCCGGATCGTCTGTTGGGCGGGATTTGGGCTCAAAGGGCCTTTTGGGCCATTTGCGGCCCATGGCGCATGCGCGTACGGCGCTGCCCGGGCGCAGGTGTCAGCGGTCGAGGTGACGCGCACTCTGCGCCCGGGCATCATGCCGCGGGCCGGCCGGATCGTCTGTTGGGCGGGATTTGGGCTCAAAGGGCCTTTTGGGCCATTTGCGGCCCATGGCGCATGCGCGTACGGCGCTGCCCGGGCGCAGGTGTCAGCGGTCGAGGTGACGCGCACTCTGCGCCCGGGCATCATGCCGCGGGCCGGCCGGATCGTCTGTTGGGCGGGATTTGGGCTCAAAGGGCCTTTTGGGCCATTTGCGGCCCATGGCGCATGCGCGTACGGCGCTGCCCGGGCGCAGGTGTCAGCGGTCGAGGTGACGCGCACTCTGCGCCCGGGCATCATGCCGCGGGCCGGCCGGATCGTCTGTTGGGCGGGATTTGGGCTCAAAGGGCCTTTTGGGCCATTTGCGGCCCATGGCGCATGCGCGTACGGCGCTGCCCGGGCGCAGGTGTCAGCGGTCGAGGTGACGCGCACTCTGCGCCCGGGCATCATGCCGCGGGCCGGCCGGATCGTCTGTTGGGCGGGATTTGGGCTCAAAGGGCCTTTTGGGCCATTTGCGGCCCATGGCGCATGCGCGTACGGCGCTGCCCGGGCGCAGGTGTCAGCGGTCGAGGTGACGCGCACTCTGCGCCCGGGCATCATGCCGCGGGCCGGCCGGATCGTCTGTTGGGCGGGATTTGGGCTCAAAGGGCCTTTTGGGCCATTTGCGGCCCATGGCGCATGCGCGTACGGCGCTGCCCGGGCGCAGGTGTCAGCGGTCGAGGTGACGCGCACTCTGCGCCCGGGCATCATGCCGCGGGCCGGCCGGATCGTCTGTTGGGCGGGATTTGGGCTCAAAGGGCCTTTTGGGCCATTTGCGGCCCATGGCGCATGCGCGTACGGCGCTGCCCGGGCGCAGGTGTCAGCGGTCGAGGTGACGCGCACTCTGCGCCCGGGCATCATGCCGCGGGCCGGCCGGATCGTCTGTTGGGCGGGATTTGGGCTCAAAGGGCCTTTTGGGCCATTTGCGGCCCATGGCGCATGCGCGTACGGCGCTGCCCGGGCGCAGGTGTCAGCGGTCGAGGTGACGCGCACTCTGCGCCCGGGCATCATGCCGCGGGCCGGCCGGATCGTCTGTTGGGCGGGATTTGGGCTCAAAGGGCCTTTTGGGCCATTTGCGGCCCATGGCGCATGCGCGTACGGCGCTGCCCGGGCGCAGGTGTCAGCGGTCGAGGTGACGCGCACTCTGCGCCCGGGCATCATGCCGCGGGCCGGCCGGATCGTCTGTTGGGCGGGATTTGGGCTCAAAGGGCCTTTTGGGCCATTTGCGGCCCATGGCGCATGCGCGTACGGCGCTGCCCGGGCGCAGGTGTCAGCGGTCGAGGTGACGCGCACTCTGCGCCCGGGCATCATGCCGCGGGCCGGCCGGATCGTCTGTTGGGCGGGATTTGGGCTCAAAGGGCCTTTTGGGCCATTTGCGGCCCATGGCGCATGCGCGTACGGCGCTGCCCGGGCGCAGGTGTCAGCGGTCGAGGTGACGCGCACTCTGCGCCCGGGCATCATGCCGCGGGCCGGCCGGATCGTCTGTTGGGCGGGATTTGGGCTCAAAGGGCCTTTTGGGCCATTTGCGGCCCATGGCGCATGCGCGTACGGCGCTGCCCGGGCGCAGGTGTCAGCGGTCGAGGTGACGCGCACTCTGCGCCCGGGCATCATGCCGCGGGCCGGCCGGATCGTCTGTTGGGCGGGATTTGGGCTCAAAGGGCCTTTTGGGCCATTTGCGGCCCATGGCGCATGCGCGTACGGCGCTGCCCGGGCGCAGGTGTCAGCGGTCGAGGTGACGCGCACTCTGCGCCCGGGCATCATGCCGCGGGCCGGCCGGATCGTCTGTTGGGCGGGATTTGGGCTCAAAGGGCCTTTTGGGCCATTTGCGGCCCATGGCGCATGCGCGTACGGCGCTGCCCGGGCGCAGGTGTCAGCGGTCGAGGTGACGCGCACTCTGCGCCCGGGCATCATGCCGCGGGCCGGCCGGATCGTCTGTTGGGCGGGATTTGGGCTCAAAGGGCCTTTTGGGCCATTTGCGGCCCATGGCGCATGCGCGTACGGCGCTGCCCGGGCGCAGGTGTCAGCGGTCGAGGTGACGCGCACTCTGCGCCCGGGCATCATGCCGCGGGCCGGCCGGATCGTCTGTTGGGCGGGATTTGGGCTCAAAGGGCCTTTTGGGCCATTTGCGGCCCATGGCGCATGCGCGTACGGCGCTGCCCGGGCGCAGGTGTCAGCGGTCGAGGTGACGCGCACTCTGCGCCCGGGCATCATGCCGCGGGCCGGCCGGATCGTCTGTTGGGCGGGATTTGGGCTCAAAGGGCCTTTTGGGCCATTTGCGGCCCATGGCGCATGCGCGTACGGCGCTGCCCGGGCGCAGGTGTCAGCGGTCGAGGTGACGCGCACTCTGCGCCCGGGCATCATGCCGCGGGCCGGCCGGATCGTCTGTTGGGCGGGATTTGGGCTCAAAGGGCCTTTTGGGCCATTTGCGGCCCATGGCGCATGCGCGTACGGCGCTGCCCGGGCGCAGGTGTCAGCGGTCGAGGTGACGCGCACTCTGCGCCCGGGCATCATGCCGCGGGCCGGCCGGATCGTCTGTTGGGCGGGATTTGGGCTCAAAGGGCCTTTTGGGCCATTTGCGGCCCATGGCGCATGCGCGTACGGCGCTGCCCGGGCGCAGGTGTCAGCGGTCGAGGTGACGCGCACTCTGCGCCCGGGCATCATGCCGCGGGCCGGCCGGATCGTCTGTTGGGCGGGATTTGGGCTCAAAGGGCCTTTTGGGCCATTTGCGGCCCATGGCGCATGCGCGTACGGCGCTGCCCGGGCGCAGGTGTCAGCGGTCGAGGTGACGCGCACTCTGCGCCCGGGCATCATGCCGCGGGCCGGCCGGATCGTCTGTTGGGCGGGATTTGGGCTCAAAGGGCCTTTTGGGCCATTTGCGGCCCATGGCGCATGCGCGTACGGCGCTGCCCGGGCGCAGGTGTCAGCGGTCGAGGTGACGCGCACTCTGCGCCCGGGCATCATGCCGCGGGCCGGCCGGATCGTCTGTTGGGCGGGATTTGGGCTCAAAGGGCCTTTTGGGCCATTTGCGGCCCATGGCGCATGCGCGTACGGCGCTGCCCGGGCGCAGGTGTCAGCGGTCGAGGTGACGCGCACTCTGCGCCCGGGCATCATGCCGCGGGCCGGCCGGATCGTCTGTTGGGCGGGATTTGGGCTCAAAGGGCCTTTTGGGCCATTTGCGGCCCATGGCGCATGCGCGTACGGCGCTGCCCGGGCGCAGGTGTCAGCGGTCGAGGTGACGCGCACTCTGCGCCCGGGCATCATGCCGCGGGCCGGCCGGATCGTCTGTTGGGCGGGATTTGGGCTCAAAGGGCCTTTTGGGCCATTTGCGGCCCATGGCGCATGCGCGTACGGCGCTGCCCGGGCGCAGGTGTCAGCGGTCGAGGTGACGCGCACTCTGCGCCCGGGCATCATGCCGCGGGCCGGCCGGATCGTCTGTTGGGCGGGATTTGGGCTCAAAGGGCCTTTTGGGCCATTTGCGGCCCATGGCGCATGCGCGTACGGCGCTGCCCGGGCGCAGGTGTCAGCGGTCGAGGTGACGCGCACTCTGCGCCCGGGCATCATGCCGCGGGCCGGCCGGATCGTCTGTTGGGCGGGATTTGGGCTCAAAGGGCCTTTTGGGCCATTTGCGGCCCATGGCGCATGCGCGTACGGCGCTGCCCGGGCGCAGGTGTCAGCGGTCGAGGTGACGCGCACTCTGCGCCCGGGCATCATGCCGCGGGCCGGCCGGATCGTCTGTTGGGCGGGATTTGGGCTCAAAGGGCCTTTTGGGCCATTTGCGGCCCATGGCGCATGCGCGTACGGCGCTGCCCGGGCGCAGGTGTCAGCGGTCGAGGTGACGCGCACTCTGCGCCCGGGCATCATGCCGCGGGCCGGCCGGATCGTCTGTTGGGCGGGATTTGGGCTCAAAGGGCCTTTTGGGCCATTTGCGGCCCATGGCGCATGCGCGTACGGCGCTGCCCGGGCGCAGGTGTCAGCGGTCGAGGTGACGCGCACTCTGCGCCCGGGCATCATGCCGCGGGCCGGCCGGATCGTCTGTTGGGCGGGATTTGGGCTCAAAGGGCCTTTTGGGCCATTTGCGGCCCATGGCGCATGCGCGTACGGCGCTGCCCGGGCGCAGGTGTCAGCGGTCGAGGTGACGCGCACTCTGCGCCCGGGCATCATGCCGCGGGCCGGCCGGATCGTCTGTTGGGCGGGATTTGGGCTCAAAGGGCCTTTTGGGCCATTTGCGGCCCATGGCGCATGCGCGTACGGCGCTGCCCGGGCGCAGGTGTCAGCGGTCGAGGTGACGCGCACTCTGCGCCCGGGCATCATGCCGCGGGCCGGCCGGATCGTCTGTTGGGCGGGATTTGGGCTCAAAGGGCCTTTTGGGCCATTTGCGGCCCATGGCGCATGCGCGTACGGCGCTGCCCGGGCGCAGGTGTCAGCGGTCGAGGTGACGCGCACTCTGCGCCCGGGCATCATGCCGCGGGCCGGCCGGATCGTCTGTTGGGCGGGATTTGGGCTCAAAGGGCCTTTTGGGCCATTTGCGGCCCATGGCGCATGCGCGTACGGCGCTGCCCGGGCGCAGGTGTCAGCGGTCGAGGTGACGCGCACTCTGCGCCCGGGCATCATGCCGCGGGCCGGCCGGATCGTCTGTTGGGCGGGATTTGGGCTCAAAGGGCCTTTTGGGCCATTTGCGGCCCATGGCGCATGCGCGTACGGCGCTGCCCGGGCGCAGGTGTCAGCGGTCGAGGTGACGCGCACTCTGCGCCCGGGCATCATGCCGCGGGCCGGCCGGATCGTCTGTTGGGCGGGATTTGGGCTCAAAGGGCCTTTTGGGCCATTTGCGGCCCATGGCGCATGCGCGTACGGCGCTGCCCGGGCGCAGGTGTCAGCGGTCGAGGTGACGCGCACTCTGCGCCCGGGCATCATGCCGCGGGCCGGCCGGATCGTCTGTTGGGCGGGATTTGGGCTCAAAGGGCCTTTTGGGCCATTTGCGGCCCATGGCGCATGCGCGTACGGCGCTGCCCGGGCGCAGGTGTCAGCGGTCGAGGTGACGCGCACTCTGCGCCCGGGCATCATGCCGCGGGCCGGCCGGATCGTCTGTTGGGCGGGATTTGGGCTCAAAGGGCCTTTTGGGCCATTTGCGGCCCATGGCGCATGCGCGTACGGCGCTGCCCGGGCGCAGGTGTCAGCGGTCGAGGTGACGCGCACTCTGCGCCCGGGCATCATGCCGCGGGCCGGCCGGATCGTCTGTTGGGCGGGATTTGGGCTCAAAGGGCCTTTTGGGCCATTTGCGGCCCATGGCGCATGCGCGTACGGCGCTGCCCGGGCGCAGGTGTCAGCGGTCGAGGTGACGCGCACTCTGCGCCCGGGCATCATGCCGCGGGCCGGCCGGATCGTCTGTTGGGCGGGATTTGGGCTCAAAGCTCATAATTTTTAGTTCCCCGCTTTATTCAAAAATAATTAAACAGATCGTTCTTCATTACACCCCTGTTCCCCCATTGTATGGGTGGAGAAGGGGCCTTTAAAATGAATGTCACGCAAATTGAAATGTCGCGCCCATTGTCATAAATGTCTCAACCGTTTTTGCAAAAGATTGACTCTACAAACGGCAGAAACACTTGACTACTTCGAATCAGTCGATATCACAAGGCAAGAGAAATGCTGCCATCCCCTCGAACTCTGAGATAGAATGTCAGGCTTCAGCCGCTAAAAAGGCTCCATAGAACAAGGCCTGGACAAGACGGGTTACTTCACTTTCCGGGGGTCCCCCACCTCCATATAAACAGGCCCTACATGAGCCATTACTTCCGCAATCTCGTCCCCAGAGCCCGCTTTTCTTTAGAGCGCGAAGAACACGGACTCTGGCCAGGGCCGATTTTTGGAGCATGCGCATAGTTCAATGTTCTGATTCTCGGCCAATCAGATTGAGCGAAAATGTTCTGAGTTTGCGCAGAACGGCCGGGAGTCCGTGAAATGCGGACTTCCGGGATCGGTTCTTGGTGCTGACCAAAAGAAAAGCGGGCTCTGGGAACAAGATTGTCACTTCCGTTGAACATGCGATCAATGTACCAGCCAATTCCTGGCTGACTAAACATGTCTGTGTGGATTTGTTTCAGTGCAATCAAATCTGCTACGCAGTACTGTGCCTGTTTTCTTATGTGGCTGCGTCACGGAATTCAAACAGCACTGGCTGACGAACGATGGTCCAGTTGTGCGCATGCCTAGAACAGTGATGCAGACTTAACATCCTGCTAGTCCCAGTATACTCCATCCTTAGGTGGGCGAGGTTGCATTACGGACCAGGCCTTCTGTTTGTGCCAGAGATCACACCTCCCCTAACCCCTCAAGCCGGGACAGACGACGGCTTGTCGTTACGATAAAGAGACCATGAACTATGAAAGATTAAAAAATGTACGGGCGACTTATCTTCACGGTAAAGTCAACCGTTTTCATTTTAAAGCGATGTTTCAAATCTTCTTTATATCGTTGAAAATACTAACGGCGAAGTACTTGCTGCTAAGTTCATCATTTTAACCATGTGAACTTTTTAACCGTGACTGAACTGAAATTAGAACACTTCAGAGAGGTCGAATGATGTTCCTTCTTTTAAACGTATCATTTCATCATTGTAAATACCCTAAGTTCTTCTCGATTCGAATTCCTTCTATAGGAGCTAAGCGCCGATGAGTGTTCTTTAGCAGCAATGTAAAGAGATTAAACCATAGGTCTCTTAACCTCATTCCCAGGGTTTTCTCAGCGAAGTATACCCTGGGAACAAGGTTGCAAAACTTGGTGAGCAGAATCAATACCTCAATCAATACAACATGGCGCAGGCCGCTAATTATCGCCGACAAAAATAAATTATTAAATTTGTATTCCAAATACTCAAATGTTCTAGCCAATGCCAACAGTTTCACGTGACGTCACAAGCTTTGCTCAAATCAGTGTCCGCCATGTTGGTGTCCCGCGCGTGTCAAATTTAGTGAAGCTACTCTATCATCGCTCTATTATTTCGCTAACTACATGAATATCGCGAAAGAAAAAAACGAAAAAAGTACCGGGCATTCATCTAAAGGTATCCCAGTGCTCTCTGATTATGCCAACAGCTTAGAGAGTCGAGTAAAGGAAAGATATTTGCAAAAGATCTCGGTCATCGGGGTTGACCCCGCAAGCATACCAGCCGAGCAGTTCAGTCCAGAATGCTTGCCTCCTGTGGAAGTCTCGGACTTGCTGAGTTACCTCGTTCTTGAGACCAGCTTCTACACCAACAAGCAGTTCAAAGCGTTCAAGAGTCTGGAGGCGTTTAATCAAATGGTGTCCGGATTTGTAACCTCAGTTGTAGGCAAAGTAATCGCCGGCAGGTATGTTGTGAGAGGACGTGTTCGGTATTCACAGCGTATGAATGATCCTTTAGTGAACATTTGGGTCATTTCCGAAAACGATGGGACTATTTTGTCAGCCCACTGCTTGGGATGCAAAGCTGGACTGGCTGAGTCGTGTTCACATATCGCGAGTGTTTTATTTTATTTAGAGGCAACTACACGAATTCATGGCAAGCTCGCTTGCACACAGGTATTATCCTAGATGTAATGATTGACAAATATTATTGAAAGTAAAAACTGCTAAAAGGTTTCTTGCAATGAAAGGCTAAACACTTTGCCTGTATTTTCTCAATAGTATCCTAATGTACACATTCAAGCCACAAATACAAAATTATAGAGATATGACCCTGAGCCATTATCTGCATACAGTATGTTCCTATTATTATGAAGAAAAAAGTATAACGTATTATATATTGTTCTTGGGATAGAGAGCAAAAATTGTGACCCCTATCAGTTAGAACCTCCTTCTGGGATTCTAAATCCAGATTCTGAATATCATGGGAATAATAGATAGATTTTCTGGGATAACCCAGAATGGGATATCACAGCATTTTTTTTATTCCAAGCAAATCTATATCACCAGAAATAGAAAATGGATTAAAGCATACATTTTTCTTTTGTTTTGATTGTGCTCATGCAAATGAATATTTTGCAACAGGTCACTCAAGAAATCTCTTACATGTTTCTACCCAATTATGTTTCTTATAATGCTAAGTCAAATTGGGTGTATGTTTTATTTAACACTGTACTTTGCATGTATTTTGCAAGAACCAAAACATTATTTTGAAGTACAATAAACCAATGTGATAACCTTGTATCTCTACGGCAAGAAAATTTGTCAAATTTTAACTATGTAATTTACCCCCTTCATCTCCAGACTCAGGGTGAATTTCTATTTTATTTCTAAATATTTCTTTGGTTTAGAGGGAGTAATTTCAAAATGAACACCAACCGAACAATATTTCACTGCCCGAATCCGAGAACTTGTGCATGGACTTCATGCAGCCTGCATGGTTCCTTAGGTCAAAATTTGCTAGCTTAGGCCTATCAAAAACCAGCCAATCGGGACCGATCATTATTGGCAGGGACAACTGTGTTGTAGAAAAACCTCATGAGGTTTAAAATATTTTTCTAAAATCTTCCAGACTATAGGATTTTTAAAAGCTCAACTATACAGGGGTGAAAAATTGGAGTGTATTTTCTGAAATTTTGATTTGCACATGCTGTTTTACGCCTCAAACCTCGCGAACATATTACAAAGAATAACATGCGGTGTATGAAAAACTTGAGCCAAAATTTATAGAAAAATCAGCGGATGGGGCATTCTCCAACCCAGCACTCCCCGTTTACAATGACCGGTCCCTTATATCTATTGAGCTTCAAATGCAATGACAACTTAATGATCTCCTTAATCAAAGGGTACAATAGGTGGACAGAAATTAACTAGTGCTGCGCAGATCCTCACAATACGGTCAATAAGTGGGATCTGGCGCTCAACTGGCCCATCAGGGTTACAAGCTAAATATTCTGTTGGCAATGTACCTTCTAATATTGTATATTTCCTTCTAAGAAGTCCAATTACCCTTTCCACGTGGATTCATACATTAGCAATACCTCTTGTATTTTCCACATCTACTGGGTCCAGCTGACTCTTCCCCTTTGTAAAGGCTGGTATCTCCAATTTTGCTTGTTTCAATCCCACACTTTCAGAAATCGTAAAACCGCGGTCAGCCATAACCATATCACCTGGAAGCAACTTGTCGAGAAAGCCACAGTTCTCTGTCAGGAACTTATCAGAAGTTCTGCCCCCCCAGGCTTCTGATACATAGGACACAGTCCCCTGTGGTGTTATACCAATAAGTAGCTTAATGGTGTTATGGTGTTTATAACTGGAAAATGTTTGTGCCCTGGCTAAAAGGTTAGTGGGCTTCTCAATAAACACCTCGAAGCAATCAATTACCACGGTGACCTTTTTTCCAAAGGAATACAGAAAACACTGTGGCATGGTCCTCCACAATTGTTCCCTGTCGGGCCATGAAATTAAAGGAAATAGCCTTGTGTCCATGACCACTAGCCAGGAAGAAAAAATCCGTGATACAGTAGAATGAGAAACTTTGAAGCGGTAAGCAAGGTTACGGTGGCCCATGGGTGTCACGGCACAACCAAATATCTCACGGCACAACTAAAAACTATCACGGCACAACCAAATATCTCACGGCACAACCAAATATCTCACGGCACAACCAAAGATTTCACGGCACAACCAAAGATCTCACGGCATAACCGAATATCTCACGGCACAACCAAATTTTTAATTAGACGCAAAAACCAAAACCATGCCCAAAATCAAATAGCTTGCTGCCAAATCAAATATTAAACTCACGGCAAAAACAAATACCCTTACGGCGAAACGGAATAACTTCACGGCAAAACCAAAATCCTCACGGCAAAACCAAATTTAGCTCACGGCGGAAGTGAATTTCACGGCGGAAGTTCTACGTCAAAGCGGAAATGACCCCTTTCACAAAGTAGAGGTTACTCAGTCAATGCAGTCCAGTGTCACTCGAAAATGGCGGGCTTCCAGGTCTGAGCTGAGATGATTTAACTGTTTCGTTATTTACAATTGTTGTTTCTCATAAGAAGAGCGATGTTTTGCCGGCGTTGTGGCACCTCGTGCGGGACTGATGCCAACTACTGTGTAAATTGTGGGCAAGGTAAGCGAAAGCTTTTTACGTTACGCAAAACAGTTATCAAAACAACACGTGCTGAGTGCAGTGAATGAAATGGCGTTTGTGTTCAAATGCACTAAGAAGAAGTACAGTAACAATCCGCGAGTAAGAACCTACATTTTTCCAGGTTAGCCTAAACAGGTTCTTACATCAAGGGTATTTAACATAATTTAACGCTATTTAGTTTCTTAACAGGTTGTTATTTTCTGATGAAAAATTGACATTGTTGCTGATAGAGTGTTTAGTGGTATTCAGCCTGTTTTTCTTAAGCTTATATTTGTGACTATGTGACTCAGTGTGTGACTGTAAAAAATAATATTATTTTATGATTTTCAACATTGCAGACATTTAAACTAGAGTGTGTTAAGGTTCCTGAATGTCAATATATCTTATTTCCCTGAAAGTAAACATTTTTATTTGATTTTAAAAAATAAGAACCTGTTTCCAAATTTTAGGCGAAAGTGGTTGTTACATAAAGGGAGTATAACAGGCCAATTTTAGCCTTACAGGTTCTTAAAATAGTGGTTCTTACTTGCGGGTTTTTACTTTTAAGATTGTATGTGGAACAGACTTTTAACAGAAGTTGGCTGATGTGAGAGAAAAAGTTGTGTTTATTCCAATTCTGTGGGCATCAATTGATGTTAATTCCATGAAAGCACAAGTTATGATTACAAATTAAAGCCATCCTTACCCCCACCCCTTTGGTGTTGAGCAATTTTAACAAACTTTTATGCCATAAATCCAATTCCACCATCTCAGATATGCTTGAAATTACACATGAAAGGGAGGGCTTAAAGGATGATATATGGTAACTAATGTAAATAAATAACAATAGGCTCTTGCACGAGGGGGTCACGTGACCTTGTCAATTATAAAAAATGGTTGTGGCATAAAATGGATACCAGAAAAGAAAAAAAGCTGGCTGAAGGTAGCAAAATGGCCAAGTTTGAGGCCCCTGGCATTAAAGAGTGAATTGTTATTGGAGTTTGAATTTTTAAAAAATTACACAGATTTGTATGGAAAAATGTTGCTGGTAAGCAAACTGGTGAACAAGTCTTGCTCACCAGCAATATTTTCCATATAAATTCTGTAAATTTCCCCACAAATATTCAAATTGCCATAAAAACTCACTCTTCAATGTAAGGAGCCTCAAACCTGGCCACTTTCATATTTTTGAAATGCCCTTTTCATTTAGGGCATCTGTTTTGCACCACGACCATTTTTTATGACTGACAAGGTCATGTGACTCTGTCATGGAAGGAGCCTATTCTATGCATGTCTTTAACTTTTCTGAATAAAACAATGGAAATTAGTAAGCTTATTGTGAACTTAAAGGATACAGAAATTTTACCAGAAAGAATGTCCCCTCCGCCAGGGAGCAACTTGAATAGAGTTTCATTCATTTATATTTTGAGATGTCAGATTCACAAGGTGATTCTGTTATGGCTCTGCATGGCTGATCACAGGCAATATAGATATATCCATAGAGCATAAACAACTATACATTAATATGATTTGGTTGATTGATCGAGTCACTAATTTTATTTAGAACTTGTGCAAAACAGTAAAGAGCTGGCTTCAGATGCACACATTGCATCAGATGTATGTAAACCAGGTCCATCTGGCTGTTCAGAGCCACCAAGGGGCAAAGGTGCATTTGGTCGAGTATTAAGTTTCAAGGAATATTATGAGCACAAGACAAAAACTGACCTTGGACGAAAAGTGTCTTCAAAGAAGGATAAGAAAGCAAAAGGTACAAAAGGCAAAGACTTGAATCAAGAGGTGGTCATTTTTATTGGACTTATGGAATGGTCTGAAGAGGAATCCAATCTGAAGCCTAGGCGAGGAAGGCGTTTAGCATTAAAAGTTGCTAGAGATGCTCCGTATAAAGTCCTCCTTGAGAAGGCAGTCGACAAGTGGAAGAGTTACCAAAGCAACCTTTATGCAGAAGGAGAAGATTACGTTCTTTTGCTGGACAATGGTGAAGAGGCCTTATTTCTGCCTGGACCAGGAAAAGAGTTCTTTTCATTGCATCGTTATCAAGAGGAAGTTGGAAGAGACTTTAAGCGCATAACCCTCTACCTTTGCACTGCTAGGGAGTTTAATTATTCCAAATCTGATGGCCTCTATTGGGATGCACCAGACACTGAATATGAAGGTTATTCATCTGACAAACAAGAAGATGGGGCTTCTCCAAAGCGATTGAAAATAGACCTTGTTCCCAAAAGCGAAGACAATGAAAATAGTGTAACTGAGGAGACAGACATGCAAATAAAAAACGATGAACAAGTTGCAATGGAACTTCAAAGACAGTTACTAGAAGAAAATGATGTTGCAGCCACAGGAGCTGAGCTGACTGTGTCAACTGAAATTGTACTTGAGGATGAGGAATCAAATGGTATGAAGGAAAACAAAATGGAGACAAGTAGTACCGAAGGCTTTACCAGTCCCACTGCTGTGGTCCAGGAATTAGAAAAGAGAGTTGACAAGGACAGTCAGTTTTTTATCACTGTCAGGAGACAAACACCAGTAGCCAGAATTCTTAATTTGTGGCGGTATGAGGCCAAAAGACAAGGTGGACATCACGAAATAAGAGTAAAGTTCCTAGGGGAGGATGGCATTGATTCAGGAGCCCTAAAAAGGGAATTTTTCACTGAAGTAATCCCTGCTATAGGAAATACATTATTTCCCAATGGAAGCCCCATTGATTCTACATATCACGTTCAAAATGGGAATTTTAGAGCAGCTGGGGAAATTGTAGCCAACAGTCTAGCACAAGGAGGACCACCACCTAGTTTCCTCGATGAAATTGCATTTGAGACACTGGCCAACCCTAAAGTGGATATCCTAAACCTCAGGGAAGAAAAGGACTTGACCCAGAGTGAACGACAGATACTTGAAAAAATAAAGATTGACATTGACAACCAACAGGACGTGATCCTTGAACATGGATATACTGGACCCATTGACATGGCACACATTGATGACATTGTTAGGTCTGTTGCAGTCAGCCTCATCAACAAACGCATCCTATACCTCCAGGAATTCAAAGAAGGCCTGAACATGTATGGACTGGCAGACATTGTTACAAATCAACCAAAGGTCTGCCAGGCTTTCTTTGTGAAAGAGCAAGTTCAGAATGTAGATGTCAATTATTTGTTCAGTCTCATTAAACCCGAATTTTCTCCAGTAGGGTCTACACGACGAGGGCTGGAAGAAATGCTGATGGACAACTTCCAGGACTTTCTAATGGCCTTAGATGAGGGAGCTATTACTGGTTATCATTGTCCAATTGCATGGAATTACACTGACGATCATCTTGGTAACATTGTGAAGGAAGTGACAGAGGAGTCAGCTGAGAAGTTTGACACAGCTGACTTGACATCTGCTGGAATAATGGGATGGCTTACAGGCCAGAAACACAGGCAGTTAAATGGAGAAAAGATCGAAATTATTGCAAAGTTTGACCATGATTGTTTAACACGAAATCCACAACACACTATTTGTTTCCCCTTGGTAGGTGCCTGTGGCATGGAAGTAACATTTCCAGTGAACCACATGAAAGGATATGATGCATTTAAAACTGTATTTTGTTAGCTTTTTGCAAAGGCCAGGCTTTTGCTAAACCATAAGTTTTAGCACCTTTTTGTAAGTTTTACATTGAAGTTCCCAGTTGCATGATTGATTGTTGCATATCTCTAAATTTCCGTCTCGCCACGACATAACCTGAACTAGGTTATCTTGCATAGTGTTTTGACCTCATTATGTGATTTGACTTATCATTTGGATGAAGATATACAATACAACATCCAAACCTAGTAACGGCAAAAAGGTAAACAGATAATTCCTCAGTGACAATTATGAATTAAGACATGATGAGTATCAGAAAGCTAGGAACTTGTATTGTCTTAACTGAGACTTGGTATGTTGCATTTGAAGCTGTACCTTTAAAACATTTCTGTATACTAACATCGATGAAAGCCAAAGAAAACCACAATTTACAGTTGGATCTGAGAGGATAAATATAACCTTTCTCGGACTTAAATCATGTTGAATTGTTGCACTGTGTGTCAGTGTCACAGGGATCATATCTGTGGCTAAGAGTTATCAGAAGCATAAGTACTTTTTCCAGTACAAGAAAAAGGCAGAAGTCTTTCCTTCAAATTTCCTAAGTTAATCTATTGGAAGGAAATTCCTTGACCGTAAACACCAACTTAAAGAAAATGTTTTTGTCTGAGTGTGTTACGCTTAAACACAGCTGAAGTCTGTTTTGATTGCCATCATAGCTATAGTTCCAATATAATATCTTGCTACATAAACTATAAAGTAACATTTATTCTTACACGGAAAACACATATGTTCAATGTTTGTGACTGGGAAGGAGCATGTCACCAGTTAACATTATTTCTTAAATCAGCATTTTTAGGAGCCAATGAATACTGGCCATTTTATCATTTGCTGTTGTTGCCACTGTTTTGATTGTCACTGTAGTGACAGTTGTTAATATTATATCTTGTTACGTATAGTATAGTAACATTCAATTTTGCACCAAAAACACATCTTTTCAATTTTTGTGACAGCTACTTCTGCTGGGGAAAAACATGTTACCATTTGAAGTTTAAGTACTTAAACCACCATTTTTAGGAGGCGATGGACACTGGCCATTTTATTGTTTGTTACTGTTCATAGTGTTACAACCGTGAAGATCAAGGGGGGAGACCCTTGACTACAAAATAGCTCAAAATAGTTGGTATGGATGACTTCTATCCATCATATCTTGAGCTCCCTTAGTATACTGGGGCTGGTTTTTGGTCCTGTTTCTTTTATTGGAGGTTGCCACTACTTTTGGTAGTCTTGACCATATTTGGTAAGTCACGTGACCTGAAAACAGAAACTCCGTAAGCTCGGGCAGCTTCCATCATTCTTCGAAGGGACAAAGGCCAAAGGGTAGACTGCATTCAGTTGCAGAAACTGGCATATCGGTTTTTTGTGATTTGCATGCATTACCTAAAAAGTAATGACATCGTAAAGTTTTTGTGTCGTGATGGCTTTTTCAATAGCATGAATTACAACAAGTCCTTACGTTAGTTTTTGACCAAAAACCAACCCCAGGATACTAAGGGAGCTCAAGATATGACAGAAGTCATCCGTGGCAACCATTTGATCT